>OLMO02000286.1:7666720-7707809 GCA_900291935.2 Cassiopea xamachana
CCATCGGAAAATAGGAACAAATTCAAAGGATGGCTCCGTTTACCATCCGACAAAAGATGAATTTTCCTTAGAACACGCCACAAGTCTGTCCCTCCTTTGTTCGCTCTAATTCTTCCAAGAAATAATCTGGCTTCGGATATATTAGATTCTGTTTTCGGCTGACACTTTGGAAATAGCTGGACATAATTTGTACCAAAGCTGATCACATTGAATCGACAGTTTTCTGGAAGTCTTGAAATGGCCAGTAAAGCTGCCTTTTTCATATTGTCACAGATCGATTTAGTTGAATTTGATGAATCAATTAGCAGTATAACATCTGTTTCATTATCTGAAGAATCCTCAAACTCTGGGAAGAATGTCAACATGCATGCTTGATCCTCAGAATCATCTGGGTTTTGTTCCACCCACATTCTTGGCACATGAATTTCTGCGAGGGATACCAATAATTGGAAACCCTCACCAAGACCAACATCACGTTGCAAACCGATTACTGCTTTTGTGTCTGTCTTTTTAACTTTTAGAGAGTGAGTTGGCGACTTCAATTCTCTAATCTTGAATGGCATGTCAATAGCTATTTGGAGAGAAAATGACTCTTCTCCTGAGAGAATGTCAACACGTTTTACATCAGTTTGTGTAACCTCCTCCAGTGCTTTATCCCGTCTCCAGGGTGCAACTGTTCCTGGAATAGAAAAACTTATCATCTCCCCCTCAAGGGCAAGCTCTGCCACGTAAGTTATTTTGATAAGTACATTAGCCCCTGCAGGCAAATTACCAACGCTTACTGTAAACACATCAGGTTTTTCTTCATCCATCAAATATGCGCCATGCCCTTGACTTATTGCTTCTTTATATTCTCTATGCGCCTGTTCCTTCTCTTTCACTTCTCCAACAATATGCTTTCCATTGATAAATGCCTCAAAGCCACAAACTGCTGCCATATCATTCAAAGGAAAAACGTATTTTGCTTCAATCGACTCTGAGCCTTCATTCACATACTCTTGATAAACTACAACTTCTGCAGCTAAATCAATCAGCTTTGCCCTTAAATGGACTGATTTCAGAGGAATTTGCATTTTATCACCTGTCTGTAGTCCAGGAACAACACTATCTAGAGGATCTGGGACTTCTTGCACATCCTCCAAACTGATTTCACTATCTTCAATGCTTTCCATATCAGAAACTATACCTTCATCATCAGACAAGGGTTGAGGTACAAGTTCAACTTTTTCATCTGTTTGTGCATTGAATTCGATTAGATACCTGAAATACAAATTATAATCTATGAGATAGTAGTGGTTGCCTTCAATGGAAAATATTACTTTCATACAAAATTAGCAGTGTCTGACTATGTGTATGTTTATTTGTCCGCCTTGTTGTCTATCTGTCTGTCTGTCTGTCTGTCTGTCTGTCTGTCTGTCTGTCTGTCTGTCTGTCTGTCTGCCTGCCTGTCCGTCTATCTGTCTTTCTGTCTGTCTGTTTGTCTGTCTGCCTATCCTTCAGTTCGTTCGTCCATCCATCAGTCTGTCTATCTGTCTGTCCGTTTGTCTGCCTGTTTGTGTTTGTCTTCGTGTGTGTAGTAGCATTATGACTATTACAGATAATGCCAAATTTGCATCCCACGAAAGGGCATAATATAAGATTCTAAAAAGAAGTAATAGTGGAAGGTATGTGAATCATAAAAACCTGATTCTCTGTTGAGCGGTATCGTAAACAACGTATTCATCATCCTTAAAAGTTGAAGCTACATCACCAACCCTGCGAACCCCGTGAGTACTGTCATATCCATCAGGTGGTTTGGCTAATGATTGATCAAACTCATGAAAATCTTTCCATTTTCCAAGCGCTACCTCATTCACCAATGCCAATCGCGTTCTTCTGCCATCAGAAGGCCGTGAATACTTCAAGCACGTGCTGTTAAGAAAATTCTAGCATACTTCAAGAGCCATTTCAGCAATAGACACTAAACTAGAGGACGTAAGGTGGCTCATCCTAATCCAAGAAAGGACGATCATAATGAAAATATTACTTTAATTAGCAAATATCTTGCTTCTATAAAAATATACTATTGGTTTTGTTAGTGAGAGCATTTATTTTGAATTCTGCTCTTATCTAGAAATTGCAAGATGATGTGTTGGCAGCGACCATCTATCTTACATGCGACAGAAAGCCATTGCGTACAAATTACAGGGAGAAAAGACTCGGTAAATAAATAGCTATCAAAAGTGTGGGAAGTTCAGTTCCACAGGGAATCGATTATGAGGTACTATGGTATACCATAGTTCTCAAAAATGACACATGACTGACTTCTGAGGAAGATAGAATTAACATGAAAATGAACCTCTAAGCAATGGCATATGAAAAGAAACTACCTAGCAGAGCTTGCAAAATATATTCCAGATCCAAGCATCCCTGGATCTGATCTTGTTCCACCAAAATCATCAACTATAACTTTAGGCAGCAAGAGTCCACGAGACAAAATCCCTACGAAATTCTTCGCTTGTGAAGAATGAAAAAGGAGCCTCTTATTATCAATGTCGCGTCTGAAACAGTCGTCTTCCGTTGGTCGGTGAACTTCATACACATTTTGTATTACAATCTCCTGGTCACCCACTTGGCTTGCCAAGAAATCACCAGCAACTGTATTATATTCATCGCTATTCTCTGAAACATATTTTATAGCACAACCAAGGGTTTTGTACTTTGCTTTAGTACTGCTGCATTTAGTCCAATTAGTAGCCTCACTAACAGAAACAACATCCCGTATCAGTTGGCACAAATCCATCTTTCTACGTACTGTCATCAATGAATCAATCGGATGGCGTTTCTTATGAGGAATGAGCTCATAGAATTGACTTTGTAGGCTATCCAAGTCAAAAATTCCAGGTGATTTGCTTGTAAGTGACGTAATTATGGATAATAGTATACTTTCAGCCTTGTCAACTGTTGATAGATTGATTGAATCAATGGGAACACTGAGGAGATTTTCGAGGTCCCCTTGTGCCTCAGTCCAGATATGATCAACAAGCGATAAGACATTTCCGTCTACTTGAGAATCGTTGTCCAGCGCTGACAATGCCATTTCTGCTAAAAGCTAAAATAGGACGAGCAAATCACTCAAATTATCCACTGGTAACTTCTTCGTTATCAAATCTTTGAAAGAATTACGTAAGATTGAGTTTGGTAAAACAATCCCGTATGTAGTGGCATTGCCATAAAAAGAATTTAGAGACCCCAGCGTAAAAGAGAAGAACGAGGCCCCTTGCGAGAGAAACAAGCAGAACATTTTCAGGGTCTAGTAATGAACTTTGGAAAATAACTACTGGCTTACTATATGAGTCCCTTGGACCTTGAAGGAAATTAAGTGATATGAGGCCCCATCGACCTTGAGGTCCTGCGGAAATTTGCCCTCCGTTCCTTCTCTCTTGAGGACCCTGTGTATTGGGTTACAGCTCGGGTTCTTAGGTGGCCATTCCCCTCTAGTAATTTTGACAGCAATTTTGAGGGACCGTAAGTCCCCTAGTCTCTCTAAAAACGTTGCAAAACGTTGCAAAACAGGGCAAAAGAAATAGCGTTTTGCAGAAGAGATCCTGATCTTTACAGAACAGCAACAATTTCAATTCTGCTAGTAGAACCTTAACTCACAACAAAGACAAAAACATTAAAAAATAGCAAAACCAACAACATCAAGGTTTGACCCATTTTCCTTCTTTTTCCACTAACTGAGTCCCCCTAGGTATCACTTAAGGTCTAAAGCTCTGCTCGCATGGTATGTTAATGCTTGCAAACAATTACTCATATAAGATCTAATTTCATTTTTCTTCAACTAGTCTAATCTTCATCAGAGCCATTTGATTTCAATACAAAAGACCTTAATACTATTTAAGATCAGCTAGTCAAATACATAAATGGTTTGCAGAGCAGCACGTTGGCTACTTTATATGTATATCTGCCACTTCAATTCTTCACAAAATTTACTCTCATTCTCACTCCAAATGAGCAAGCTGGCAGATTTGAAGCTTGAGCAATTCAAGGGCCTACCAAAGTTCAAAGAAATAAGCCTTCTTAATTTTCTTCTGTTGTGCACGAGTAATACCACTAAAATGTCAAATTCGAACAGTTACCTTTTGCAAACCATTTGAGCCCAGATCCCTGACTTTGAATTCATCAACTCTATGACAACCAGATCTACGTAGGTATTCATACCATAAAGCAAAAATATTTTCAGCTTCATTTGGTTCATCGCAAAAACGAAACTCTTCCTTTGTAATTGAAATCTAAAGTAGAAATTGAAAATGAAGAAAATTGGTGAACTGCTAAACTCTTTAAATGATCAAACTTCACTTCAATTTAATTCATTATCATATTGAACGTAAACAAATATACATAGTTTTACTAGTTTATTAAAGAATAATCTCTCGAAACAACTTTTGCACTTTAGGAACAAAGCAACAACTTCAGTCTAGTAGTATTTAGGTTGCTGATAAGCAATTTCATTACTAGGCCGAGGTTTTAACAAACAAAGCAAGCATTCTTCTTATAAAAGAAGCTTTGTTGTGTTCAAACATAGCAAAATTTCTACTGTCAGAAAACGTACAACGTTGTTCCTAAAAGTGGAGCATTTTTCTTACACATCAGAAACGTCCTTTCACTAGTTAACTTTCATAGGAACATGGAGACCATTCAAAACTTTCGTCATGGGTGGGGTGCAATTGCTCTTGATTCTGTAAAACTGCATGACAACTGGGGCCAGTGACGTGCCGAAAGGCCTTTGAGTGGGAGAGGCGCAACAAAAATTTACTGATAGGATACTAAATGGCACAGAATTACCGACAAACGATGATCGGTTACCGACAAACGATGATCGGTTACCGACAAACGATGATCGATTACCGACACCTTGACACATGGAAATTTGTATGGCTAGGCCCTGTCATGTTTCTATTGACCCTGTTACTGTATGGCGTAACAACTGAATTCTAAGAAAAATGACTGACATTGGTTTAGCATGGAATGCACCCCGGGAATTGAAGAAACAGTGATGTTGGAAAACCATGTTAAATTAGGAATTGAGAAGACAAGTATATGAGTCTTTGTCTAAAATGTTGCTGCCTCAAAAAAGGCAAAAGTGCTTAAAAGTACATTTTATTCACTAGATAGCAGTAAATTATAGTAATCTGGTTGAGATCTGTCTTTTTTTCGGTTATAACGTACTTCAGATATAACGTACCAAATCAGCCGGTCCCTTGAAGTACGTTATAAACCGGATTATAATACTGTAGAAACAAATACATATAATATACTTACCTCCCCATCAATCCAGCCTGCAGACTGATGAAAAATACGAAACTTATTCTTTGAATCAGTAGGTGCAGATGTTGAAACATGCAATTCCAATACGGCAAGTGCTTCTGTCTTCCCTTTCTTAACTTGCTGCTTCAAAAGAAGTAAAAGAGACCACAAGGTAATGACAATCAAAGGCAAGCTACATACAAGTCTGCAAACCTGACCTCAGTTAACTTGACTAATTAACAAGGTTGAAAATGTTACAACCAATCAGCTCTTTAATCTCAAATGGTCAAATAGCCAATCGGAGTTTGTAAAGCACCCCTCAATCTGGCGAAAATGTCAACAATGGCTGCCAAAAGGCCTCCTAGCTGTGAGAAAGTGCACTAATTCACTAAAGAAAACAAACCTATGTGCTTTGCAAAAGATGAGAGTTACTCTAGACTTCCATCGTGCACATTTTTTGGCATTTTTTGAAGATATCGAAAACTCACCAAATTTGTACTTCGCTGCAGCTTGCTTCAGGGGGCATCATTATCAAGTCTTTATATCAATTTGCTATCTATCTAATCCCAACAGCATTTTCTTCAGCAAGGGGGCCTAATGCAAAAGCTCACCTTAATGCATAAATAGCCATAAAAGGCAATTAGACCTATTCAGTAATGACCATATGAGGAAATTTGATCTCAGATTCAGAGTTTTTGGGAAAGTTTCATATTTTCTTTATACTACTCAATTGCTCTTGACAATTTGCTTCAAATGAGCCCTCGACTACATTTTGGACCATTCTAGCCCACTATATGCTTAAATGTCCACTAAAACACTGTTTTCGCCCTCTGTGAAGGAGGCAGAATCCAAAAGCTGTTCTTTATGTAAATATAAAAACAAATAAAGCATGCATGGTACAAGCACAAATTTGTAGCTGCAATTCTGTAAACAGGGTTCATAAAAAATCCTTTAATAATGTTTCCAACACTTTTCCAAAGCCAAATTATCAAGTTGCCAAAACCATGAAACATATTTTCATTTGCATTTTGAAGCCCCATAAAAATAGAAAAACATTCTTTTAAATGCTAAATTTTATGACTTTTTTAGTGGAGTATGTCTTATATTACATATAGTAAAACGAACAAACATATAAGGTGTTTAATATAACACTAAGCTACATCCATTTCATAATATGTTAAAGTTCCCCAAAACAAAAATCCAAAACTTTCCCATAGTCAGCCTGAAAAACCTCTTTTTCTGCAAAACTTTCCAGGTCCTGGAAAATTGCATTATCAACTTCAAATAGATTAAGATAGTTTTTGAGTAGCATGGTTAAGAACTTTTATGCCAATTTATGCTCAATTACTACTTTATTTATACCAAACTAGCAAAATTTATATTAAATGTAGCATTTTAAACTTCTTCCCTATTTGTCCCATCTGAGAGGATAATTTTCATTTCATCATTGATTGGTAGTAAATGGACAATTTCATCATTCACTGTAAATCTTGTAGTTTCTATTATTATCGTTTTATGTCGTTACAAAATAAATTATAAACAATTTTCTAATTTTTTTGTCAATGAGGGGTGGACTGTAATAGGACTGCTATCCACTACCTTGTAAGGTATTATTAGTTAGCCTCTCTTTCACTACCCATCAATCTTCTATTGTTTCTATTGTTTGTGTATATGTATAAATAGTAGAATCGTCATGAGTAGGTTAGTGGGTTTTCGTTTATAAAGATAAATGCAAAGAGCTGCCTGTTTGTCGACTCAACTCTGCCACCCAGTCAATGTTTCAATATGTGCGTCTGACCACTAAGAAAAATTACAGAAACCCTCTGTGAATTCACAAGGCTTTACTATGATCACTTATGTTATAACTGGCACATTACATCTTGCGGCAAATTAATTAAGCGCAAGGGAGCAAATCACCAAAATGATGCAATTCAAAAATCATAACAAAATCAATAAACATGAATACAGCTTCTCTTAGTATTCAAAGACCTCATTGTCAATATGACTGTAAATATACCCCCTCCCTAAAAATACCAGCTTTCAACTTTTCAGAACTGTTACCTCGAAAAAATTGTAATTTGCCACTTCATACTCCTTCACTGGAAAATTAGGAAAATTGCTTTCCTTTCCAAACCATAGCCTATTAAAATTAAGTAGATATTATAGGTATGCTACAGCCAAAAAACCTACTTATTTGCATAGAACTATTCTTAGATAGTGAAGGAGAAGTTTAATACAACACTACAAATGCAAAACAGCAGCTGATGAAGGGAATCCCTGAATATAAACTGAATATATAACATGTTGGTGGGGAAAAAATGCAGCTGATTAAAGCTTTTCCACTACTCACAATGCATATTTCTTAAGTGCTACTACATCACTTACTAAGTATAACAGCTATCAAGGAGATTTGGCTGCTGGCAAAATATACAGAATAATTATTTTGAGAAAGTATCTGGAAACAAGACACTCATATACATACTGATACTGATTAAGGCTTGCTTGAAAACTCTTTACAGGTGGCTTCTTCACTTTTCCTTTAAAAAGCAACAATGTATGAATGGATATGTATCACTGCATATTACAGATGGTATACAAAAATCATAATATGCAACTAGACAATCACAGTTGTAAGGTCCTCATATCTTCTGCAACAATTAACTACAAATTTAATTTAGTTTTATTCCTCCATTCCATCTCTACCTACATGCAAATACTATCCAGAAAGTCCTAAAGAACTATTACACTACAAGTCTTCTATAAAATAAATTCTATTCACTATGCTATCTAGGAAAGTGGCTAGAAATTAATAGATCACACTTTAAATCCAAACTACCAATATTAAAATTTATCCATCTCAGCTACCATTCTAAACTCCATCACTTGGTTCATATTTTTTGCAGTTTAATATAATAGTATTCATAGATAATAGCTGTATTAACTCTAAAAATATCTATTTCAATGGTTTACCTGAGGACAAAATTTTTCCAGAGCTAAAGCTAGTTGATGCTCTCTCACCAAACACAACAAAGTTATCTGTATCCAACAATTTGCTACTTGCAATGCAAGCATCAATAAAATCAACTGACACCACAGGTATTCCATATTTCATAGCAGTTTTGACCTTGTATGGAGGCTCACTACCTTGAGATAAAGACACCACCATATGGGTGACCTAAAGAAGAAGCTTGGAGATGGAGCAGCATTGCATCAAAGCTAAATTACAATAATAACAAATGCACAACTAGACAAGCTTGACATGAGAATTTCACATATTTTTGAAGTATTTCCTCTCTGCCAGAGAGAGCCAGAAGTCCCAGCTCAAAATTAGGCTATCATGAAGAGTAGTTAGCTTGAATAAGTCATGCAGCAATTAAAGACAATCTACAAAATGCAAAATAGCAAACTTTTCATTAAATGCAATCTGTTCTCACTTAACATTGCATTAACTTTAATTTTGTTTCATTTAAAATGTCATTTTATTCGTGATGAATTATAGCTTGATTATCCATTATTAGAATAATGCATTGCCTTACCTTCTTGGTAATGATATATGAAATGACTCCATCATTTTCAGTAATTTTTGATCGAAGTTCTTTCTTTCTTTTGTAGGAAAAACTATAGTCCAGCTCCAAACAAACCATACATTTATTGAAAATCTTTGTCATCTTTCTGAACTCTCAAATGCCAGCTGAAAAAACGTCCATGCCAAATGAAAGAAATGAAGATGTTGGCAAATAAATTTTCAAATCATATATCCAATATATTTATGATGAGGTATTTTAACTTTATGCATGTGTGTGGATGTCTACGTGTAGAGCGCTCAAATTCTTACTTTGATGCTACGGTTTATGGAAAGTAATTATAAAAACACTCTTCTTTTGGACTGCATGGACGATTGCAAATGTACATGAAAACGGGAAATAATGAATACTGAGTAATGAGTGCATCAATATTAATGCGGATAAATAGCAAAACCACAGAATAGAACTAGGTGATGAATGACTCATGCCCCCATAATTGCAAGGCCGCATAAAAACTGATTTCCATTTGTTTCTCATTTGTTTATGTGGGATAGAACTTCTGTAGTCTGCATTAGCTGGATATTCCGTTCACCTTGGGCTCTGCATGTAGCTGTAGGCCACATCAGTTCTGCATTACCGCTTTTGTACTGGTAGCTATTACCTACCTACCTTACCTCACCGGCCGAGGTGCTCCCTTTGTGCTTGATTATTAAGTGAGAAACGTAAGTTAGGAACAGTATACAATGTATGCAACGAAGACCTACACGAACTTATGGCCTATGCATAATGGAGAGGCACAAAATACTACAGCATGCAGCATTACCCAAAGAGAAGGCTGTAGAATTCAATGATGTAAAACAATTGCCTATTTTTGATCCCTTTCCTTGCAAATGCTAGTCGATCAAGTAGCTGATGCACTCCTGAGGACTTCCTCGTTCGACAAATGCATCATTTCTAATTATAGCTCGCTTCGAGTCACGTGTACAAAGTAGGCAAAATGGTACAGAGGGTGGGCGGATTATAATTATTAGCATATTGCCTCAAACTTGCTGTTCACTCCTTTTGGCCCCTTGAAAAACATTAGTTCATCATCCTTTTTCGACAGATTTTAGGCGAGTGCTGGCGATTTTTTATGTTTACTCTTTGTATAAGGGACTACAGTCTGGCTTGCTTTGGGTGATTGTACAATTCCCCCATCATAGTACTTAAACGCTATATTTCGACTATAAGTACCGTTATGACAGGGTTGCCACTAGCGTTTCAGGAAAAATTCCCTGATTTCATTTGATATTTTCAGTTCAATCCTACCTCTTTTCCTCTTGTTCTCCCTGATATTCTTATAACCCCCAATTAGGACTGTATCGCTTTTGTTGGCAGAAATGGAGTTCAGGAGAGCCTTGACCCTTCTTTTTTCCCTGTTCGAAAATATGGTAGTGACTTTCCTTGATTTCCCTAATTTTGTGGCAACCTGCATGAGGATGTTATGCGCCTTAGTAGAAATAAGAAATGTGCATAGTTCACGCTTTGCCTTGCAGCAATGGATATTGTCCGAAAATCACATCCACGTTATGGCTACAAGAAGGTAGTTGCAGTGATAATAAATATAAGATTAAAACCTCACCTTCGTCACTTATGACTATTCTGATTTGACTGATACCAAAGAGTAAGTATCCCATGGGAGCATTCACATAGAGCGTACGCATAGAGGGGGGAGCGGGATTCAGCGAAGACCGTAAATTTGCGTACAAGAGAGGGGGGCTCTTGCCAACGTGTACGTAAGCAATGCAACTACTACAGGGCACCTAACCACACCAAAAATACAATAGATTTTTCCCAAACGGTATTCAGTTTTCAACATGTGTGAAGGAGCAGTAAGGAGAATGACGGACGCCCAGTAGACAGAGTGGAAGGAGGTAAGTATGAGAAGAAAGGAACAAGAGAAAATTGCAATGTAGGATTCGTTGGAGATAGAACATTTGAAATCGTTTAGAAGACAGATGTTAATGGTTGTATATACATATCTTGCCAATGGCTGTATCTTGCTGGAATGCATTACTTTTATAAGAATCGCTGAAATAGTTGAAATTTAGGGAGTAATTTAAGAATAAAGCGAAGCTCAATCTTCAAGAGGTAAGAAGATTTTGTAACTAAGTTATAATGCTGCTTTCAGATGTACTTTTGCATTACCGATACAAAATATAAAATTTTGCTTAGATTTAAAATGTAGTAAAGCATCAACAAAGATTTGAATATTTTCTCTTAAATATAAGAGTAATTTAAGAATAATTCTAGGCTCAAAATCAAAAAAATTTAATGACATCAAAGCTAGGCAAAAGTTAGGTACCGTAAAAGCTTTATTAAGTCCCCATGTGCAAGCAGAAATTGCAAATAAGCCCTCCTCTCTATTAAGCCTCTTATCTAAAGAACGCTAATGATTGAAATGCGTCTTGAGGCATGCATAATATCACCAGATGAAGTTACATGTCCAAAATATTCCCCGTGTAAAGCAATTTGCTTCTTAGAAACCTAGAAGACACTGATCCTTTCGAGGCAATCCGAAAGGAAGAAGTTTGTTTAAAAGATATTCCAGGATTACCAATTAGCCCTGCTGATTCAGATAAAGATGAAAACATTACATTTCAAAATGTAAACAAACTTTCGAAGTTGCTTGCAACGATTGTTCAATGAAATAATGCAGAGAGAATGAGCAATAACACTTATTGTTATGAATTGTATTGAAATCCTATTTCATGTGACATGGAGCATGCACATTGATGAGACACGAGTTACGAGAAGAGGAGTTGTTGAGAAATAATTGAGAACGAAGAGCTTCGAGAACACGAAGGGAGAACAGACATTTTCTGAGAGAAGAACATTGGCATTGAGCATTACGCTTCGAGGAAGCATTTGAGTTGAGAACACTTGGACTTATTGTGTGTATGTTGTTGCTGTAATTTGTTTTTCTTTATTGATATATATACTTCAAAAACTTCAACGCGCGGAGTTATTCAGTGAACTCTCGATTCCTCAAGACACGCAAATTATATCGATAATCCTGGGGAAATATGAGCAATGTTTTCCAAACATTTATAATAAGCTTTTACCTTGAGATAGTAATGAATGGTAATTGGGAGGTGAGCCACATTGAAGGTACGCACATAGATAGGGGTCATCCAGAAAGCGTACGTTGGCGTGCAAAAGGGAGGGAGGGTCAAATTTTATGACAATTTTACGTACATCCTATGTGAATGACACCATGTAGATTGCATGCAAGAGAGGTTGTGTTGACCCTTGCTTTTGCTGTCGTATGCCTAAAGTTGAACGCTATCTCACGCCAGTGCAACAGAGGAAAGATAGTATACACTGGCATAGGCACTGCAACTTCTATGTAGCATATCTCTTCCATATCATTGTTATCCTGCAATGAATGTTTCAATCGACTTGTAACATATTTTACTTTATCTGTTGGAGGTGTCACATCACGCACCCTCCCACTATTTACACCCCCTTCATACCGGTAGGAAATTGGAGGTCTGGAGAAAACTTTTTTAATTCCATGCCCTCTATGTTAACCGAATATAGGATGAAATTATATTCACCAACACCTTTGTACCGAGAAGAGTTGGTTCTCCAACTAGCCCTGTCCACAATTTGCTCGGCAACTTTTAGGCATCTGTAAACTTGTTTATGAACTTTTAGCTTGCTGAGCAACGTTCAGTGAATCGGGCAGTTTTTAAGTTTATTTTGTCTTGATAGTCATAGTCATTTTCCTGCTTAAAAATGTTGTCATAGTGATCGAATGAATGTTCCCAAATTACATATTTGTCAATAGAGCCCTTCGTATTTCATAATTGCGGTTGTAGAACACTTTCTGTTACTGTCTTTTCTGTACACCAGAGGTCTCAGACTCAAACTACCTGGGGGGTACTGGAAGCAGATTCTGGGTGAGTCAGGGCGGTAGGATTCATTTCGAAAGACAATTGCTAGAGCTCGTATCGGAACGGGCTATACAAGTAGTTCACAACAATTAAACGAAGTTATTATTGGAGACGAAACTAAATGGCTTAATTTAGAAGTCGTAGAAAAGTAAAAATTAAATTATGATTGAATTTTCATTTGACTTCTACGCGTATGCTGTCCCTACAAACTTTCATTGAAAAGGCTGCATATTGTTGATTTTCCGCATTAGATTCTGAGACAGGCCAGAAGACTAGACACGCCCATCTGGCTGGCGGAATAGAAGTACCCAATGGGCTCAATATGAATCCAAAGAATCTGAGTCTTAAAAATGAGAGGACTGTATAAAATAAATGAAATAAACCAATGAAAATATATAAAATATATGTTGATAGCAAGTTCTTCCAATATACTTCTTGCCTTGCCTCTGCGAAATCCCTATAATCCTATGAGCAAATTCAAACATATTTGTTATCACCTTGTGAGTTTCAATACTTCAGAGTTCCAATTCTGTAAGAGCTTATATGTAGAGTTCTCATTCAGTAAGAGTTTCATTCCACTAAACAATCCAGTCACGATTCTCCAATTCGATCGCTAGGTTAATTTTTGATTCACTTCTTGATTTTGGATTTCACTTCTCGAATTACCTCTCAGTTCAGTTCTCAATTCCTTTCTCACGAATTTGTCCAATAATCAAAATATGCTTGATCCAAAACCAATTAAGCAATAAAAATTCAATTCAATAACCAATAAAATTCGAAAGTGAATAAATAAAACAGAGGTTGGAGGGTTAGCGGCCACTTTTCCTCTGTAAAAAACCAGGTTTTCTACAGAGTTGATTGTGGGTGCTCAGCACAACCTGGACTCTGATAATTAATGTAAAATAATCCTTTTGTGATGGCATTTATGCGTACATCTAAGAAATCAATGTGTCAAATAATGAGGTCTGGGAACTAATGGCTCTAGTAGCCTGGAGACTATTTTATTGTACTGACATTTATATAGCATTGTACATATCAAAACCAGTTCAGTTCGGTTCACGTGTTACGACTTCTACACACGTTCAAGCTTTACATTAACCTATATTTACGTTATCAATCGTCATATTTGTAAATAGTTATATATGGTATCGAGTTTTGCATATATTTATCTACGTCTCTTCTTTCTGGATTTCACATAATGTCTGTTTTAGGAAATGAGTAAAACTCCTAACAGGGAGAAAGAATTAGGATTTGGGTGCTCCGCCTCCAGAAAAGTTTTCATTGGTCACGCTCTTCAGATTGTTGGAAAAATGGGAAAAGCCTTCTCAGCTTTGCCATCTATTCCAGGCTTTTGGAAAGGACCTTTAAAGCGAAAATGCAATGTATACTTGACAGCCTCTTGTGGTTGTTCTAAATCTACAAAGGCTCCTACAATAATATATAAGTCAACAAAAAAGCTACTAATTACAATATTGCGAGTACACCTAGAAGCGTGCAATCATCAAGTAAGCAAGTTAACAATGCAATGTTTGGCTTTCAAGCTTTAGATTAGCTGGCACAACATTGTGAATTTGCCTTCATAAGCGAGCTCATCAAGTTAATAAATTCCCACTGTAGTATTTGGCTTTCCAGCTTGTGTAAATTTGCCCAGCATTGCAACTTCACCTAGAACAACACACTCATTAAATCACTGGATTCCAAGTGTAGTGTGTGATTTTCAAACTGCAATTGAGTTTTATAAACATTTGGGGCGTCACGTACTCCCCTCCCACGCTCCCCCTATTACCATATGTGCCTGGTAAATAAGTCACAAGTAAAAAGGAATGACTCTTTAAAATGATTTAGTAATGCACCAATGAGTTGTACAGAAAGCTGTATAGCAAAGTAACACAATCGAGCGTGAGGTGAAAATGAGTTGTACCTCACGCTTAAGAATGATTCTCATCATACATTGGAAGGATAGAACTTGCAGCCACACTAACTTAAACCTGTTGCGTGTAAAGGTAGATTCACATATGCTGCGGCATGATGCGGCGCGGTATGATGCGGTGCGGCACAATGCGACAGAAACGCATGGCTTTTGTTCACACACGCAGCGTGTCCTGCTGTAAGCGAAGCAACACAGCTTCGAGTCATCTGGTAACTTAACAGCTGTTTACGCTTCGCAATATTGTTCAAGACAGAAAATACTACTTGTTTGCTTTAGATAAGAAATCGTTGGCAATCCTGACGCTAACGAAGCTACTTAATGAAGGTTTCAGATAAAGCATGATAGGCATATCAACGAAGCTATGCTTACATTTACCTTTATGAAGAATTTTATCGCTGTTCTTGGATTAATCCTTATCATTTGACAGAAATATTCCAGGTAGTCTCTCGAGAATATCATCTCTTATAATCCTACCTTCTTGTGGCATGCTTGCACGGTAATTTCCTTTAGAAGTTGATCGAACTTCCTCTGTTAACTTGTTTGACATCCAATATGTCTTCCGAATGTAATGTACTTTTCCATTGTTCTTGTGCGGCATGATGCGGAATAGCTGAAGTTTTTCAGCTTTGCCGCATCATAAATAAAGCGCGTGGCTGGTGATATTGGGAAAAAATGCTGGCCATATATGGTTCGCGGCAACTGGGTGGCAAGAACAGCGCGACAAGTGTGAATCTACCTTAACGGTTCACCAGAGAGAGACATGAATTCGTTGACTGCTTTCTATCGATTCCCAAATAAGACTGACTTATGTTCTACACAATGCAAGAGGTTTTGCATATGCCAATTAGTGCCCACTAGGGCCAGGGTTATGATGGCAGCTAGAGACTTAACACGATCATTACACCATTCTCCCCTTAATTTAGTGGGTGACATGCTCTCTAAACCTCAAAGGGGTTGAATGTTTTGCCTTAAATGGGCTGGACATGCAAGTTGCTGATTATTCTGCTCAGGATTCAGTTACACCCGATGGATAGGGGTATCACCCTCAGCAAAACTGATGTCCATAGACTCTGGCATTAGGGAAGCTGCTACCTCCTGGCTTATAGGAACAACACACAACTTAAGGCTGTCATGATGGGCAACCATTTCCTTACCAACCTTAAAGAGTATTCCATAATTAACCCCTTGCCTGGACAAGACCTCATATGGTCCAATCCATCTACCTCCAAACTTCCATGACTTTGGGCGCCTCATCCAAACTGATGAGCCAGGGATGAACGGGGACCACTTGTTGGTAACTGATGACTGAGAGTTCTGTTGTTTCTGCCAACTCTGTTTTAAATTTGCTCTAGCTTTGTGATTTAAGCTATGTAATACTTTTCTGACTAACTGACTGTATTCAGAATGACTACAGGGATGCTTCAAAGGAATATCTAAATCCAACTCTAGAGGAGTTCTGGGGCTACGACAAAAGACTAGCTCATTGGGACTAAAGCCAGGTGGCTCATGGCAGCTGGTATTATAAGCATAAACTGCAAGGCTGACCCAGCTATCCCAGTCATCCTTATGTTCAAACACAAATGCAGCAAGCATTTCTTACAATGTACGATTCTGCCTTTCAATCTGTCCATCGCACTGTTCGTGACTTGTGAATGCCCATAAGGCTACAAACCTCCTGCATCAGATTACTCTCAAAATTTCTGCGTTGATCAGAAATAATGATGGTGGGTAACCCAAATCTACTGAAGACTCTGTTAACTAAGATGTCAGCCACTGCGCTTGCCCTCTGGTTCTGTGTGGGAAAAACTTCCCACCACTTGGTGAAGTGATCCATGACAACAAGTAAATGCTTGTTGCCACGAGCGGTCTTAGGAAGTGGGCACATATAACCCATCGCCCAAAAAACAAAAGGCTCATTGACTTCAATAGGTTTTAAGGGAGCCTTACCATGTTGAGAGCTTAACTTAGTTTGAGCACAAACAGGACAATTTTGCACAAAGTCTTTGACAGTCATCTTTGGCCAGACAAAACGGTTTCTTGTACGAAGTAGCGTCCTCCTAGATGGCCTGAAGAGGGAGTGCTATGAATGCCTTGTAAAACCGAATACAAAGGGATAGCCTATTCATTGGGATAAATTTTTCCCTGGGTTCAGAATTCTGACCAAAATATTGGCACCTTTGTCAAATATAAGAATATCCGTTTAATACCCGTGGTATTGTATTCCCAAATACGAGTATCCGTTTACCAGAATAACTTATTGTTTAAACATTATTTGAAAAACAAATACCCCCATACCCACGTAGCACGGATAGTTCAAGCTATGCATGGCAATGGAATCGGCCCAGTAAAATGCAGTTGCACTCTTGAGACATCAAATCTTATCCTTGCTACTGTATTGAACCAAAAGAAAGATTAGGTTCGTCAGCTTTAGTAAGCAATCAGGGGCGGTGACACTGGGTGGACATAGACTTTACAACAGAATAATGATTCTCCTATGCTCTTACTTCCAAAAAATTGTGAAGTCTTATCGGTTAATGCGATTCTAAGAGCCTTCTCCTGTATTTTCTTTATTTTGCTATCAATCTTCCTATCATGGAACATCAGAGGGCAGCAACTAAAGTATGGCAAAACAAAGATATTAATTGTCAGCTTGTCATTTTTGAACCCATGAAAATCGAATTTCAAGATCTGTGCAGCTTCTTTGCTTGCTTTTCTGCAGAGTGACTTCTTTGTATCTAGCGTTATTCCTAACAATATTTCTTCTTACTCTCTTCCAGTGGTGGCCCCACATTGAGAAGTGGAAGGGACTTGGCCCGAATTCACATTTACTAACGATAACAATTCGGGAGTTGATAATCTTCAAACTTTGCAGAGGCTTTAAAGGTCTTTGCATTGTCGGTGACTAGGAGCGATGGTGCTCCTCTTCTAGCAGAGGAACATCTAAGGCAGTTAATAAAGGTTGATGAATTAAGATTGTCAACTAGCTCTAGGCGGACAGCTCTCATAAAGCAGCATGTAAACAGTGCAAGGTATGTCTTGACTATACTGCCATTGCTCTTGCTATATAAAGACTATGCGAAATCTACCCCCACCTTACTAAAGGGTGGGGCTTCTCTAACTCTGAATTTTGGAAGAGGTACCGTGGCAGGGGTTTCATGTGGCTTCCTTTCAAATTTACGGCATACAAAGCAACTTTCAATAAGCTTTTTACATATTGACGGCCTTGTGTTAACCAAAATCTTGACCTCATTTCTCCCAGTATACTTCTGACTTTCAAGTGATGAACTCTGCTGTGGTACTCTAAAATAACCAAATCAGTAAATCGAGTATTCTTAGTGAGTATTATTGGATATTTTGTATCTTCATTCAATTCAGAGTTTTTCAGCCTACCCTTGCATATAAGAATCTCATTTTGCTGGATTACATTCAGACTCTCCCTTGTATTGTCAAAGTTTTCCTTCGATTTCATATCCTGTTGTGCATCTTTTATCCAAGTAACCTCAGCATTTCTTAGCTCTTCTGCAGTAAGCTCATCTGATATCAATTCCTCCCCCTTTCTATGTAGTCTAAGATTACCAATAAATCGTTTCATATATGCAGTTAATCTAAGTAATTAACGCAGTGAAGAAAACCTGTTTGAGTCAACAATATCTCTAACTTGCTTAATTTCTTGAGCGACACTCAACACTACATTTACTTCTCTTCTCTCCTTTTTCACTTCAGTAGAGTCCTCTGGATAGAATTTCTTAGGCCAAGCTTCTTTCCCCCTTTGCAACCAATAAGGGCCTCTCCACCATAATGTACTTTCCCTCAAATCACTAGCTAACATACCTCTTGAACCAATATCTGCAGGATTTTCCTTACCTGGTACATGTCCCCACTGCTCCTTGCAAGCTACCTTCAAAATGTCATTTACTCGATGCTGGACAACCACATCCACTCTCCTTGATATAAAAACCAAAAGAGAGCAGTTTTTGTGTCCAACCAGAATCTGATGTCATCAACTTTCAATTGTGAGCTAAGGGCATCTTTTACAGTTTCCATTAGATTCACTAGTATTCTAGCTAACATTAATTCTAACTTTGGAAGTGTTAATTCCTTTAAGGAAGCAACTCTTGTCTTGGCACAGATTAACTTTGTATAAATTCCTGCAGAGGTTTCAATTACTAGGTAACTCATGGCGCAATTTGCGTGCTTGCTGACATCTCCAAAGCCATGAAAAGTGACTCTTGTTGTCTCATTATCCATGCCTTCAACAATAAACCTTGGAAGAGAAATTCTCTCTGTCATTTTCAAGTCATTCAACCATACATCCCACCTTCTTACCTTGTCTGCTGGCAGAAAATCATCCCAGCTAAGCCTTTCAAGACATAGCTCTTGAAACAGCACTTTTGCTGACATTACAATTGGGCTTATTAGTCCTAAAGGATCAAAAATACTTGCAAGGGTGCTCAAAATGCCTCTCTTAGTGACTACCTTGTTGGGCATATTTCCAACCTTACCTACATCAAATTCAATTATGTCCTGGTCTGTGTCCCAATGGAGTCCTAAGACCTTAGTCTTACCCCCTTCATCCCTGGATAAACCTAATGTTTCCTTGGTATAATTGCAGTCTTCTTGAATATTTTCTTCTTCCCAATTTCCTAGCTTACAATCATCCCTTGCACTTAGTTCTCTCAATGACTCATCATTTGTTTTCCACTTTCTTAATTTTAACCCTGCTTCTTGCATTCCTTGCTTAGCCTTTTCATACAATGCATAAGCTTCTGAGGTATTTTTGCAACTTGTGACAAGGTCATCGAAAAAGAACCCCTCCATTATATCTCTAGTAAAGGCAGGGTCTTCTTCCTTGTATTTGTTCAAGTGATGTCTTATTACTGCATTTAAAAGGAAGGGTGAACTTGATTCTCCAAACACAACAGTCTAATAACGGTATACCTTAATTTGAGGCTCCTTGTTGTGTATACTAGCTACCCAAAGAAAACGTAGAGAGTCTCTGTCATCAGGATGGATCTGCACATTTAAAAAAGCCTTCTCAATATCTCCTACTAACACTACCCTTTCAGCTCTAAACCTTAATAGAATATTGAAAATCAAGGGTGTTAAAGATGGGCCCTTGTGCAAACATTGATTGAGTGATATGCCTGATTGCTTGTCTTTACATGAGGCATCAAAAACTACACTCACCTCTGTGTTTCCACATTCTCCCTAATTGCTGCCGATTGGGCATATATGATACCTTTCAGATTGGGGTTTCAACACTAGGGACTTCCTCTATAATTCCTTCTCTCAATTGGTCAGAAATGATCTGATCACACTGCTCAAGAATGGCTGGTGTTTGTCTCAATCTCTTAAACTGAGATTTTAACCTTGCTTGACTGTTTGCAAGATTAAGTGGCACTGGCCCATGCCCAAACTTCCAGGGTAACCCAACTGAATATTGAGCTTGTAAAGCCAATATTGTCGATCACAGATTCATGAACCTCGTTCTCTTCCCGAATTCCAATGGAATCGAGATCCCAGAGCTTGTACAAATTTAATTCTGTCTCCTACTTCTTGGAAGAAAAATTCTTAATGCAAATATTAACATTTGTAAACTCAGAAAAATTAATTGCGTTACCCTTGAGAGGTCCTGAAGGTACCAAACCAAGAGATGTTGGAACAGCAATTGGCTCGCCTGGCCCCCCTCTTATGCACTCATCATCTTGAAAGCTCCATAAAAAATTTGAACCACAAAGAATGTCAATCTCTAACATTTCCTTATTCCTGCTGACATCAGAAAATAAAATGTTACTCAAGTATGCATAATTGTGTTTAATCTGCTCAACATTAATATTAGCAACACTTGAAGTTTCATTTACCTCAAAAGCTTCTACTTCTACAGGAATGCCCTCAAATAAGGGGCTTAAAGACAATCTGAAAACTCTCCTCACAGCCATGTTAGGCTCTCTGCTGCCAAGTTTTTTTATTCCCAGCTCTTCACTTCTCTCTGGTTCTAGCCCTAACCTGTTTACAGCCTTGGCACTAATGAAAATCTTTTGAATTCCAATATCAAATAATACTCTTACTTTCTTCTCTCTCTCACTGTTTACACAGGCCAAGGCTGCTTGCAGCGCTACCTGTACTCCAGAACTAACAGAATTTCCCACCAAGGAAGAAGCATGGACATTTAAGGGCGTACTAGGCTTAGGCAGCGCAGTTTCCTTACTTAAGTCTCCTACTGGCGCTTGGATTTCTCTATCGCATGCCATAGCGTTACTTGCAGCTATACAAATCGCTGAATTGTGCTTACCCTTGCAATCTTTACATCTTACTCTGGATTTACAATGAAATGAACGATGTCCTGGTCACAAACCATTACAACATTTAGCTGACTTCAACTTTCTTCAAATTACTTCTCTTTGAAATCTTCACTCTTGTGCTTTGTTTGGCAAGATAAACATTTTGTTGCATTCCCTTCGCTGCTGAATAAAGCGGTAGCTGTTCCTCCTCCCTGCCGCTGTTTTTGTTGCTTCGGCTGATGCTGTTGTTGTAGTTGCTGTGGGGCAATGATTGTCGCATGTAATTCCCTGAATTCCAACTCCTTTCCAAAGGCTTGTATAAGCTCTTTCACACTCCAATCTTAATCTGACGACGTTCCTTTCGTTATATGCCAGTGTTTCATTGAGAAGTTCGTTCATATGCGATCTCTGAATTCTACTTGGCTTTGCATATCTCTTTTCCAACAGATCTGTTACTGTTATGTAGTCAGCATCTGTCAAGGGTAATCCAGCGATGACACTGCGTGCGGGCTCTTCCAAAAACTACGTAGGTACTGAAACTTGTCTACGTTTGCAAGTTCTTCGTCGTTGTGAATTGGGCTCTTAAAGGCATCCCAAAATTCCTGCCACTGGGCAACGTTGCCAGCGACTTTCATTAACTCCAGCTTCGGTAATTTTGTTTTCACGCGTCTGATGGCTTGCCCACTACCTTCTATTTCTCTCGGTGACTCTGGAGTTACTTTTTCCTTATCAGAATTTCTTGATTGCAGATCTTGAAGTCATATTTTTGCACAAATTATCTTATCTCGTACCTCATTTGCTTCTTCAGCTTCCTTCTCTACTTCTCTGTCATCTGCATCTTTCTCAATCATTTGATCCATAATTTCTGAGTCTAGTGTCTTGAGGGCTTCCACATTTTCTTCTAGGCTTAACATCCATTGACGTATTTGTTTTGCTTCTATATCATTTAGATTATTTCGTTCAGCATCCGCGATCTTGTTCATAAGCTTCGTTCCGATCCCTCGTGCAGTTCTTCGCTTTTCTTTGGCTTTTCTAAATCTATTTCTCTTAAAACTATCCTTGACTCGCTGGACCAATATAATAGGGAACATGAAGTTCTCTAACTTTTCTCAGGATAGTTGTTAGAGAATTATACTTCAGAAAAAAGGCTCAGCTTCAGTTATCAATACTCATGAAATCGATTCGACGAAACTTTTCTCTACAAGCACATGTTGCATCACGCTTTATGGTACGATCATTCGAAGGTTCTAGATTGAAGTCTCGAATTAAAAACGAGATTTTTATGAAACCTGTCAACAGTTCTAAACAGATATCTAAACTACAAAGGTACGTGCGGGTACTGCAGGATTTCGCAATACCATTAATTGGAGGCTGGGAAGAAACATTTCACAACAACTTGATATCATTCACTAGCAGTGATACCACGATTTACAAATTGTTTGATGTCTCTCTGAAGCACAAGCAGAGAAGAGGTGCCCACAACGAACTTGTGTCAGACAAGCGAGGTATTGACGCAATTCGGAATGAAGCTGTGCTTGCAGTAACAAATTTTCTTGAAGAACGGCTGGACGACGGATATTTCGAAAGCACTAAAGCAATTTCGCTCCTTAAGCAGTTGGATCCAAGAGCTACGGGTCATGACCTAAAGGAATGTCATAGAATTATTTGCCCAGACCTGAGTTTAAGGGATCTCGTGATGGAGTATGAAGAGGCCACAGAGGTAGAACGTTTACGAAAACTTAACACAAGACAACTTCTTAAAGAGCTGGCTCTCAAGGACAAAGATTCTGGTCACTTTCATTGTCTCATCACTTCACTTGCCCGAATTTTAGCTGCAAAGCCCCATTCTGCCGATGTTGAGCGCCTTAGTAGTGTTCACAACAAGTTAAAGTCAAATGGCAGAGCATTATTGTCACCCGCAACCACAAAGAACTATTTGCATGTGTCACAAAACATGGATGGTCTGGAAACTTTTGACCCATCGCAAGTAGCCCTTGATTGACTCGAAACAAAAAGCAGAAGAGAAAGGTTGCCAGAAAAAGCAAAGCAACAAGGATAGTTTTTAGGCGTTTATCAAGAAGCCTCCCTTGTCAAAGAACAAACAAAACTTGGAAAAGCAAATAAAGATAAGGGGACTGTAAAGTTTTGAACATTTACATTGAAGCTTTCTTTAAGGTATTTAATTTCATTAAAGCTTTAAAAAGTAAGCGTGACATCATTCTCCCACAAATTAAAGGGTGTTGTATAAAATTTTTTCTCATAACATTCGTGGTCTTGGAAAAATGCCTTAAATTAGGCTCTGCTTAATCAAATCAGGCTTTACAGTGCCCACTACATATAAACTACCGTTCAAAAAGTGTTGGCACTCTTCGAAGTTTCGAAATACGTCTATGTTAAAGGTTTCAAGCAACATGCATTTGACCCAATCTTATTCAATAAGACAACCGGCTATTGCCATGAAACTGTCATAGAATATTGCTTATGTTTCAAAGTTTTTCATTTGCACCACAGTTTTTGAAAAATTTTAACCGTAAAATTTTTCTAGGTCAGAATCATGAACATAATAATTTTGACGCCTCATAAAATATCGTTCAAGAAGCCGTTGAAGATTGCGTTTTGGAAAAAAATGACAAAAGCTATCGAGAAATTGAAAAAATTATTGGAAATCAAGAACTGTACAAAATTTACTAAGGGTGGGTAGACCAGAGAAATTCACGAAAATTTTTTGAGGTCATAAGAATTTGCTAGTTTTGGAGCCTCTGATGCGAGTCCATAATTACATTCCCCTTACAAAAGTATTGCACAGGTTGCTCAAAACTGGCAGCCACAGTACTTGACTTTTGTCAGAAGTATAAGTTGCCGAGTCTATGCTGATAACTTTTAAGGTCCCTAGGTCTTGAAATTTGGCGAGAAAATACGAAGAGAAGTGCTGACGACATCTTTTGAACACAACAATGAATCTCTTTACCCTTATTTTCATTTTTGGCTTGTATAGGAGAACATGGTGAAAAAAGATAGCTATCACACGAAGAGCGACTCACTGTAAAAATTTTGAGAGAAAACGGCCATTCCTTTCCAGAAATTGCTAAAGTTGTTGGATGCCACTATTCTACGTGCATAAGAATATTTTATTCATTCAAAACAAATGGCTCAATTCATCAAAAGCAGAGAACTGAGAGACCAAAAAAATTAACGAAAGAGTAAAGAGATTTGTGTGCAGAGTTGCAAGGACGCAATGATTTTGCAGGTTGGAAGCTATCACAAAAGAGGTACCGACTTGTTTTCCGGTCAAAAAATCATCCACGGCCTTAGTAAAGCGCATTCTTCATAAATACAAAATAAAGTGGTACAAAAGGAAGCGAAAACCCTTCGTTAATTTGAAGCAGAGATGTTACCGTCTCCAATGGAGCAGGATTCTTTGCCACTGGGCAGCGGACCAGTGGAGAGATGTCATTTTTTCCGATGAATGCCGATTTGGATTGAAAAATGATTGCAATACAGTTACTGATTGGCGAAAATCTGAAGAACCTAGCAATACTGACTTTTTTCAGCCCACTTTAAAAAATTCAGTTTCTGTTATGTTTTGGGGATGCATTGGGCCTAACGGCGTAGGTCGATTGGTTTGATGCCACGGTCAAATTAACTCAGTAAAATGCATCGAAACTCTCTAGCACAACCTTAACCAGTCCGTAACACAAATTTTTGGAGAAGGAAATAGACCCTTCATCTCTCAACATGATAATGCACCTTACATCGTGCCAATAAGACCAAGATTTATACAAAATTGCGTGGGTTTTATGTGCTTCCATGACCTGTAAACAGTCCTGACCTTAACATTATCAAAAATGTTTGGTTGTTTATTAAAAACAAACTAAATAATGACCCCAGATATCCTCCAACAACGAGAGAAGAACTTGTTGCCCGAATATTTGAAGAATGGCGAGGTATGCCTCAGAATTTTATTGCCAAACTTTACGACTCAATTCCATGTCATCTCGATGAGGCTCAGAAAATGTGTGGCAACCCGACAAAATATTAAAACATTGTGGTCGTTGAATGTTGAAACACTATTTATTTTGAATACTTGTAATGTTTAGTAACTAGTTTTGATTCGTTATAAGTTTCCTCTTCAGGCAATGGGCTTAACTCTTATAGGACGCAATTAATTTGCATATGAGTAGTTGCTGACGCCATACCCGCCATGATTAACTTGCAAATCTGAGCAATACTTTTGTGAGGGGAGTGTATACTTTTATCGGCAGTTAAATTGCAAAATTCTATAGTTTGGAAAGCATAAGGTAAAAGTTGAAGTGCTTCGTAAACTCCTTAGCATCTTTTATTTTGCTTAAATATGCACCAGTTGAAGATAAGGCTTTGCATATCACAACAACTTTTGTTAGCTCACAAAAACAAAGTCGACGCCATCGTTCTTTTATCGAAGCGTACTTTTTGAACGGTTGTATATTAGGTTCTGCACAGGAAAAGATCGACGTCTAATCAATGTATAAACTAAGGGTTTCTTATAAGTACAAGCAACAACAGTCGCGTCCTTGTTAAAAAGCATTATGGTATACTATAAGAACATTGGGCCGCTGGCAACTTTCTGAACAACTCGAATTTCAAAACCCAATACAAATAAAAGCTATGCTTTTGAATTGAAAATAGAAGCTAGATTTTCAAACTGAAAAATTGTTATGTTTTTAAATGAAAAAGGGCATGACTTCAAAATAGGAAAAAAGTTTAGAAACTTCAACTTAAAAAAAGTTGATTTTTGCATGGGAAAAATGGGCTACCATAGTAACCTACTAACCGCATCTCAGTCCTCGATCTGAAAAGGCATTCTCCCGTCGAAAAAGGAAACCCCCTGACTGCTGAAAATTCTAGAGCTTGAGAGACACACATCTACACCTGGCCTCCCCAATGCAAAATTAATCAGGCCTCCACTGATTCTAACTAGTATTCTGCAGCATGCACTGAACAACATTATCAAAACATACTTGTTAAGAAAGTGTTAAGGTGTTAAGAAGTATTGGGAGCTTAAGGGAAATTGTCCCTGGAGCTAAATAGAATACAATTTGGCTTAATGAAGCGGTCTAGGCACTATGACACATGCAGATACTTTAGTTTGGGATTTCAGTCACAATTCGATTAAAGTGAGAGACTTCACAAAACCGTCCTATTATGTAATTCATTGCAACCGTGCCACAAAATAGTACTTATGAGCTTGGGTTCAAGCCAGGCTAATATTTGAAGTGTAAACAAGGCTCTGTAGTCAAGTTGATAAAACAAGACGTCATAAAATGGGCATGTGTTTACACCGTATGTCGAATAATTTGAAAATGAAATTCAGCAATTCAACTGCAGGGAATTTGCCAGAAAAGTCACTTCCTTTTCTTTTTTTTCAAACTTTCATATGAATATATTTATTACATACAATAATACACCTCTCATATAATGGTAGCGTATCATTGGCTAGTTTGTACTAAACGTAAAAAGTAACCAAAATAATAATGATAATAGACATACAACATAACTCAAAAGTAAAATAATTAGAAAAGGAATTAAATGTTCAGAAGTTCTGGGTTGTTCCATGGTTTATTTCTTTGGCAAAAGATGAAGTATGAGGTCCTAATAGCAATGTTGATGGTCTTCATAATAGTTCTTTTCTGAACAAGTTTATCAAAGCTTAGATCCTGAAGCAACGATAGAAAGGAATCACATGAAGAGCCCATAACACCAAGAGCACCCATGGAGAGATTAATAAAAGTAGCTTTGTTATAGGTAGAGGAGAGGTCCTTGATAAGTCTGTTGTACTTATTGGCTTTCCTTGTACTATTAACCTGCATATTAGTCTCGAAGCCTAGTGTAAGTTCCAGAATGTAGAGTACGCTATTCCCCGTGACTAAAAGAAGGTCAGGACGAAGGGAGTCGCCGGTAATCAAACATGGAGAAGTAAAAGAAGGCAAATCAGCTTAAACTTTGCATGGGCTAAGAGATGAAATTGTAGTAGCAAGGTAGAGAAGGACAGAGTTATGGCGCCAAGTGTATCTCCCCTCCTGGAGGTAGCATTTACGGCTAGGTATCACGTGTTGTAATGTTTCTGATTGAAGGCAGAATGAACATGCTGCCGATTGAGAAATGGACCATTTGCAAAGATTTTTTCGAGTTGGAAGAGTGTTGTTGAGATATTTTATGGAGAAGTTGAAAATATTTCTCGGCATATTTTGTTGAACAGTTGACCAAAAGCTTGAAGTTGTCTGACATGAAAATTTCAGAATTGATGAGATAACCAAGCCTTGAGAAAGGAGTGTATTTTTGATGCGATCTTTGTGCTCTTGCTATACAGCTTTCAAAACTTGTTTAGTACTATGCTGGAACTGGTCATACTGAAGATTAGTGCCATAGCTTGTATCGACCCAAAGTGATTTAATGTCAGGATTTGGTGAAGATTTCAAAGCGTTCCGTATAATAGTTTCGCATTCAATAAACTTGATTGATGGAAGGATAAGATTTATTCCGTATCTAGATGTTTTTAAGGTTAATGAGCTGAAAGTCGAGCTTATAAAGACATGTATAGTGCGCCATATATACTCAGGGCTCATAGGCCCATAACATACATTAATAAAAAGAATATACTTATAAACTATCAATATTTACAAAAATAACTTTGAAATAAATAAGTATATTTTTGACCTCTTCATTAACTCTTACAGCCGGACTAATAACATATCGACTTCATAGTACCTCAATCAGCATCAGGCTGCCTATAGCTATTTCACTCTTTCAGATTCAGCTGAAAGGTCTCAGTAACAATGGCTTGCTTTTTCAGAATTGAGAACCAAGATTAAAGTATTCTTCAATCGAAGCTTTTCAATACCGCACTTAAATTTTCTATTTATATTTGAAGTATAAATAGAGAATTGAAGAAGTGCATTACAGAATATCTTGTCAGCAATAATTTCCGAAACTTTGGCAACCTTGTTACTCCTCTCCTGAAAGAGGGGACTTACCTGCGATATGCCATAAATAGCGAATTGAGGTTTTAAGGGTACGATAATACCAGTACCAGGTGCATGAAAATATATTTAAAAGCGATTCATTGCAACTGTGCTCAGTGTAAGATTGTAAGATATAATATCGTCTTCACCGACTATGAAAATTCTCAATTAGTTGTTACTACGATGTACTTATTCCTTTTAGATTTCAAAATAGAGATGCATACACTGACACTTGATATCAACATTAGAGCCTTTTTCAGTGTATTGAGTACGCAACATTTGCTCGTTTGAAACAGGTAGAAGCATATATCTGATCACTCATACCAGTGGAAGTCCATGGTTCTGCTAGAATCCTCTAGAAAACTCCAGAATCCTTTAACGGATTACCTTTGATCCGGCGCCGTTTTCTTAAGAATCGGGATTGAGCTTTGACATAAATTTACACCTGGTTTGATATCTTGAAATATATCCAATTTATGTTACACATTAACTTATCAGGCATGTTCTAAGGGGCTGATACCAAGCTCATTTTTTTCCCGGTAATCGGGCTGCTTCGGTAGCTGGGACAACTTTACAGCTTGGAGTTACATGTGATAAGTAACAAGTACGTAACTGTTTCAGAAGGATGCGAATTTTAAAGCTTGTTTTAAAGCTTGCGTCAAGTATGTTGAAAATGAAGTTGAACCTTTTCCAGGACCGCGTTGTTTACAACTAAGTAGACTAATTTTGTTGATGACCCTCTATCAGAAACATGTGAACGGCCTAGGTAAATTTTGCCATTCAAAGTAAAATCATTTCATACTAGGAAGCTTTGACGTTGAGAAAAGCAAATCGTAAGCACAGGCTAGTTTGTACTGTTGCTGGAAGCAGGGGCGGGTCCAGACTGTCGGAAATGACTTGCAGAAGTCACTCAACTTTCTGATTGATAAAGCTAAAATGGAGCAAAGTATAGAACAACAATTTGTGGTATAACGATTGAGTTCTTTCTATGCCTCACAGGCAGTGACGCTTTGAAACCCTCTGTAAGACCACCACAGTTCATTAAAAGAGAATTCATAACAATAGGTCAATGTTTTCAGTTAGCATTTGGACAATATTTGTAGGCTTACGTCGTCTTGCATGTTTACCTTCGAGGCCGTCAAGTTGTTGCTCTGTCAAGTCAGTCGATGCGATGAATGCTCTTCATATCCTTCACAGTTGTTGTCATCAGTTCGGAAAAAATTCTCAGGTCGATTGCAAGTAGGATTTTACAAACCTACTTGCACTTTCTTGCACTGCCTTTGACTGAAAGTGACCACAGAACTACTGTCCTACGGCTTCCCAGACAAAACCTCAAGAAGCCGTACACAGTACATACATTCGAAGGAGAGCAGAAAGTGATGCAGTGAAAGCCACAACGGAGGACAACACATTGGCGAACACCGATGTAACTACTGAAGTTGAAAATGACAAACCGATTGGGGATGAAGAAGACATCACTGATGATGATGAACAATCGGTAGACGAAGACCAGCCTGATTCAGAAGAGTCAGAAGAAGAATCAAATGAGCCAGAAGACGATTTGGAGGGACCATCTGAAAGTGAGGGTAAGGACAATGTTTAGAACTAACTAGATTTATGCCTGTGGTTGTCCCAAGGGAAATGCCTAACCAAAGGCGTACTAAGATCAAAGACGTAGCTTCATTATATACTTGGGGGTTTCAGAGGTTTGCCCTGTGAAAATTTTTTCTGTGACCAATTTTTTAGTAGCAGAAGTTGATGAAACGGTCCTGGATGCAGTAAGTTGCCCTGCAGCAATATATTGTACTGCCGTCGTTTTGTTCCACCACTCCAGATACAATACACGATTCTGCAGAATATCCAGATTCCTAAGTATTATCTAGAGTATGCAAAGAAAGGATTTTCATACTCAGCTCTTAAAACCTGGAATGAAATCCCCTTAAGCATTAGGGAACTTCCCACGCTTTTCCCCTTGAAAAAACAACTGAAAATTTATTTGATGAGCTGACAATAAATCAAACACGACCCCCTGGAAGAACAGCCTAAGGTATATTTTAATTTTTGTTATTGTAAGTAAGCCATTATGACATTATTATTATTATGACTATGATATTTAGTTTATGTTAATATAGCTGGTTATTCGTGTAAAAATAATGTGAATATGAATATGTGAAATCACTCCTCTGTGAAAGTGGTATCAATCGGATTACTTTCGATATCGGATCATTTTTGACCTAGTATGAATGCATGAATCCAGTATATCGTCGCTCCAGAAGCTCTCTCTGAGCTTCAGTCAGCGTTGTTTTCGACCGTCAATCAATTTTCAAGCGGTGACATGTACCATGAAAAGTTCCTCTAAAGAAAAGGCTTAGTGACATGAATGAAGCGGAGAGGAGTAGTGTGAACCATGTAATAGTTACAATAGTTAATCGTCAGTGTCTCCGGATCATCTTTTCACCCGGAGAGAAGTTTACTTTTGGCTCCTTGCAAGAACACCGTAAGGAGTAGTGTCAACTATATAATAGCAGTTGAAGGAAAAGTTTAAGTTGTACCTGCAAGTTTACCTGAGTTTGGTTGAGCCTTATTTTTACATGATATTAAAGTTTAAGGTAGTGGTCGTTGGCCCTTTACTGCAGTGATTAAATTAGTGAGCAATTCATGCCATATATTTCAGATAATGGCCAATTGAAAGGAAATGACCCTTATGTTTGGAGAAGGCGAAGACGCCGTTATGTGAGAAGACGCCGTTATGTGAGAAGACGCCGTTATGTGAGAAGACGCCGTTCTATGAGAAGACGCCGCTTTGTGAGAAGACGCCGCTATATGAGAAGACGCCGCTATATGAGAAGACGCCGTTATATGAGAAGACGCCGTTATATGAGAAGACGCCGCTATATGAGAAGACGCCGTTATATGAGAAGACGCCGCTATATGAGAAGACGCCGTTACATGAGAAGACGCCGCTATGTCAGAAGACGATTCTGATACAAGAAAAACAGGTTTAGCACATAAGCAGTTGCAGGCTCGTCAACCATTTTGAACACAAAGCAGCAATGTTTCGTTACGCTTATTTTTATTTTCCATGAGTGAAGTATCTTATCAACTTTCAGCAATCATACCTTGAAGATTTTATGTTGTATCTCTGTGTTAATTCGCTATCCAATATACCTCTATGAGATTTTTTTAATGAATACTACATCGCTGATATTTTGAATCACAAATGTCCAGATGAAGCTTATCACTGAGAAACAGCAAAGAAGGGTGGACCATTATAAAGCTCTATGGTAGAATGTATACCTTTTTTGTACTCTTCTGGGACAGTATTGAAATTGGTCTAGGCCCCAGGTGACTGAAATTACAATTGAGTGAAAAAGTACGTAATCACACACTTAACATCATCACAAACAATAATAATGGTAATAATAAATAATTTTGTTAAAGCTGGATACAGAACAATATAGTTAATCCTAAGAATAGGGTAACTAATGCATACTAACTATTTACAGAAACACAATATGCTATGCCCCCAGCTAATTACATATGTTACAATTAGAACTATCTCCATTTCATGATTCGATATGAACTTTGAATGAGGCTATAGATTGGCTTGACTTTATCCAATCAGACACTCTCCAGGCCGGAATAGAGTGGGGGTGGTCATATACGTGGGGTTGGAAAAAACTCTATAGGTAAACAGCCAGGGGTGTCGCAATAAATAAGGGGGTGGTAACATGTCCTAGAAACACAATCTCTTACATACTTGCTAACATACTAAAATGGATTCTCTCAATGCCACCATCATTTGTACGACTTTCATCTGGGTTGTCAGTACCTCTGACGGCAATTCTTTTCTTCTTATGCGCTCATCTAGCAACGCAAATTCTAAATCTTGGGTTGGATGATGCCATCTTGGATCAAAATTAATAAGTGATGGGTTGCACAAAAAATATCATGGTGTACACTTTTTCAAAAGAAAATTTGTCGGAGGGACGTAGCTCTGAAAATAATTGAAATTAATCTGTGTGGTGGTGATGCTAAGACTTTAGATATACTCTCAGAGCTGGAGCTAGGGGAGTGCTAGGGGGCTAAAGCCCCCGTCACAACATGCTAGCCACCCTCATTGGAAGGTGAACAATTATCTTTTCGGAGATTTTTCCATGTATAGCACCCTTTAACGGTGGTAGTTTAGTTCCCTCGTAGAAAGAGTCACTCCCCAGTTGGAAAAGTCCTGGCACCATCCCTGTATTATCTAGACAGCTAGAATTAAAGCCTCACTCGCCTTGGGAGAGTTTAAATAAAAAATCGTATTGAATTTGAAGAGTGTAATATGGTTGTTTTCCATTAAAATTTACACATAAAAAGCTACAACATCATTTCGTTGAGTTCTCGAAAAAGTAACTTGAAACGTCCAACTGCCTTTGATTGGCTTTTTGATCTTAAATTTGTGCAGCTAATGAGTTGATAAGCTAAGTAGGTCCATGAACTTACAACTAAGCCAATATCTCCATCTATGAATGAGCGAATTCACTGCGCAGCAAAAAGGGTACGACTCTAGGTTTAAAACAAGTTATGTAGCTTGTCAAGAAGGCCCCTTTAATACTCAGGGCACTGCAGTAAATTTGACCTGCAGAATTGGCAGCAAATTTATTTTATGACAAAAGCATCTGTTGGACGTGATAATATTTTTCTTGTTGAGATCGTCAAGCAGCGTTTTCTTCACACAGCTTCTCGGGCAATCAAAACAATAAGCCCCTTTTTTCTATATGTGCCATGGACCTCACGGTGATGATACCAGTTCTGTCCACAAGGTGTTCAAAACTTCCTGAAAACTTGCTCAAAAAACTCTAAAATTTGCTCAAATGTTACCAACATTTTTGAAATGCTGCTCTTTTCCAAACCAGTTGCCAGAAAGTTGCTCAATTACTGCAAGGCCATTTTATTTCTTCTCCCCTGAATGCATTCAGAGTTGATATATACGCCTTTGTAAGTCAATATATAGGTGGCACTAGCTTACATTGCTTTTCAGGGAAACTGCTTATAACACATTTTGTGCTAGAAGAACCGTACGCCTTGATGCACCGATAGTGCAAATAACCAAACTTTCGACCACGCCCATGTACACTGAATGATTAACTACTTATTTACTTTGGATTGAATATACGTTTCTCTCTTTAGAAGTAATCGCTGTCTTCAGCTTGGATGTTTCTTAACATTTTGCCAAGCCCAATCTCAGAATTTCCTTGAGTGTTTCTTAACTGTTCAGTAATTTTAGCCTCAAGCTTAATAGGCTAAAACTTGCTAAAAAAAGTCTAAGGCTGCCGAGCTACTTGTGGACAGGGCTGTCTGATATATTAGACTTTGATGGTCATGTGTCTATCTAAACACAAATAATAGTACGTAATGTTTTTTCTTTTTGTTACAGTTTTGCATTAAAAACCAAAGTTATAGACTGGAGACACAGAAAACCACACACAATAGAAACTGATTGTTGACAGAGATGAAAAATGCAAATGCTCCTCCGCAAAGCCATAGTCAGAGTTAGAGACATTCTCTCTCTGAAAATACCGTGAATCTTCAAATTGGCCCCCTCAAACAAGCCAAAAAGCCCTTCCCCTCAACTAAGTCACTACCCAAGAGCTACAAACTAATAGGCCCCCGCCATTTAACTGTTGCTATTTGAGACTTTGTTGGCACTTAATAGAGTTAAGAAAGAATAAGCAACCATTAATCAAAGAAAAAGCGTATTTCCTTTAGAAACACTCTAATGCTTGTAGTTGTAGTAGCAAAAAGTAACATAATCGTAGAACAGCTTCAAATGGAATCTGTTGAACTACCAGACAAATTATTAAACCCCCGTCTGATAACCCCATGCAAAATTCAAAAGCAGAATAAGCTTCCAGGGAGCTTATTCAAGGATTTACGATAGTTCATCTGTTTACACAAATTAAGGAGCAGTCGAAATATAAACACTGTAGTGGTAAGGACTTCCATTTGTGCCCCCAAATTTATACTCCTGGCCACGCCCTTATATTTGCAGCTCTGTTTTGATGTACTTTAATTTAACATACCACTGGCCCGTTAATAGGTCACAGAAATGGTTACAATATTCCCAACTTACGTTGTCAAACGTAGTGATTCAATGTACTTTTGCACATGATGACGTCAGTGCAACAACAACTTCTGTCTTGCGTAAAGGTGAGAATGTCGGCCTATCACGAGGTCGACTTTGACTAGAAACAACTGAGAATACCAACAGAACTACTGAAATGATAAAAAAGCACTTTACATCATGGGGTTTTACGACATTCTCTACAACATATCACATTTTAGGCCCCCGTCTACACCTGCACAGATCACTTGCTGATCCATACTACACGTGGTGTGGATTGGCCTTCCGTTTACACTGCTCCTAGCAATCTGTACCAACATTGGTTTGCCGTACCAATTTTGGTCCTTTTAGCAAAAGGGCTAACAATGATCTGGACTCTTACTAAGAGTCCAGATCCCCCTTAGCAATCTTTTGAAAAGATAGTGTAGAAAGGGTAATCCGTATCACTTAATTGTGGTACGGAATCACAAGGAGGCCTTGTTAATACATGAGCGAGGCCATATCAGCCTGTTTGGCGCCACTCAGCGAAAAGATGAAGGACATAATGAAACGTATGCTTGTGTATTGGTTGCTATGAATTCTTTGGTACTGACGCCACTGCCTTCCTTCGGATAGTGCAAGTAAAATTGCTCAGTGATCTCCTCTTATTTGGCCTTTACAGTCTCCCAGTCTACGCCCTGAGCCGTCTTCGTTCCCTTGTAGTCTATAATTATATGGAGTAATAAAGAAATTTCCTCTTCAGTTCAGTTGAACTCTCTCTCTTTGTATTCTATTTACAACTGTTAGCTCCTTCTATTTTCACACTGCAAAAAGTGGCAAATTTTTGCACACTCTCAGATTTCTACCCTCATTTGCTATATACAAGCCTCAAGTTCGCTGTGAATAACCAATCAGCAGCAAACGTGATCCAGTTTAGTGTAGACGCAACCTATCCATACCACTGGTGGTGTGGATCAACAGGTGATCCGTACCGGTGTAGACAGAGCCTTAGTATTTTCCCCAATTTCCCCTCTAAGCTCTCATCATACCTTTACATTGCGCATGCTCTACAAAATAGCTCAGAGTATACGAAACATTACCTGTATATTGATATTGCTGAAGCTACCAATATATGGGATCAAGGGCCTCTCTTTCCGCAGTAAATAATGAGCACCACACAGGCCTAGAGTTGTACCGCGATCTCGAAAATGTTAGACTGTGGGTATGGCAGTGGAAAGTGTCTTTTAATGTTGATAAAACTGAGGAGGTCGTATTTTCTTGGAAAAATGCTAAGCCGCACCATACCATTCTCCAATTAGGGAGTGATGAAATTAAGGTAAGTTCAGAACATAAGCACCTTAGGATGATCTTGGACTATAAGTTAGATTTCAAAAGTCATATACGAGAAGTATTTCTGAAGTCATTTAGAGGTATTGGTTTGTTAAAATATCTTTCAAAGTATGTTGCCAGGGACGTTCTTGATCAAGTCTATAAACTTTACATAAGGTCGCACTTGGACTATGGAGATGTTGTTTAGTATAAATTTGACCCTGAGATGAATCTTGATATCACTAAAAAATTAGAGCGGGTACAATATACAGCGGCTTTGACTGTGACTGATGCATGCAGGGATACAAATAGACAGAGGTTGTATGAAGAACTGGGTTGGAAAGCCTTGTGTGATAGATGATGGTACAGAAGGTTGACTCATTTCTTCCCCCTAAGAAAATTGAAATCGCCGGAATATTTCTTCAATGAGCTACTACAAGAGCGCAAGCTACGGTGCAATTTATGAAACTCAAATACACATGAGCAACCAGTCGCAAAAACAATTCTTTTTTCAAACACTTATTTTCAAAACACACTATTTGAATGGAATTTGCTCGATAGTGAAATCCGAAATTGTTCTTCGATTTCGCAATTTTAAAGAAATTGATTTCAAATATTCGATCAGTTAAATTCTCTACGTATCGTGTATTTGATATCCCAGGTATAAGATTACTGACAAGGCACTGCCTTCAATTCCGTGAGCTGATTGAGCATCGTTTTAGACACGCAATTGACTGTCTTACTCCTGTGTCGGTATGTGGATTAGCTAATGAAGACAATGAAAATTTCTTCCTGAACCGTCCACAATACCATTCCTTTCGTTCGCACCTGTTTGGCCAGATCTCGGACATCCCCGAAATTAATATTAATATCGTTAGTATTGATGATACATCCCTTTGCAATCTTCTTTATTTGGGAATGCCCATTTTAATGATTTAGAAAGTAGCGTAATTATTGAGGCTATCATTTTATATATTAAAAAAACGGATCGGGTTGATTAAGGATAATGGATATTTGAAGCACAAGCACCCTTTTTGTATTTTTTTTCATTTTATGTCTCAGGCTAGATGTAGGGAAAATCTTTTGAAAGTTTATATAAAACCAACACCATTTCAATCAAAAATGATCATCACTAATTTTTTTTACTTTACTTTTAGTTTTCATGAGACTTTCTGGCATCTATCTTGAGACAAAATTCTCATGCAATTTTGTTTTGCTGTGTTTCGTTTTCGGTTCCTAAGTATCAAAAATTGTTGTTAAAATGTAGGTACCACCCATAGCAAGAACTTGGTGACCCAGCATCATCTTACTTGGCTATGGGAGGTACATTATAGTACAATATTTTTTTTCTTTTAATTTGATGTTTGAATAGAAAAAGGTACTTCCCACAACCGGTTTACTTCTTATCTGACTAAAAGGGAGCAGGTCTATCACTTTGATGGAGCAAGCACGAGCAAAAGTATTTTGAAGAGTGGCATTCCACAGGTCTCTTGTTTGGGACCATTGCCATTCATATTGTACATCAATGATTTCGGAAACTGCTTGAGAAGTATGAATCCAAATATGTAGTTAAATGATGAATGTGTGAATATCAAGCCAGAAAATTTTTAATGGGATTTTAACAGATGTCAAGAATGAAATTGAAGCTATATCAAATCAAATTGGATAAGGCTTAGAGGCCAGCATATGTGAAAGTATACTATACATTCACTTTTGCTGCCATCTGATCCTTATCCAATTTGAGTATAGTTTTAAATGAGAAATTTACTTTATCTTCCTAGTTATGAAGTAACTAGGAAAATAAATGATTATAAGTTTATGATATAAGTTTCCAGCGGAAGGCCGCTTGAAAATCAGGTAAAAGTGAAGAGCAGCCCTCCATAAATATCTAAATTGAAATGAAAGAGGAATGAAAATGAAATGAGGAAAAATTGAATAGGTTAGGCAATAATTTGATAGCTCTTGAACTTAACAAACAGCTATCAAAGGGCGTTGAGAAGACAAAATATTTGGAGATTAACATCGATGAAAGCCTTACTCTTTACCATCCAACAGTCATGGGGTATAATAAGAATGGAGATTGACATTTTGCAAAAGGCGGTTGATAATAGATGGAGGTCAATGTTCGATAGACAGTATTGGGACCCAAATATCTCAAAATTGTATCAATTAGTTCTTAGTGTTATATATATTTATAAGTTGTAGATTTTCATCATGATTTTACCAAAACTTTTTAGATACACGCACTTACTTTAGAACGTCTCCACAAACGTTTAATTGAACTTGCTATTATCTTGCATAGTTTGTTGTGATTTTCTTACTTATCAATATTGATTTGCATTCAAAAGGCCGTCGCTTCAGAGGGTAAAAAGCAATTGGTTATTTGAATCTCCAGGTTAAAATTTCTGTTGGTGGAACAAAATGATGTAAGGTGTTGTATTTGGGGGACATTGCCCCTCCTTGCCCTTGCATTTATTACCCTGTTTGGAAAACTCTTTCTGGAAGTGTAAGAACAGCTGGATTCAATAACTGATTGTTGTAGCAGTGTACGATATCTCTAAAGAGCGTGTCTCTCTCTGGCGCCAGCATGCTAATGCTAATGATGTAGAAGCGCCGAAGGCGCTAGATGTCCAACTCCGTCTGCCAGAGTGAGGTAAGTTTTGTTTTGGCGCCCATTTTACATGGTGGCAAAAGATTTTCGCCAGTCCTGAGCCCTTATAAATTTGTAAAAAAGTAAGCGCCGAGTTTGTGAAGTTCCAAACAGATTTTTAACGTGTAAAGTGGTGAGTCATCATTAAACATTTCTTATCTCCTCAATTTCGATTGAGTTTTGACGATTCGTGTATTTATCGCGACGTTTCAAGTAATTTAAGGGTGGCAGTTGCTGCGGTGCGCTTTGTGAAATTCGAAAAACATTGTTTTAAAATTTATATACGAAGCTAATAAATATTATTTTCCGAGTGGTTCTTGTGATTTTAAGACTCAGATCTCAACAGATCCAACTATGAGTGCGGAATCAGGTTGTATGCTGTTTTTCTGCCATTGAGGTAAACAGATAAAAAATGTCCCATTGTTATCTTTAACAGGTGAAATTGGATCAGATCTTTTTCGAAAAATTGGTTAAATCTTGCTCTGCATATGGATGCATAAATTGTTTTTCTAAAAACGGCATTTCATTTCATGAATTTCCCCTGAAGGATAAGACCCTGCTCTGAAAGTGGATAGTTGCAGCAAAGAGAGAAAATCTTCAACCTGCCTGCAATATGTGGTGAGCATTTCCTTCCTTCGGATTTTAATTGTTCGAAAAATTAAGATAATTGTTCGAAAAATTAAGATAAACCCCATTTCCAGACAAAGTGATAAAAAGACCTCCAACCAAAAATGAAAGTTTTTAAGTACGTGGCGATAAAATGAACAGATTGCCAAAAGTCAAACAAAATTGAAAGGACAACAGATATTTCATACTAAATACTGCAGCAAATGAAATTGAAATCGCAATAGCTAACTTGATCCTCTTTTAATGAAACCTTTGCAAAACACTTTATTGCAACGAGACAGAAGCACACCGCTGTAACTGCACCTTTAAAGTGCTTGAAACGTGGCGATAAAATGACCAGATGGCCAAAAGTCAAACAAAATTGAAAGGACAAGAGATATTTCATACTAACTCGCCGCTTTACATGCTTAAAATCCGTGCGGAACTTCATGAAATCGGCCCTTACTTTTCACCAAATTACAAAGGCTCAGTACTGGCGATAATCCTTTTTGCCACCATTTAAAATGGCCGCCAAAGCAAATTTTGCCTCACTCTATTCAATGCGCAAACCCCTGAGTTGGACATCTAGCGCCTTCGGCGATTCTATGTCATTGGCTTATACCCTGGTATTCCTAAACAAGGCTAATTCAGCATAACGTATCAAAGCTAAACAAACGAAGAAGGAAATAAAACAAGCGTTAAGAAAATTCCCCTAAATCAGTCAATATGCATCAGTATTAAAATCTCCAATCTCCTTTAATCAAACAGTCATGACATCTGAAAATTTGCATTACCTCTGTCCCAAACTTCTTCGTAACAGACTTTTTGACGAATCTATGAAAGCATGAAGCGTGAAATCGTACATATTTGCAAATATAGCATGCAAAGAGAGGTTTCCACTTCAATATTTTCAAGAACAGTGGTTACATTCCAGGAAACATTCGAGACATTGGCGTATTTACCGAGGCTGTGAAGTGAAGGGTGGCTACTGAGTAACTACTGCGCCCAACTGCAGCAGCTGTTTTCTTCTAAACTAAACATAGCTGAATCTGCCGTAAAGAAGTCTGAAACTCTCTCTGCAGATTGAATGATGAGAAGAGAAAGATTCAAAATACGAAGATAGAGTTGTGGACTTCTGCCATTTATTTGCTCTCTATTATGCACAGCATTGTAACACCACTTCACATATCAGTTTGATCCTACCATGCCTTTTTCCAGCAAATATAACGCCTGAAGTATCCAGTTTTATACCTGTGACAATCTCTCTGTGTGCAAGCTTCAAATACATACATACCTAACTAGGATTGAAGCCAAAACAGCGAAAAAGTTATTTGAGTGGAACACAGAGGCTGTTTTTCCTCACTCAATGTTGGCTATCAGGCGGTGCAGCTTCGCTGTGTATCACTGCGCTACCCGCACCAATTGGCATGACTTGCTTCGCAATGAGGCGAGATCTTTTGAAGATAAATCGTCTAACAACGCTGTTGCCATAACCAAATATTATGGCGTTTATGGCCGAATTGCTGAACACTATTACATAGGACCAGCACGTTATGACATTCAAAAAGAGTGGAGGTTTCACTTTTCTATTATATTTGTAATAAGTCCAAACTACTGACCATATATTATACGGTAAAAAAAGAACAAGGAGTTCTCCTAGGACCAAACGAATAGTATTTGTTGCCGAAAACTCTTTCTTCGTTGTGCTTCTTGTTGATTCGTTTGTTCCCAATTCTTCAAGCATCCTTTTAAAATTCTCAGTGTGGATCGCAATTTTTCGGAAAACCAACGAATACAGAAAGAACATCAATAACACACCAATGAGATTTGATAAGCACATCGTTAATTGTAACCAAAATGTTGGAAAGCTGATTGGAAGGTATGCGAACAATACCGAGGAAACAAAGCTTAGAACAGTGGCTATTTTCATACGACGCGTATTCATAAATTGGTTGTACTTATTCAGTTTCGTTACGTGTATGTATCGGTCTGTCGAAATGCACATCAGCATGAAAAATGAGAAGTAGGCAAATAGGAGACCAATGTATTGCACAAATAGCTCAAAGTTGCAGCTTCGGAGGACATCCTTGAGACAGATCATAACGACCATGAGTGGGCAAACAAATATTCCGATGCAAAGATCTGATATGCTCATAAGTATAATGAATTTGCTTGTAACATTTGTGAGCTGCTTTGTCTTGTAAAGGCCGTATATCAAGGCTGAGTTTGCCAGAATTGTAATTGGTGAAAGGATAGAAATCAGCACAGACCATAATACTAAATGTAGCTTAGGCATATTCAAGGGTAATAATGACGGACAATCGTACATATTGACAGTTGATGCATTGGCCATCGTTCCCTTTTGTGTGGGTGGGAGAGTAAATGTTACCGGCGTTCAAAAAATGAACTGAAAATCAGCTAACTAGAAAATCAAATACTTTAAACGTAAGAGAGAG
>OLMO02000286.1:7726845-7737179 GCA_900291935.2 Cassiopea xamachana
ATAATATTAAATGATTTTCTTCTGTGGCGCAGAGAATGGTTTTAACATGAAAATGTGTTTAGATGATCCAGTTTTCAAGTCATTTTGCGGTTGCTGTATTTTGGATCATTTATGTCCTACTGTCAATGTTTTATTGTGTGTACACACACTGTTGATCACGATTAACAAGCTCAGAGGCAGCATTCTGAAATTCCAGATGAATTGAAATTGCTCCATTGATTGGAGGCCAAAGATGAGAAGATGCATCTATTCGTAAAAATCTGTGTGCCATGGGTACATACATCCAAGTAGTCAAATTTTACCTATGTCCTAAAAGCCAAAAAGGCAGACTTGCAACAAAAATTTGCTGCAATCGATAGAGTTAGCAAAATTTTTTTAGTTATCGGTATGCTGCCCCAACGGCCAGCCATGCAGTCATAATATTCTATGCATGCGCTATCTATACATGTACCATATAGTGTTCTCCATCACGTTTTATGTAAAATGTTCAAATACACCAATAGTTCAGGTCGAAATTTTGAATCACTTAGGTTGTGGCAAATTGCTACTGATGTACTTTCCAAATACCTCACATTTTACTTTATGAAGTTGACTATGTCATCCTTATAATGGTTTATTTCATTAGAGCCTGAATGTGTAGCATTTGATAATGAAGAACCCGCCATGATACAGAAGATAGGTATGAATTGTATCTACAATGTTGCAGCTGTGAAACGATTGACGTGGTGCTTTATTTTCGACTGCAGCAATTCATCCATGTCTTTCTTCTTGTCTATTCAACTTGGATTTGGCACTTTTGTACATGCATTGGCTTTCTTGTATGGTATCTTTACCGTCATTCTAATTAGCATTGCTTGGGCGTCTTTTGACATAACTTTGTTTCATTTAAGAAATAACAAGACTAATTCAGTCAACTTATTATGGCTTTATTGCAGAAGAGAGGCCTCCAGAGTTTAACGAAGGTAGGTTTTCTACTATAAAGTCAATTTTTAGTAGCTCTTCTCTGTGAGTGAGGCATAACAATTATTTTCTTAAATATATATATATATATATATATATATATATATATAGATACATATATATTTATATATATACATATATATATATATATATATATATATATATATATATATATATATATATATATATATATATATATATATATATATATATATATATATATATATATATATATATATATATATATATATATATATATATATACATATATATATATATACACATAGCCATTTAGATCTGCTCCTATGACTAGTCTCTCTTCCTTCGGAATCTTTTGCACCGTCTCCTCGATATCTTGCCAGAATGCCTCCTTAACCTCATCAGGACAGCCAGTCTGAGGTACATAAGCACTTACAATGTTAATCATCAACCCTTCCAGCTCAAGCTTCAGACATATTACCCTGTCTGAGATCCTGCACACCTCAATGGCTCTGTCCACCAGCTCTTTCTTTAGTATGATGTTCACACCATTCCTTGTGTTGTCATTTCCAAAATACCACAATTTATAGCCTCCACCGATGCATCTAGCCTTCGCACCCTTCCACCGTGTTTCTCGCACGCAGAGCACATCCACATCTCTCCGTTCCATAACATCAGCAATCTCTCTCCCTTTGCCAGTCATGGTGCCTACATTCAGTGTTCCCACTTTCAGGTTAACCCTCTTTACTTTTTTCTTTTCCTCACGCTTTTCTCTCTTTTGCCTCCACTTTCTGCCACATCTCCGTTTCCTTTGTATCCAAGTAACATGTCCACCAACGACCCTTGGATAGCAGTCCCTGGTAACGGCCGTTATTGACCCGGGCCACGACCGATTCGGAATGGAGTTTGTTTGATCGCGCATTTATATAATTGGCAAGTTTTTACACCGAATGCCCTTCCTACCGCAACCTCTTTTAGTTGCCTCATACGAAACGCAGAGGATACGGACGGCCTATTCTTATCTCCCACGGCATTCTGCTTAATTTTACTATTATCTTGAAATAAAATAGGGCTGGCCAGGATTTGAAGATAGTCACCAGTGCCCCCTACCCCTACGATAATAAAGATTAGCGTTGCTAGAGCTTATTACATTTTAACTTCTTTCTTAGAAGTAACACAGCCAAGTCAATCAAACTATGATTTTGTGAAGGCAGAAAAGAGTTCTGCAATGCTTAGCGAAAGTAAGTTCCCTACCAGATCATCTATCTATAATTGCTCTCCCCTGTCAGTTAGATGTTCTACCTTGCTTAAATTAGAAGGCTTGCTGGTTGCTAACAGAACTATTGAACAACTGATGCTAATAGATGCACCTTGAAAGATTATTCATAGTAGCAGCAGTTCAATATGCATACATAGCTATCTTCATTTTCAAGCAGACTTTTATGCAACGCTATCATTTAATGCTAGCTTGCTTAAAACATTTGGTATCGAAGAATTGACTTTCACATTTTACAAAAAGCGATAAATTAATAGGAATTTCTATATGTATTTCCCTCAATCAAACATTTCAACATGCTGTTTCAGACTTGTTTCTTATCGAAGAACTAAGGGGACATCTGTATCTCAAACATGCGACCAGTATGAGAGAATCCGACTACATGTCTTAAATTAGCATGAAAGCTCCATTTAAAAAGTATATTGTAATCTTTGATGACAAAAATTTTGAAAATTCCACCAGAGTAATGGGTATACATGGGCTTAAAATGAGGAATAAAATTCAAGGAAATGGGAAGACAACCTTCATACAAATAATCATTTATCAGGAATTTTCCGTAGGCCCACTAAAGGAAAGAGAAAGATTAGAAGCCTTCAAGATAACGTTGAACGCTATGCGACATTTACAAAGTGAATTTACTTTTAAAGGAGGATTGTCTGGCTTTTTAAACAGAGAAAGCCATTGTACACGCTATCAAGCTATTAAATTTTAAATTGTGGTATGATTGTTGCTGTAATGTAATGTTGCTCTATTTATTAATATTTTATATGATGTACCTAATTCGTATTCCCTTACCTATTATTTTGCTTGTTCCAATTTTTCGTTGATTTGGAGGCCAGTTTTGTGGAATGAACGCCCTTTTCAGACAATGTGCTGCATCTGCTAATGTGTGTTGTAATTTGCAATGCACTATGTAATTATTTTAATGATTTTGTCAGTTGGCCTAGATCAAGGTATGGCACCTATGCACTATCAGCATTTTCACTTCAAAGACGTTGCACTTATTCCTTTTCATTTTAAGTTTTATTAAATTCACATTAGTTGTTTTGAAAATGCCAGGCCTTGCAAAGCTTTGCAAAGCTGACTGTGTTTAACAGTATGTGTTTATTTTTTTACTTCATTATTCGGTCTTTTCTCTGTTCTATTGAACTACCAGTACAAGTCACAAGAGGACTGGATGCGTCTGAATATATACTCTCTTGAAGTTAGTTGTTGTTTCAATCAGACATTCAAGACAAGGAATAGTTTGTTTTTGGTAAAAGTAGACATATACTTGCTAGAAATGTCACTTCTAGGCCATTGCAATTTACATATAGCAATGTCCGGCAAACTCTGGTAGTTTCACGTTCCCACTGATTATAGACTCGGGCACACTAATTAATTTCAAACAGAATATAAACTCATGGAAAGGAAGTACTTGCATCTGCAGATTTTGCAAAATTTTTATCAATGGAGTAAGGTTTTTATAGTTTTTTCTCTTAAAGAATCTGTGTAATAAATTTTCTATTTTTAATTCGTTGGCGTTAATTAGCACGTTAGCTATATTTGTGTACTTTAGCCAACATAAAAGAAATTGTTAATAATAAAAAAGATCTTTGGAGCTACCGTTTGACAGCCTTTGAAAGCCTTTCTTATTGGAATTCCTTTTCAACTGCAGATGTTATATTGTATTTTCTCTACTTAGGTTTTGAGATGATTTCCTGTAAATCAGAAAAATTAGAAGCCAACGAATACCAAATGGAAAGAGTATCTCCAGAAATTCCCACGATGAAGAGTGCTGCTACTGTGAGACAGCGTGTTGGGAGGAGCATAACTCCACTACAAGATAGAGCACTAAGAAAAGTGGAGGAAGACACTGCTCTGGTAATGAATACCACTGCACCAGGAGGAAATTGTCTTGATAAGAGAGTAAACTGGCTGCCAGATGGAGCACGAAGAGATTGAGGAAGGGGCACTTTTGCTGGATGATTCTCAAGAGATTCCGTTGTTTGATCAGATGGTATGGGAAGAGATACAATTGAAAAAGCAGGATATCCAGATGCCTGAGCAGCAGTTGATGTGTCAAACTATGCTCTTAAGATATCAGGGCATATGTATGACAGTTGCGTTTATAACAATGCTTGTCATCTTTGTCATAATTTATGTAAAGTTTGCATACTGATAGCTACTGTAGCATTTTGGGGTTCTTTTCACTATGGCAAATAGTCGCCATCAGTTTAGTCAGCATCAAACATAAATCTATACCAACTGCAAAGTTTCCACTATTGAAACGACTCTTTTTCGATACATCCTCTATTCAAGAAAATTGAGGACTTACTGAATCATGTTACGCAAAGTAAATATGAATCAAGTAGTACATGAAAGTAATTGTCAAGGGAGACAAATTGTCTAATGTTGTTGCCAAAAGATTTCAATCCCACTACTTTTTGTCAACGCCGTTGGAAAATTTTCATCTTTCGTAAAAGAAGTGGCACAGAACCCAGTGCAGTCAATTGTGGAAAATTTTGTCGTCCTAAGGCCAGTTATAAACAGGAAACGGAAATAAAACTTGCTGAGGAATCTTTTGGCGTATCGTTTTACAATGATAGATTCCCGTCCCTACTGGAAGTTACAAAAAGTGATAAGGAGTGACTAAACTGCAACTCACTTACTCGTGAACTGATTATAAGTAAACAGTACTTAATGCAGCAACGAAGCCGGGGGGTGGCATGAGACCAATATATCTTGTTCTTCTCTTTCTATGTCAAATATTATAGATGAAGCTTTCTAAATGATGTTTGCAAAAGGGCATTCTCCAGCATTGTAGGGAATGTAATTCCCCCACTCTGCCTTTGCTGCCTTTCTGCCACAATAGAAGACTTTGAATACATTATAGCCAACGTAAAAGGCGTGGTGATCAAAACATTTTTGATTGGAGCCTCAAACTCCTTCCTTTCCCTGTGTGTCCAATAAGCACCCTCTTAGTTTTGGGTGTGGCTGCCGCGCCTATCCAACCTGCTTGCCCCCTGTATTATGAAAGCTGGCTTAACTACTTAATATATACGCAATATAGCATGACATACGGTACAAAGGTAAGCACAAACAATAAACACGTAATTTTCAAAACACTACATCCCTCTCCAACTTCATAGAAAAACAACTTGAAACGAGGGTTTAATAAACAAGGATCTATACGAAAATGAATTGTTCCAAGCTAAAAGTCCGACCAATCTAACATGTAATACTGCAGGTTTATTGCTTCTTCTTTTGGCCTTCCTCACAAAATCAACGTGTGCTTTTCACCATGTTCCGCGTGCTGTTCAGAGGAGACTAGTGTGATGTCTTTAAATATCATATTTTCCACTCAAACACGGACATTCAAAATTTCAAATCTGAGTAGAGTTTTTCACTAAGCAAATGTACATAGCTTTCTGAGTTTCATTCTTGCGCCATATACAAAAGGAAAGTGGAAATACGCTTTTCAGGTGTAACGTCACAGCTCTCCAATTGCTTCTTTCTCCTGAAAAAATGTCAGTGCATCCCTCCCTCCCTCTAAACGCCATTAGTAACAGTAGATTATTGAAAATAGAATTGGAATCGGGGAAGTAAGAAGAAGGATAAGAAAGAGCAAAGAAGATCTCACCAAAGCTACCTAAACACAATGTAAAGATTCCCAAAATCGGTCAAAAGCCTTTCATATACATCGACCAATTAATTGTGGAATTCTTTGCATTAATGTATGATTAATGCAGCAAGCAGGGAATTTTTTGCGTAGCTATGAAGGTGTACACCCCAAAAATATGGGAAAGGCGACCATTGGTGAAAAATTGAGAATCACTGGCGTAGAGTGTTTAGTCAAGGCAGTTTAGCTGGGACTTTGGCCCTGGAACCCATGCTTTATCTCTTAAGATTTTTCATCCGACACGCGTCCCATATTTGGCAAAGCTGGCCAACACTAATAACTAAAATGAACTTATTGTAGTTCCAAAAAAGAAGTTATCAGAACTGTTTTGATCTGTTTTTCAATATATGATTTTGCTCCTAAATGAATAACTAAGTCTTCAAAGCTGATTTACCGAATCAATGTGCCTTTGAGCATAGCAGAATAGGGACATAAACACTTTTTAATGTCAATAAAGTTTTTATGAATACTAAGACTCAGAATTGCTGAAATTAAGAACAATTTAGAATAATACACGGGTCAAGCTACATCAAGACTTAGAATATTTGCACTAGTACTGTTTGTAGGTAGCACGAGGTAGCATTGTGGTTAGGGCGCATGCCTCCCGAGCGGAAGGTATGCCCTGACTGAATGCTCGCCCACTGCCCACTCAGCAGCAAGCGGGTACCTGGTGGCAACACTGGGGAGATAAAGACGGCGAGGAAAGGAACTGGCCACCCTACCTCACATGCCGATGGCTAAGGATAAGTGCCCTCTCTAACAGGCACTTCCCCTACGCACGAAAGTATATGGGACTACCTTTACCTTTTTTTACTGTTTGTAGATTAACATCTGAACTGTCGATGCAATACTTACTATTCTGTTCCATCTTGATTTGCTTTATGATGAAAAAAGACATACGCAAAGATTTGAATACATTCCTTTCAATTTAGACGAAGTTGCACCTTTCAAATGTAAGAATAATTTAGGAATAATTAGTTAGGTATTCTTTAAAAAATGTGTACCAACATAGAACGTCAAGGGGCTAGACCTTCAGATATACCCTTAAACATTTCGCCCCCAACTGAAAATCACTTAAAGTTCATTGTAAGGTGGCTCAGTGTTCCTTCGTCTATTTGTTAGATAAAGTGGGATTGGCCCCTATTTTAACCTCGCAGGGCTTAAGGGAAGCAAATCTCACTTGTACACTTGCAACATACATGAATGACGGAAAAACAGCTGAGCCACTGAGAGGTCTAGCACCAAACTCACAAGCATATTAATAGAGCACCTTTGACGCCCTACTATTTGCTGTTGAAATGCTTGAGCTGATACAATACCAAAAGACTCACGACCTGTAGAACGGGAATGCCTGTCCTCAATGCCCCTACGTTTTGCCAAGATGGTACTCTGGATTTCTTCAAAATCGATGAGAAAATAAGTGAAGGTCGGGCAGTAGAGGGCATGGTCAAAAATGTTGATTTATGCCCTCTACTTCTATAGCCCTAGCCACGCCCCGGCTGTCCTGTCGTTGCAAAGATCCTAGACATTCCGTGGTATCCAGAAGTTGATCCATAGGGGAGCCAAAGAGTTTGAGTCCAGATCAGATTGTTAGGGTTCTGGATAAAGTCTTCTTTGGCTTTGAAATTCTTCTTACAAATATTAAAAAATGATCGGTGAAACACCATCGAGATTTTTGCATACATTCTGCTGGCTGTAATCGAAAGAAACATATATCATATTCCAAACGACTTGACAGGAATATGACTACAAGACAGAAAATATTCGAATTCAAATGGCTTCTGGAATAAACAATTGCATCGCTGTTCAAAGTTCCTTTGAACAAGTTACTAGCTGTATGCGGCTCAACTTACACGCATTTTCAGAAGAAACCAATTTACAAGAAACCTACAGTTGTGCAAAAGAGGGGAATCAAACCCCCTAGCTGTCACTCAAGGGGAACACAGCCCCCCCTAATGTCAGTAAATGTCGTGGAAGTATAAGGACATTGTAGACGAAACCTCTCTTTTGAAAACAAAATGCTTAATTAGAAACTTATAAGAAATGGTTTGTTGACAAGATTTTAAAGCATTAAGATAGCTTTCTCAATCGAACACTCTCACAGTTCCTTATGTAACTAGGAAGGTGAAGTTCTTAGCTTCTTATACAATATAATCCAGTGCTTTGTTAACAACAATAAACTGTCCCTAAATGTTGCTAAGACAAAGACAATGGTTATCTGAACGAAGCAAAACGAAAGACGTTTAGCTAAAAATAACGAAGAATTGTCTTTGGACATTCAGGAAGAACGAATAAATAATGTCCTAACTGCCAAATATCTGGATATTCAAGTGGATAGTAATCTTAATTGGAAAGGTCATATGAAAGCTCTATCATCAACAATCAGTAGAGCAATTGGCTTTTTAAAACATGACAAAATAGTTTAACTCAAGATACTTCAATATACTGGTATTGTTAAGCTGCATTTCAGATACTGCTGCTCTGTATGGGAAAGCAGTGCTTCGAGCGAAAGAACCACTTGCAAAAACTTCCAAATCGAGCTGCAAGGATACTGACGTTATGACGCTGATGCTAGACCACTTCTAAACAATCTTGGGTTGAAAAAAATTCAGGATTGGATTGATAATGAAACTAATGCTATGGTTTTCAAAGTCCTTAATTTTCTATCACCAGAGTATTTATCTTGCTTATTTATAACAAATTCTGACAGTCATCTGCGGCCTCTACGAAATACCAGTACAGACTTTCAACTGCCAAAAGAAAACAACAAATAGTGGTCAAAGATGTTTTTCATATAGAGGTGCAAAATTGTGGGATGCCCTTCCACGTGAAATTAAGCAGGTATGTTCCCTACACAAGCATGCGAAGTGAAACTGAATTAGGGTCTTCTTCTTTTTTTATACTAACTTCTATTTCCTATTCATTGTAAATTAATTTTGTATATCTGTGTATGTTTAATTTTTGAAATTTCTTAGCATTCTTTTTATTTTCGCATTTTATTATAGATTATATTGTAAAGTAAATAGAAGGCCCATTGAAAACCAGCTTCGGCTGCAGGTCCACCTTCCCAAACCTATATAAAAAAATTAAATTAAGTAAGGGATTCGGGATGACCTAAGAAAGCTTTTAAGCAAAGTATGGTCAAAAAGCATATAATACAGGAAATTTTGGGCCCCTTTTGGTCCGGGGGTCCTTAGTTTTTGAACTAAGGTTCCCTAAACTGCATTATGCCACTGAGTTTGGATCGATTAGAAAAGCCGTACCTGTTTGCATCTGATCCATTTAGGCCCAGTATGAGCTCACGGTTTTGATTAAAAACCTGTGCAGAAGCGAAACGAAGCTTGCTTTTACCCCCTTTAGATTGGATCTGTCAGTGGTGTCCAAATGGTAGCCGAATGGATCGGATTTAAGCGAGGAAAGAAGTCTTAAATTTTTTACCATAGTCTGTAGCACTTATTCAGGCAGGGAGGGGGGGCGTATTTAAAGAAGTCCTCATTACCTTTTGCTCAGCAAAGGTAGCAAGAAAAAACTTTCAATAAATTTAATGCATTTTTCAATCTTTAACTAGGTCTAAAAGGGAAATAATATGTAATCAGATTTTCAATTTTTTCTTTTTCGTTATCATGCTCATTGGTGCAGTCATGAGATTTTGCAAGTATAACGCACAAGTTTGAAACAATTACGCTTAACGGCTTATTTTATAAGTAATTCGCCAAAAATTGCTTCAGTAGGCAGCATAACAATGAAGACGAAACATTGTAGGAAGAATAAGGACATTTTAAGATTCTTCATATAATTTCTGTACTGGGTAACAGAATTGCATGGTCACTGTAAAATTCTTACTCACTAAAAGCCTGGCAGAAAAGAATAAGAATGCGCGAGGGATTTAATTCAATGTAGTTGTGGACGGGGGGGGCAAGAGATTCAATGGGATGCAATAATGCTAGAACGTGAAAAATCACAATTAAGTTGCATGAATAGTGGATCAAAGTTGGCGAGAATTGACAAAAATTGATTTGGCCACTTCTCCCTGTTCTTCCTGCAGATCTATGGTGTGGTAATTATTATCGAAAAAGTATACAGAAATGAGAAATCGTAAAGAAGAATCGTCAAAAGCCAGTGAAATTGGAATTAAAGTTAGCATGGCAAAAAATCAGTTATTTATCGTTATATTCAAATGAAAAAACATTAAAATAATAAGGCAAGAAAAAAGAATATTGTTAAACAATCTGTTTTGATGCATATCAAGACGAAGTTTTTCATTTTAGCAGGCCTAAATGGTCTCTTTGCAAAGCATGATATTTCAGGTACAAGAAGACAATGCGGTAGGTCATGCATTGTAATGTGAGTGGAGCAGTATCTACTGATGCTGAGTGTTTAGGTTGAGGAGTCAGAACTTAGAATTGGACCAAATTTTTATGCAACATAGAGTCAATCTCTAGGTTAGATGTTTGTTTT
>OLMO02000286.1:7778435-7791775 GCA_900291935.2 Cassiopea xamachana
ACATGAAATTGGTTTGTCATTGCAAAGGCTGGTGAAGAAGTATGGAGTAGAACTGCAGATAGTCACGTGGGATATAATACTTGATTTGATTGACATGCTCATCAAACTTCAACAGGTTTGATATTAACATGGTTTAGTGCATTAAGACTTGTACACTTAAATAGTATGTACCTGCTGTAAGTTTTTAACGTGTTAGTATCAAGATCAGCTTATTTGGGGCATAAGAGACAGCTCTACTCTGTTATATATCCATCCTAGGGCTCATGAGACGTCACACTTATGTCATGTAGAAAGTCGCAATTTAGAATCTATTTGCTTCTAATAGCCCTCCCTAAAAAGAGATAACAGTAAGTCCTGCTGTTGGTAGGGAACAAGATAGTAAGACTTGAAATGGGCATGGCGTTTGTAGTCTATAGTTAGAATAGACCATCCAGCTTGATGTTTGGCACAGCACGATCAACTAAATCAGTCCATGCCCTAAACACGTACGATCTCACGAGTGCGTGTCCACGCATGTCCAAAATCCCAAGCACGAGCGAAAAATCGCTCGTGTCATCATCACTATCAACTGTACAATCGCACATCTCAAATAGGATTTTTGTTGTCGCAACTGCAACTATTGTGATTGTTGCCTTTAGCTTTCATAACTCTGCGTTATCCTGCTTGATTTTGAATGAGGCATTTGAAATGGTTCAGCAACAAGAAACTTTGTATTTCGGAAGCAATGTGCCATTCCAAGTAATTCAGAGCAATCACTCGCGCAGACAAGGACGCACATGCAAATTGACGCTCTTGCACCAATTTCTTCCCGGAATTTACTGCTAAATGATGTTATAGTGTCCATATCAGAAGCGCATGTAGCACGTTAAAGATAAAGATATGCTGCAGGAAATAAGTTCTCATTCGTTAAGATTCAAATTGCTTGCCTGCATATCAAGTAAAATTTGTAGCAGATATTTGAAGAAACTAGGACATAAATAAGCTTATTGACACATGGAGGAACGTGTTTCAATCTTCACAATAGCCATTGTGTGATCTTGGTTTAAGATTGCGTTGCACAAGCATTGCACGACAGTATGCAAAATTGTTTTGATGATAATGGAGAGAAGCTACTTTCTTAACATTTGAACTGTTCTTTATTACAGTGCCTCGGCTTTCTAAATATATTTCCATTTTTTAGAGTATATCTAGTACTAGTGAATCTCTGAAAACAACACTCCATGACTTGTTAACGAGCATCGAAGACCTTTACACTGCTGGAAAATTTGATGGTTCTGCTGANATAGGTTCTTTGGAATAATAGAACGATGCTCATCTCAGCGCCCGGTAATCAACATTTGTTCATTGTTACAATTTTCGCTGTTTTTTTATTTGGTTATTTGCATGAGTTATTCTCATAGGGGTTATTACAGGTAGTTTTTTATCCCCAGTATTTTTGCCATTAATCAAGGTACCCACGCCTCCTAGAATCCTTGAAGATAGAAAATACCCTCAGAACTCCTTAAATAATATCAAATTTATCAAAATCTTCTTAGATCTCCTTTAAAAATTTAGTTTCTAATAGCAATTGGGATAATTTTGTAATGGAGAAAGTTCTTATAGGAAATATCTTATTTTTGTGTTGTCATTTTGCTTTAAGAACTGTTTTATGGGGTTAATTTTGTGTGTTTTGATGGTCTCTTACATTTTCTTCATTAGTATCGATAATGATTAACATACTGGAAAGATGAGAACAGTGGACTATTTGCCCAACGGGGCTCATGGAAATTTCCCAGTGGGCCCCTCATAATAATTTTCTATTGGGCCCCGTTTGTACAAGGACGGACCCTTTTGATTCCATTTTCCAATACCATTTTTGCTAGCAGCATGCCCATCAATAGCTATCGTCATTAAGGAACCATTCATTCGTAAAAAAGGTACAATTAATTTTGAATTCTTAACCGGGTATTGGAAGTGGTCATGGCTTACTGTTTGTATGTTTGCTCTAGGATTCATCAGTGCTTTCACTTTTAAGTTTCCTTCACGAAAGCATTCACCCTGCTAAAGATGGGTGGTTGGATAAACTAAAAAATATCATGGAGAGATACTTCAGGTATGAGATTGTTGTATTGACTAAAGTATTTTGTGAGCATGCATTGACTTATGGTGCAGATTTCTCAGCTTTGCTTCTTAGCCAGTTTGCTGCATTTTCAGATTATAAAGCCTTATACTTCTTTTGTGTCTAATTTTCATTTACATTTTATCACATTCTTAATTGTTCCTGATTAGTTTGCATCATTCCAAACGTACAACTTTGTTTGCACTGATACTAAATATGCTGGGGAATTTTATTTGCATTCTAGAAAAGAGAACAGAACGGCCATACGAGTTAAAGTTCTGGATATTATTTCTGCTGTGCTGGCATCGTACAGATTTTGGTACGAGGTGCGTTGTGCTTNTTGATATGTTGATGGTGCACAGTCCTCTCTAATGAGAATAAAGATACCGTTGTGGTATTAGCTAACTTTGCTGGTATACTGCCATGCGTTGTCCTGTTTTGCCTCATACTGCTGGAGAAGCAATTCTCCTCCGTGCTATTTCTCACCCATGCTATTTCTTTCGCTGTTGCACTTACTCTTGGGTATTGGGGGTTGGAATATATCTGGGAGGGTTGGAAAAATTCCAAAACACTAATATGCTTAGAATTGTAAAAAACGGGAGGGCAGTGCTGGAAAATGACCAAAAATTTATAGGAAGGCAGTGGTTTCTTGTCAAAAATTTATATCAAAGTAGCATTGCCAATATTGCAGAATGAAGCAACACTATACAATACAACAACTGCAACCAGCGTGATTTTCCTAATGATAGGTTTTACTTGCAAGTCAAAGTACCTTCTCTAGAAATTGTCTTGGGTGCGATCTTACTTGAAACATTAATAGGCGGGGGATTGGAATAAGAATGTCCTGGGTGGAAAATTCTTGAAAAATTGATTAGCGGGATAACTTCTATTAGGCACCCAAGATCACTATATTTGGATTGATATCGAGGTATTTCAATCCAGAGTATTAGCAACTTATATGCAAAGCTATACATTGAATATTGCTATTGTTTTCTTCATTTTGCGTTCAATCATAGCTGTTTCAAAACATTATATAGTTTGGTACCATAACATTTCTGCTCTACCCATTGTTTTTCAATTGACAGGAAGAGCTCATTGATGTAACAGTCCTGTCATATTTAAATGACATTGGCATAGAGAGAGATCCAAGTGTGAGGCTTGTGACAGCACAACTTTTAGTTGACCTCATTTTAACGTTTACATCAAATAAGTGCTTGGATATTCTTGCAATTTTGAGGAAGGTAAGTTTTATTTCAAATCTCTTGTCCTTCTAATCATATTGGTTGAGATTGCAGTCAATATACGCTTTATTCTAAGTTGTAATATAGTTATTATAGTTACTAGTTATTATAATACTTATTATAGTTAAAATATCTTGCAATAGCATAGCTGCATAGTAATTTTTACAAATGAAATCACGTTTATTAAAGGATTTTTAAAGAATCTGCTAGCTAATGCATGTTTTCCTTCCCTAACTGTTTACCATTTTCCCTAGACTATCAACATTTCCGCTTGATTTTACCAAATCGTAGGGTGTCTTTGAAGTAATGTCATACTTATATTTGTACCTCGATGAAATTTGCTAAATTTTGTTCTAGGATATACGAGTTTAAGATTATAAACACATTGTTTGAGCTTCTTGTATTTTCTGTAAAATTGAATGACTTCCTATGCCTTTTATAGTTCGTTGTTACTTCACTTGCAACCTTTAAGCTATTTTTCCTTTGCTTTGCAACTGTTAGCTTATCAATCGGTTGATGGACTCTAGTGGTCTAGCAAGAAAGTCAAACACCGACCAGGTATCAGTTGCACATTTCATTTATTGGTTTGCTTTATTTTGAAATTGAATATGTTCTGGCGACAATGCTTTAGCTATCAACTCACTTCAGCTTTGATTTCTTTGTAATTATCATCGTATCATCTGCCATAGTGCGGTTGCATATAATCAGTTTATTTTTTACTTCTATTATGTCGTTTCTTACCCCAATATTACCAGAGATTTAATCTCAAATCACTCTGTAACCGTACAACCTTTATATATTTTGTTGCATGCCTAACCGTTGTCGCGCATTTTAGCTCATAACAGACGGAGAGCATTTGCGAGATATCAGAATTGGAGTCAGCGGATTGATTAAAGCATTCAAAGTGAGTTGCACTGTTTTAGTTCAACTTTTAACCAGAATCTGAAACTGGGCACCTTATTGTTTTAAATGGTAGATTTTTCGAGCAAAATGAGCCATGAAGCAATATTTATTGTCATGGATGAAGTTCAACTTTCGATAAAAATATTTGATTTTTGTCTGATTATCCTGATTGCCGCCTTTAATGCTTAGATTTCTTGGTATTATGACTATTTTCGAATATTTCCATCAATTTCGATGTGAGGACTATCAAATGCGCAAACTTTGAACGTACTGCTTGAGTGATTAGGGACGTTTAGATCCAGTACGAGTACGAGTTTTGAACTGCGCAACCGATCTACGCATATTGAGAGAGAATCGCCGTCAGAACTCTTACTCGCAGCAGCCGTCTTGCACGGCTTTCTCAGCAAATCTCGCACTGAACAGAAGGAGTTTTGAATTGACAATATTGACAAAAATAAATGTGTAATTCATAAGTAATTGCCTTGATAAAAAGCAAAACCTTTTGTTTTGAAAAGGAACACAATGTAAAGGCTTATTTAAGAGCTACTGTCGTGGAACCACTCAGTCATAGTAAACGTCTGGAAAGGTCCTAGCCATAGTTGGGGACTAATTGGAAAGACTTTCATAGAACGTATATTCCAAAGTTGAACGAGGGACTAAAGTTATTAAAGCATTTTAAGAATAATCCAACAGCATCCTCACGACTCGGGATGTCATTCTTGTTCAAGCGAATTTCAGCCAGCGATTCATCTTTACTCACGAGAGCGAAAGTTCAGTAGAAATGGGCACTGGGTTTTGGGAGATATAGTAATAGCTTCGTGTTTATCTTCAGAGTACGATAGGGCCTTCTAGTATCCTACAAGTCACTAAACCCTTTGCANATAAAGACGCAGATCTATTGATTTCAATAAATCTCGGGGTTAGTTTGAAGGTGGGGATATCTAAACACAGGAAATTGCAGTACGAGCATTAGTTCGAGTGTTGAGCTACGCGGGTGGTTAACTCGTACTTGTACTGGATCCAAGCCTCCCTATTGTTTGAAATTGCATCAATGATTTCAATCTACATGATGTTTTCGCTCCAATATTTCAGTCTAATTTTAACTGTTGCCGCTCTTTTATTGGGATACACGTTTTTTATATGAAACAAACTCTCTTTCTCCAGCCTAGATGTTTATGAATATTTCGTCAAATCCACCCAAAGTTTTTTCTTAATTGTTTCTTAAATTCTTAAGACTTCCAATTATACTAACAACCAAGATTAGGCAATTTTGATGCAAGAAAAAGGATGTTTAGATTTTTTTGAGGCAAGTAATGGANATCTTGTTTCCATTTTCTTTCTAGTTTGATCAAAAATTTTCTTGTAAAAATAGTTCTTTCAAATTATTATTTTATACTCAGCCTGCCTGTGTGTATTTTTAAAATATTTCTTAATTTTCGCCTGCTTTCAGCTTCATGTTTCTTATAGACATGTTCCTTATAATCAATAGCGTGTATGCGTCTTCACTGGTTCTTTTACATAGCAGAAGGTTTCAAATACTTCCTCTTCAACCCACCTTTTCGATGCAAAGTCCACGTGTTACATGGGGTCACATGACCTTTAGAATAGCGCGCTATGATTGGTTAAGGTCTTATCTTTGTGAATAGAAGCGCGAAAACTAGAACACGTCTGTGGCCGTTTGCTGTGAATGTGAAGAAACCTTTCTATTAATTTGAAAACTAGAAAAATTCGGTGATGTCAACTCTATCAATCCACCGTTCAATGACATAGATAAAGTATACGTTTATGATTTGTGGATGTTCTTGCTGTCAGGAGGGTAGACTTGGAGGTCACGCTGGTGAAGGCTTTAATCAATTTAGGCCGTGAAGGTAGTGTTGACTTTCACGAAAATTCTGTTCTTCCTTGTATGAGTATTTTATCACCTGTAATCGTTGTGGTATTGCTTGCAGTAACAGCGTTTCACCATTTTATGTAGTTGTAGCTCTTTCCCACAAACTCCTGTCCTCGTTTTCGCCTCTTTGTTTACAAAAATAAAGGCTTATCCAATCATAGCAGACTATTTGAAAGGTCACGTGACCACCACTAGCATGTGGATTTTGCGTCGAGAAGGTTGATTGTTATTCTGTTTACATTTGATGATCATAGTAGATATTTGGTATTATTGCTTAATTTTGGCGGTGTTAAGGACTAGGAGAATTAACTTACATAATCAACTTGCACTATGCAGTATCAAGGAACCAAACAGAGAGTGAACCTGTTCTAAGACAATTTTTTGAGGAAATATGTATAGAACTGAAAATAATTTCTTTGTATATAAGTATATTATTTATAAGACATCGATTTACCAGGAACTGAATGGAAATCTTTATGGTTTAGTTTGTCATTGGAGATTTGGAGATGTTGTAATGCAAAACATCGTTAAATTGAATTTCTATATAAAGATTGTACCGATGTTTGTTGCATTAAGTAACATGATCAAATTACAAGGTTGGAAGTTAAAACTGTAGTTGAAAAAGATAGGGCCAGTAAGTCTCTGCGTCATTTGTGTTTGGGATGTGTAGCTTTTATGTATATTTTTGGAGATTTAAAAGGAATACCTGCTTTTTCTCATATTTAGCAAAAGCTAGTTGAATCACCTACCTTGGTTGCAGTGAAAATACTTGAAATACTTGTTGAACATCTCTCCTTGCACTATATAAATGGTTTTACAGCTAAAACTGGAGCAGAAGTTCGTCTTCAGGTAGTTATAATCCTTCTTTTCGTAGTAGTTTCTGCTTGTGATAGTTGAATATATTAGTTTGCTTCCGGAATCTTTTTCCACTTCTGTTAACAGTTTATCCCGCTACTTCCATCTCACTCTATCTGCAAAATCGTCATCCATCAGGTTCTTCTCCCGCAGATTCTCACTATCTATCCGTCTTCTTATCCACCTTCTAGTACCTATGATAATTTACGAAGTAATAATATTTATGTAAAGTTAGTTTTTTTTTCATTTCCAACCCAGATTTTTGGCCTATTCCTCAATATTCGTGCTGATGAACGCCACAGGCTCGGAGTAATAGAGACGGACGATGCGAAAGAAGAAGAAGAAATCAGATTCAGTGTTTTTGCGACATGCTGCCCAAAGTATGTAGAGTGCATATTCAAGTAATTGTTTATTCTACGTCATTTCATTTTGTAGGCATAAATGTTCAATTTTTGTGGTATTTTTATGTACTTAGAAATGAAAAGCTGAGTGCTTTGACTGGATGATGTGTTTTCAGTCTATTACTTCTGAGTCTGCATGAGTCTACCTAGTTTGCATGAGGCAATTCAGTCAGAAGTTTGCCATGGTCTCATAAAATTCAATGATTGTATATGATACCAAGCTACTTGATGATATGGTTTACGTTTTGTCATCATTTTAATAAGCTCAGTCTTGTTTTAGCACAGTTATTTCAATTCCTCTCCTTGTCCCTACTTTCTGTATTTTACCTTTTGCTTCTATAAGGCTCCGTTTTANACACTACCCCGTTTTCATACGAAAACGGTATGGAATTGTTTTCGTATAATAAGGCATAGTGCTTTGTTATGAAATCGTCATCCTTTGGTGCCGGATAGGAAAACGGCTCAGTGTAGGTGGTAGTCCAAAACGGAATCTTTCCATACCGTTTTCGTATGAAAACAGTATAATGTAAATGGGGCTTTGAGATGAGCAGTCACAACTGCAACTGTTTCTGCTTCAATTACAGTATTTTAGTCCATATGAAGATTTAGTTCTATCGGAACACTCTTTAAGTTTTTTGAATACATTTTCTCAACAATTGTGCTAATTTTACCATGGATGCTAATTGTTGGTTATATTTTAATATAATTTTAATAGAATTCGCGAAAATAGCCAAATTGCTTCCAACGTTAGTGGAAGAAGGTCCTCTTTGACCAAGTGCTGCCCAACTTGGAAGACATTTGAGGCGATACTAAGCTGCCTGAAAGACGTATGAGTTATTTTGTATTCATTACTTTTCAACTTCCCATCACTTTTTGCCATTTGGAAACTTTTTCTGATACTATTCATTTTGCTGCATCATTTCATGTACTGCCCACTTATTTTTCTTCAACAGTGCAATCCATGGACTTAGTAATGACTGATATTTATCATTTTGTGTCACCCGAAGTATTATTATCTTCTCGAATTCAATCTCAAAGCTTTAATTTATAGTTTCCATAAAAGAAGTAGAGATTCAGTTGCATATTTTGTCTGAACGTGCCCCTTCTCTTACAAATACAACTCAGTTCATTTCTCTTTTTAAGAGCCTATTAGTGGCTGCAGACCTAAAGAAATCTCTTTGACTAAGTTTTAGAACTTATTGTTAGTTAATTAGCAGATGATACTCCACTATTTAAAGTGGATTTGTGCATGTCATATCAACTTATTTTCTTTGAGAATATTAATCTTTTCCCACGTTGTTTAATCGTTTCAAGCGTCTATGGTTTCTTATGTTGTTTACCATTAATTTTCCTGCAATTTGAATAACTTTAATTCTGACGAGCAAACTATGGTAGTGTGAATTTTTGTACCCAGTATGTTGTCTGAAGTTGGTTAGATATACAAGCATTTCTTTATTAGAGCTTAGACAGTTTTCTTTGTTAAGTCATCTGGTTTCCTTTGGTTTTCCGCTTTCGCAGTCTTCAAACATAAATTTCATTTATGAAAATCGGACATTTACACCGCGGTGTACGTGATCCTTTGATGCAGTTAGTATGCACTTCATTGCACGTTTTTTATTTTATAAGAAATCTATTTTTGGTCCAGTTCTGAAACTTTCTTAACTTTTCCACGATTCCAGCATCATAACTTCCTTAAGACTATCTTAGCAAAATTGTTTGACTTCCGATGTTTTGCCCATGCACATTATTAGAAGCGAAAAAGTTCCCTACAAACCTGTAATGATGATAAATCTGAGTAAATAACACATATTAGATTGTTGGAGGGCAGCTAATATAACGTAAGTAGCATTTTGTATGTAGAGAAATGGAAGTTTAAGTACATGCACATTTATAAACTTTCTTAGGTCTCAGAAATCCAGTAGTGAACTGTCATAACTTTATGAACATCTGAGTAATACGGCCTTATAAGCCAATTGCTTATGAAGAACGGGTATTATTTGATCTTTAAGCTGTTAATGGTGCTATAGCTATTGATTCTCCAATATTCTTAATTGATAGTCAGGCTCAAAATTATTGTCATTACAGATAAAGTGCTGTGGTTTATTTGCATTAACTTGTATTAAAGACTTTTGAAAAGTATTTGACTATGACAATTTTTCTTTCCCTAGGAATGGGAATGGAGTGTTCTTCGGTTTGTTTTAGTTAACCTGCCAGACCAACTTCGCAACAAAACACTTCTTCTGGGAGATGGTTCAGATATTACGAACCTTTGTGTATCTCTTTGCTCCATGGTAAGTTTGTTCGAGCTTTCCGTTTCATTACCTCTTCCCGAAATTGCATGATTTTCTAATAAGAGATACAAGAAGGCTATGTACTTCGAAGCTGATTTATGCATAATGCATAATTTATGAGCATAAAGAAATCATTAACAAAGTAAACAAGATTAAAGGAAAATAATTTTTGCTTGTCATTAACAAAAGCCCAAGTACAAATGATTAACTTTGCATAGCATTCTTTCTCATTCCCCCAATGAATATTTGGATAATTATGGTACACTCATTTCTCATAGGTCAATGACGGTCAGTTTCTGAATAAAGTTAAAAATGTTCCAGCAGNGGATCAGGCCGAACAGATTTACACAATTTCATTTTCCCGGTTTGTATTTGTTATTCATCATACCTCAGTACTTCTTGCTCTGATTAAGTCCGTACGCTATTTTTTTGTACTATTTTGCTTTATGTAGTTTATGTATTAAAATCGACTAAGTTTCAAATTGAATTGTTCACAGCTGTTTATTTCAAGAAGCAAAAGAACGAAGAACAACAGTAGCACTATTTCTTTGAGGCTCTATAAATTATTATTTTGCGGCTGATAGCAAAAGTAGGAGTTTTTATATACTTTAAAATGTCCTCGCTCTCTGACTAGACTAAAGATTTATCATGGAACATTGCTTTAATTGTTTATTAACCCATGAACAGCAAACCTTCCTTCGTGATGTTTCCAAATATTGTAAAATTCTGATAAAGAAAGTTTGATTGTAGATATTGGCTGTGTTGGTAACATATAACGACAAAATAGAAAAAGCACGACAGGTTTGTACTATTTTCGTTATGGATGAAAAGAAAATAGGAATCGTTTTCATTTGCCCATCGACCTGACTGTTACCTGCAAACAACTGCCATTATTTATCATTTATTTATCTGGGTATTGCCTTATCAAGCGATAGTATCTACATAGTTTATTTTGTTTTTGTTCATGATAACGTCAGTATTTCTTCCTTTACTTGTTTAGATAAACTCCTCTTAGAGAATCTCCAGTTATCGACACTTTCATCTCCCTGTCAAATGCGTAACCTTGCTGGTTCCTGACATATTTTCTAGTCCTCCAGATTTTTTTGTTGGATCAAGCCTCTCATATGTAACCGCACTCTACTAGAATTTAAAAATATACCAATACAAGATTAGAATTAATGGTGTTCTTATTTATTAACTAAGTTATGCAAACAATAGAAGAATGTCCAGATTAACGTAATGTCAATTCGGCACATAAAAATATTGGCATGTCTTATAATTATTTCGCTTTTTTGAAGATTGACTTGGTGAAAAGCTTGGAACTAGGTCTGAACAGCCAATGNGCACTCGTCTCTGTGTCATTTGTCTCACAATTTGTATCCTCGAAATGAAGTCAGTAATGCTACGGTATGTAGTTTCCTTCGATAAATGTTTTGTATTTTTTGTACATTCCAGTTTATCATCGTCATCATTTGTATTTTTTATACACGGATTCAGCTACAAATATAATGTTTCTATAGTTTAAGTAAAATGATAAGCAAAATTTCAATAATTACTATCNCTATGAAAAATAGAAAAGTTTTTTGGGCAGTTTTTCCAGAGGGTAGTGTTTAGTTAAGACATAGAAGCAAGTCAATATCTTCTTTAAAACTCTTTAACGTCTCAAGAGACCATGCTGAGAGGGTATATTATCTACACATCATTATCCTATCGACTAAAGGCATATGCCCTATTTTCCACGGCCATAAAACTTTACCGGTTTTCCATAGTAATACATGAAATCGTATTTTGATCAGTTTGCGTGAGTCCCCATCATGCTTCTAATGGATTTTGAATTCATATTTGTACTTATTTTTTCTGTCTGCAGCACTCTTCCTTCAATATTGATAAAGCTGTCAAAAATTTCTGCCACTGTGCCAATGTCAATACCAATGCTTGAATTTCTTTCGAGTATGTCTGTTTTATATAATTTTTTATATCTTGTTCTGTTGTTACTCTTTTGTGGTTTCCTATAGTTCCTTTTTTGATAGTTTAGTCTATTGGTCTCAATACTTGGGTAGTGCATAACCAAATTGCTTATAAATCATTTACTAATACTTCTAAGTGCTTAATTTCCTGAGAGTTGTTGTGGCAAAAGCATTGAAAGTAGTTAATATGCGAAGGGGATGGGAATCGGCGAAAGGGGTGGAATAATTCTTTTGAAGTTTAAGATAATACTGCTGTGAAGCTCTCTCTTTCTGTTAATAAATCAAGGATGTATGGCAGTGAGAATGTAAGAGGCATAAAATATTGCTGACAAGCTGGAAGATTCCTTCAAAACATCAATTTCGAGCATGTTTTGTGAGCTTTTTGCTCAAAAACTAATAGGCAGGAATTGAAAACATTTTCTAAAGTTCGTTAGCGGGGGGTGGCAATTAGGCACCTAAGATTAGCCATATTGTATTATGCAATAGGAATATCAACTATAATCGCCAACAAAGATATGATGTCACTTTCGGCAACCTATACTACAGGCAAGGCAGGATACGATTTATCAAACAAACAGATAAAGGTGAAGATGTAGGCTAGCTATACTTGATGTATGATCATAATTTGATTAGCTGCCATGGCTGCACTTTATGTTCTCCAAACGGATTACACATGAAGGACATGTTTTCATATATGCGTTATACCTAAGTGCATGTTTTCATGAGTAGTCGGTTTGGTCACTCCAAGCAGTCCATTTTTTACATTGTATAGTACTTTTGGTATCTGCTTGTCACTAGGTTTGAAGGAAATCACCGATTTGTACTCAAATTTTGTTGAAGAACAATACATGAGCATATTTGCAATAGCTCTTCCCTACACTGATGCACACAGGTATTTAGCTGACCTTCATTGGTACTGTTTTTAAACTTCAAAATATACGTATTCTGTCAAAGTATTATTGATGTGTAAGCACACTGAAATGGATTTTCAGCTGAACGGATTTTAACCTGAATTATCTTAAGATATTTCAATTTACCTTTGGTAGTTCTAGTAAGGATAGAACTGTGCAAGAGCTTGCAATTGGATTCTAAAGGGTTTTCCAGGCGTATTTCCTGAATGAAGAATTCTCACATTTATCATACTGTTGAGAAATGTGATTTCTTATGTTTGTGTGCCTTCAATCATTATTGCTTGGGCTGTATCATTATGCATCGATGGTATCGTTATGTTTGTGTGCCTTCAATCATTATTGCTTGGGCTGTATCATTATGCATCGATGGTATCGTTACTTTGTTCCAGGTACTCACCATACACAGTTACTCTTGCGCATTACGTGATCGCTTCCTGGTTTACGAGGTGCCGTTTGTCTTTTCGGAAGGGCTTTGTACGTTTGATAACTAAGGTATGTTGTGTGAAAATTGACAAGATGAAGTTTCATTTAGAGCATTGTTTATAGTGTAGATAGAGTTAGAGGAGAAGGAGTAATAGTATCATCCGCATATATATTTTCCTTCGAGGACTTAAGGTCATTAATGTATCCTAGAAAAAGCAACGGACCTAGGCATGACCCTTGTTGAGCACCAAACTTGATTTTATCTAAGTTCCAATTTCTAGCTTTAACTCTTAATTTTCTGTCTTAAATCTTACATAAAGGCTTCACATAAAATAGTCATTCTTTTGTAGAAGATGTAA
>OLMO02000286.1:7805240-7815273 GCA_900291935.2 Cassiopea xamachana
GGAAAGTTGGTCGTGATGCCGAGAATTTAGTCCATTTTTTTCTGTTTGTCATAGTTTTTCTTTGTGTGCCTTTCACCCTGCAATGTCTCATGGTTTGGTATTTCTTTCAGATTTCCTTGAAGTTGGGAATTCAGGTGACTTTGTACTTGAAAACCTAATGCAATCATTTGCTTCTGAATCGATAAAGCATCCTTCTGGGATAACAAAAATGATTTTATCTCAGCTATAGCTCTAGCAATTCAAGAGTTATAGAAAATTGAACTTTCCACTTTTACCCAAGTTTCTAAAAAGGCACATTTACTATTTACATTGTAGTTTCGTGCACACGGGAGGGGATCCATTTTTGATTTTTCGCGTTTTGATCCGATCCATACATATCCCGTGCGGACACCACCTATATGGATCCGATCCAAAGTAGAGATCTGCACCAGCTCTGAATGAGACCTGTATGGATCAGATCCAAACTGGTAGAGCTATCCTATCCGACCCAAACTAGTACGGATAGCAGAGCCATACTGGATCGGATAGAGGAGGTCTCGTGTGTACGCAAGGCCTATCTGCTCCAGTTTGGGAGTTAACGGGATTGCACTGTAGATGAGATTGCTTTTGAAGCGTTCAAGATTATGTTGTAACTGCTTGACACAAAATGTGTCATTTCATTGGATTTTTTGTAAAATGAAACCAATATGGTGAAAGACAACTAATAACGTATTTCTTTTCAAGGAAGGAACAAAATAAGGTGGGTGGGATAGTTTGATGTTGTTGTGTAACGATTTGACAAGGCATTGAAGTTCGCGTTTCTGTGCGTGACAGGAGAAGTGGTCTCAAAAACGGCAAATTTTGCATTACGTTAACGGCGAATGAACCTTTATTGCTAACCAAAGTTGCACCATAACTAGAAGCTTCTTTAAAGTTCTCTCACCTGTTTACAACACTTGTTGATAATTGCTAGTACTAATAATAGTACAGCCCAGTACTGGCCTTATACAGATAATCCTTTTTTGCCACCAATTAAAATGGCCGCCAAAGCCAAATTTGCCTCACTAGGTTCAATGTGCAAACCCCTGAGTTGGACATCTAGCGCCTTCGGCGCGTCTATATCATTGATTACAATAATCTCAACATTAAAACGAGTCTAAGGCAGTGTTTTAGCCGTGATCATAAACTTCAGAAGAGACGACAGAGAGTTGACCTTCTGCGTAACTCTCTATTCTGTGTGAATATACTATATTGTCATCCGCAAAATTACATACCTCAGAGCTTAGTTTCATGAGGAATAAATCATAGATTAATATGTTAAAAAGTAAGAGACCTGGGACTGATCCTTGTAGGATACCGGTACTTCTAAGCGACCCAATCTTTACCTTTTGATGACAGAAATAAAGATAGCTATCAAGTATGCAAAGGCTATTAAAATCAAATCAATATACCTTCAACTTTGTGATAAGAAGGTCATGAGGCATTTGCAATAAAAACTTACTTTTTCCATATCTTAAAACTGTGCTTTTTGATTCACATTTTCCCATGTTTTGCCTTGTAAACCGTACAGCAAATGTTGTTTTCATAAAGCTCAACTCAGTGGATGAACATGATGCATAGCTGGGTTTTGTTACTCTTTCGAACCTTGGGTTTTTTCCAGAGTTCCGTTGTTATCAAAAATATTATCCGATGACTTTGTGGTTGTCAATAACACTTGAGTGCCATACATAACACATATGTAACACTTTGCTTGATAATAAGTTGCATGCGAATGTTTTATTGAACTTGAATTGCTCGCAAGTTGCAACTTTTAATCTACCGAAAAGATTGAGTTTAACCCTAGATTGTTTAGGGTGAAGCTCAGGGTCATTGGGCTTATCGGCAACTTTGATGTACATCAATAGTTTTGGTTCATGTTGTATTACTGATATAGCTCGAGGGAAGCCTTGCTATTCGGCATATTGGGCTGGACGGAAGTCAGCAAATCGAGATTGTCTACCCCCAATAATTGCTTTTAGCTTTGCCCCTCGTGAAGCTACATTTATTTTGTACTAAATTTTTAAGGATACGCTCTAATCCAACGTAAAACTCTTCCTTTTGGAGGATTTAGCTCTTCCTGACTGTTTTTATCTCCATATCCTGGAATTTTAAGGATTTTCTGCTCTTGCTGTGCACTACTGGATCTGATGAATGTTTTTACTGTGTTATTTTAGTGTTTTGTAGTTTTTGATCTGCTAATTGGTATTTTTGCTTTAAAACACTCACGAGGACTGTGTTTCAAAATTTGAACTTTCTTTGCTTTGATAGCCTTTTTGACTGTTGTTGTTATTCACTTCTTTTAATTCACCAAACAGTTCATAAAAACCATTGGCCACCTTCGACGCCCGTTATCGTCATTAGTTCACCAAACAGTTCATAAAAACCATTGGCCTCCTTCGACGACCGTTATCGTCATTACACTATCGTGTGTCTCCATGCAGCTTTACAAATCTTTATTAAGTGCTTGCTTCACCCACGATAATTGTATCATTCTTTTAATCGCTGGTTGCCTTGGGGTTTATATTTTATCAGTAATTGTAAACGGTTGTCGTTTTAAGTATTGTTATGTTATTTAACTTAGATTTAAAGCTATCAATTGCATTAGTTCCAAGTAAACTGTAAAGGCTCCCTCGCATCCCGTCAAACATACGCTGCAATATATCTAGTGGGCCTATTTTCGTATTACAGCTTCATATGCGCCATTCTATTCTCACAATGTGCAGAGTAGTGAATCATGATGTTAAGAATGAATGGCTTTTTATAGCAATTTCCTATGAGGGATTATAGTTGGTCATACTGACTGTTTCTCTTCATTAGATATCAACAGAGTTCAATACCAGTTCATCATGAAACTTCGTATTTATATGCAATGGTTATTTGCATCACATCTTTTGGTGCAACTTTGGGCCTAGATTTTTTAATTTATTTTGCCCAGAATGTTTGCATCTCATGCTCACACCATGATTGTGTATCCCCAAAGTAGATATTCAATAGAAACCCGCATAAAATAACCTAGATTTTCCTGGGCAGTCTGGCCAGGTTCATAATTAAGCGTGTAAAGTTCTTGATAGGGGTCATATTTGCAGAACATACATTGCACACATTAACACCGTTTTCAAAGAATTCTTGAAAATTCTTGAAAACACCTTTGGGTCAGAATCTTTGTTTCATAGAAAAAACAGTCAGCACAAAAACTGGCAGTACAAAAGCAGCCTACGGCAGTTTCTACTCTTTAATTTCTTGATCAAACCATTCCTAGTTTAAGCCTCTCGGGTGTTCTTAACTATAGGATTCAAACCTTCAGTTTCTTATAGAGATGATTCTTTTATGTTGGTTTCCACTGTTTGGCCTTTTTCCTTTAGAAATTATGCATCTATGCATCACTGTTCTGCCACCTTACATTTTTTAGGTCATTGACAGAGCTGTAAAAGTACTGGACCGCATTCCTCCTTACAATTACCATAAGATCGGCATCATATATGTTGGGCCTGGCCAACAGTCACATGAAACTTGTATCCTTGCCAACCAGTATGGATCTTCAAGATATGTTAAATTTACGCAAGGTATCGGCAAGCTCATAAGTTTACTTGATTGTTCCAAAACTGATATTTACACAGGAGGACTGGACCGTAATGGAGCTGATGGAAAGTTTGCATACTCTTGGAGAGATAGTATTACACAAGGTGTGTTTCAGTTTTTTTATGATGAGTGCCCTGCGTTGTGTAGCTGGCATTTGGCTCAGCAGTTTCATTGCCACTGCTCCTTTTATTGCTTCTTATGTGCTTATGACGTAACGTATTGTACTGTTTCCATTGCAACATCACATATTGTCTCATTGTCCTCAAGTGTGAACTTTATGCATAAGGCAATTGAAGGGTAATTTTGCCGTACCTGCTGTCAAGCGTGGAACTGATTTCAATGTGTCCATTGTATTTAGTGAGGCAGTTTGAAAGCATTTTCTATCCGGTAGCTTAGCGTTTGTTTCAGGCAAACGCTTTAGGGTATTGACATGGTTCGTTTTTTTTGTTGTTTACTTTATTTTAAGTAGGCTGTTATACCTAGCTTGTTCAGCTAATTTAGGCCTACTATGCATGCTGCATCCAGGCATGGGACCCCCTAGTTTAAGGTCCCTTCCGAAGGACGGTGGAGTGACCTGTTTTGGTCGTTCATCTGGAGGTCGCCCATCCAGTTTCTGACCGTGCACAGCCATGCTTAACTTCAGTTAAGCTAATGGAACTGGCTGGGCCGCTTGGCCACTCACCCCGCCTAAAAGTCTTGAAAAGTCCTTCATAATAGACGTTTGCCTTGAAGGGTACTTGAAGTTAATTTTTCCTTGAAAAGTGCTTGAATATGAGGCAAAAGTCCTTATGGCATATGAAGTTGTCCTTGATTCTGAAACTCTCTATGATTTTAAGCGAATTATTGCTAAAATGGTTGTTCATTGAGCTGTGCTTCATGAAAAATCCAATATGGCACCCAGAGCCTCGTTTTCATGGGGAAAATTGATCGAGGCGACATGAGACTGGGTGTTGCTCCATAACTCCTTCAAATGTCGTGCTTTTGTGTGCTTTTTTCTTGAGACTTGAAAGACAAAGGTTTCATGGTACAATGGGCAAAAGCAAATGCTATACTCTTTGTTTTTCTTTGTTTTTACAATATTATTCTGTTAGTACAATATTACAATATTTACAATAAATAGCAAAATTTGCCTTGAAAGTCCTTGAAAAGTCCTTGTTTATATTTTTGAAAAATTTGTACGTACCATGATTTAGCACCCACTTGTTGGGGTTCTGATTTGGAATATGAAGTCTTATAAATAGAAAAGTTGGTAGAAGGAGTTGTGCATTTGTTGATGCGTGGCACAATAGATAGTCAAAGGTATGGAGTTAAACCGCTATTAAATGAAAGCACAACTGAAATTGTATAGCATGTTTAATCTTTTCAAGGTAGTTAAATGCTTTTATATAAAAGTAATATATACTGGCCTGTTTCACAGCATATAGCATGTCAAGCATAACAGCATTTTAAGCAGTCTTGCAAATACAGCTCTATTGTATCTTCGCTTTGCAGTACATCCCTTTAGCTATATATAGCGTTTTTGCCTTCCACGAATGAGAAATGACTAGGTGAAAAGAGTTCTGTCTTGATAGCTTAAAGATATGTCATATGCTCTTTTTGTTTTTCATTAGTACCGTTTTCATACTAAATTCTAAGATATAATTTTGCAGTCTTTTATATCTGAATTTTAAGTGATTTTAGCTTTTGATAGCTTATGAATGTTTGATGGTATTATTTTTTACACTTTCTTCTGTATTCTCATTTTATATTTAATGTCTTCTGTATTATCAGTATCTTCAGCTAGATATATTTGGAGACATGATACGTGTCTTAACTTCATAGGCAGCAGACTATCAGTTCTTCCAAATTGCTCCTTATACGTTGACTTCCCTACCGTTCTTTTACCTTCTCTATTTGCTGGTGACTCTATTCGACCTGACTTTATCTTGTCCACTGAAAATGAAACCTTGTTATCTCCTTTACCTTACTATAGGATTTGAAACTAATTTGGAGCTTGAAACAAAATTAAAGCTTGAAAATACAATCCGAGCAATCATGCTTTACGCTCAACAAATAGCCAATCAAAAAACCTATCCCATAGTACTCTTTGTACTTTAGGATTTTCTTCTGATTCTTTCAATGATCTTGATATGTCAGCATATTTGACAGCAAAATGCAAAAGGCTAACGTATTATCATAAGTATTACCTTAGGGTGCACATATCTCATATCTTCCGCCGCAATCGTGTAGCTACAGATCAAAAATTTTACTTAACCATTAAGCTTCCTAGTGGTTTAGACAGACGTTTTTCTCTCGCTCAATACGCTGCTATGCTGTTAATCAGCCACACGATATTCTAATAATTTTCATTTTTTTGCTTTTTTGTTTCTTTAGTAAGAACTCTAGCATCCATTCTTTATTGCATTGTGTTGATAGATGTAGGATTTTCACTAGTTTGAGTGCCATTTTTGTATTAATGCTATACAAAATTACTATAAAATAGGGTTTGACTAAACCATAGAATACATCGAAGGACGGAGATTGTATGCTTGACATTCCATTGCTCAGTTGAATGCGTTCTACTGCTTTCAGTGCAAAATCTTTCAGCATCTACCTCTTAGGACTTTGGCTTGACGTACTAAAGCTACTTCATGATTTTATACTATTTTTTGAGCTGTTTTTATCTCTGTTATCCATACTTTTCTCATACATGTCTAAGTCAAGCATTTTTACTGATAATTCTTCCTTCCTGTACTTCTCTGTAGCTGGCATTTCATTGAAGTCTCATAAAATCAAAAATGATCACGTAGCTGCTGCAATTTATAAACCCTTATTTTGATATCACTCCTGTTTTTTATGCTAGTATTGATTGTGCTTCCTTATAAATAGATCATCTGTATCTGGAGTTTAGATGTAGAGAGACCTCAATTTTTTTTAAGAAGTGAAGTTTTGTTATGGAAAGTTTCCCAAAAGCATAGTAATTATTGTTCAGATGAAGATCAGCCTTCTTTTACTGACATAATAAGTTCATTTTAGAGCCACTGTCAAACTGTATAACTTCAAATTCATTGACAAGTAGTGGACCTCAGGTTATTTGTAAACGGCGGATAGCTGAGAGCGCATTTTCTTCGACCGTGAAATGTCAGAAGTAGTTTGAAGCCCAAGGATATCAGATTTTGCTGTCCTACTGTCTGATATCTTTTTGCAAATAGTTTTTGCAATTCATCAGAATGAGTCTACAGTGGCAAAGTAAATTTTCTATAATGGATCAGTTGTTTGATTTGTGATTGGTTTTTAGAGCTTTTTCTTTTTGTTTTCATGTTCTTTCTAGCAAGTTGAGGATTGCAATCCCCATTAATGACTGTAGCGTATTTCCTTTCCTTTTGGGACCTACATGATATCTGTCAAAACTTAATCAAATTCTTTCGTGTGTTTTGTTAAAGAGCGAAGTTTAATCATCCCCGGTGGCTATTATTGAGATTTATGCCTCTCAGCCTCAATGTTAATGGTTTCTGCTGTCGTAGTTAGTACTTTTGATGTTTTTTTTATTTGTTTTGCTATGTGATAGGCTTTGTCTCAAAGAATTTTTATTATAATCTTCAAATTATTAAGACTCCATTATTGAACTACCTATTTGTTCACAGTGCTTAGATACATCTTTTGATTTGATATTCCCTTCTGGATTTTGCCATTTTGAGTCATATCGAGCATTCACGAGAATGGAAAAGGAAGCCTCTTTGAAGTAGTCCAATTTCTTTTGAAATTTTGATAATTCTCAGTGCTACTGCATTTGTCATATGCAGACTTTGTGATGTCCTCCTATACTCTATCCAGATATCCACTTTTGCCGCCAGCAATATATAGAACGTAAGGCCCGGCCAAACTAGGAAACATCGTCATATGACATTTGTGTTTTGCAAATGGTTCACGAAATTTTTCCTAGTTTGGCCAACTTGTCATATGACAAAATCGATGAAAAATTTTTCATACGAATGTTTGATGATCATCATACATTTCGTGTGACATTTTATGTTGTATGACAATTTTTCCTAGTTTGGCATGATGTTGTCAGACAATTCAATTCAATGTTGATAAATTCCATGCGCAGTCTTATGCACAGAGGTTGTTTTATGCTTCCGTGATAACATAACGACGAAACAAGACAGTCAGGCAGTTCACACAGAAGCCGAGGAGCCTTGATCTTCACCTTCAAGCATTTTCATGAAAACTTATGTGTCTCCTATGGCAAGCTCTTTCATAAAGTCAAACAAGCCCATTTGCTCTTGTTCCATAGCTACTGTCTTACTTCGGAAGATCTCTTCATTTTCTCTTCGTTATTCAGACCTTCTAATAGCAAAATGGCAACAAATGCTTTTCGTTTTACTTCCATTTTAGCTTTGATTTTTCGTACCAATAATCAGCAGCGGCAGCAACAACAAAATGTTGTCAGACTTTGTCAGACAAGTTTAGCCACCCTCATTTCGTGTCACAGAAACATGCGAAAACATATGTTTCGTTTTTGCAACAATGTCATATGACAATTTTTCCTAATTTGGCCGAGCCTTTACTGCTTAATGTTTAGTATACATTTGTAATGCGAAATCCATGGCAAAACAAATACTTTATCATTAGAACTCTGACGTATCTACTCAAATCTTAAACAATGTTTATAGATAAGTTATACAGTCTCTCTTAATAACATAACTCGATACCTTTTCAAGATTTGAACGTTCTTATTCTTCGATAGAATAATATTTGAAGCAAGTTGTCTTTGGTGTCATTTACGTGCTTGAAGTTGACCCCATTGTCCAAGACCATATGTTTGACTTTTCAGTCAGTAGTGGCGATGTGGAATGTTATTGGGGAGGGGCCAGATGCTTTCAAAGTATTGAAAAAACATGAAAGTATTTTCTGGCCTTGATAGTGAGTTTAATTGTAAATGGCAGTATTAGTTAATCTTGTGGGCAATAGAAAGATGGCACAAAAGGCCTTTTGACAATCTTGTTTATATCCGCCGCTATTTGAACGCTCTAGGGATCGCCAACGTATCACATTTTGGTTTATAGCACTACTCCTGCTCCTAGTTGCAAGTTTACTTAGAAAGGTATAAATAGCTATACTCCTTGGCACTTAATAGCAGGGGGTACACTAAGGAGGAGGGTTAACATTTTTGCTAAAAAGGTATAAATCCGGGGGACTTTAATAGATTGTGGGTTAATGTTCAATAGACGGTATTGGGATCCACACATTTTAGCACTATTGCAATTGGCTATTAACATTGTATAAGTATAAGGTATTTAGTTAGTTTTGATTTCCTTCCTTGTTAATATTGATTCGCGTTCACAAAGCCAATGTATTTTATTTATTGATCCTTTTTAAATCTATGAAATCTTTGGGTTAGTAAAATGGAGAGTTGGATTTTCCTCAGAATTGTTTTAGTTGAGGAGGTGGTCAATAATGGAATGGGTGAAGAAATTCTCAAATTTACAATCAGAGCCACCTCTACTATTTGGAGCCAAAGAATATGTGTCTTGAAGACATCGATTGAAATACACTAAAACTAAATAAATAGCCATAAATTCTATTACGGAAAGTTGTACTTTTGTGTCTAACAACGATTAGTAGAGAGAGCGAACTGTTTTTTGGACCAGGCTCTCCAAAGTTGGAGTTATGCAAAAGCGATGGGGTGTATTCTGAATGTACATATCATGTGCTCCCTACTGGGGCATAATTCATGGGACTATACCATCTAACTACAAAGAATTACACCTTAAAATAGAACCAGTATCGTCTGAGTTTACAAGCTTTCTGCTATGTTAGGTGCTCTTTTGCTGGATTGAAGTAAGTTGAAGTAAGGTCTTTATTAGACGAGCATCTTTACCTTGTCATACTTCGAAGTCTTGTAAAACCGTTTTTAACTGGAGATAATATANAAGACTTCTACAGTTAAGTACAGAGTTATAAAACTCCACTGCTATGCGGTCTGTCCATGGACTGGCCCAGATCCCATCAAGAAATCCGCAGTGGCCTCCAGTATCCGTAACAATCTCTAAGCAGTATGGGTTGTTTCTTAGTGACACGTAAGCTGGGCTATTATCTTCAATTACAGGATCATCAAGGCTGTTAACAAAGAGTGTGGGCGTACGAATGTTCCGTATAGATGCGGCCGGGTTGTTGACCTTGATCCAATCACTGAAACTATCGTATGGGTCAGCTTCCCAATGTGATCTGCAAAGTATTTCGTATAGTGAGTCATTTTGCTGTATCTCACAATCTTCATTAAAGAAGTTGAAGCATGAGCACTTTTTCACCATCTGCTTGAAGAAATGGTTAATGATAGTTTTGTACGGTGCTTTGAATCCCGAATTCAACATGATGTCCATATCGAGTGTGCTTGAGACCAATATCGCCGCGTTTACTAGGCTAGATTTCCCTCTTTTTCCTAAATAGCCAATTA
>OLMO02000286.1:7840939-7852656 GCA_900291935.2 Cassiopea xamachana
TATATGAATTCATAACCTAGTGACTAACCAGGATTTCTCCTTTCTAGGCGGAAACTGTAGCATGTTTAAATGATCTGAAAAATCAGAGGAAATAAAAACATGCCACCGCCTGGAATCGAAGCAGGGTCTCTCACTTTCCGGGCAAGTGTCGTAACCACTAGACCACAGTGGCTTGTATTCAAGTCCCCTCATTTTAGCACCTATTGATTAGTTTCGACTTTCGCCTTTAATTATATAAATAAATAGTAGAAGTACAACTTAGCAACAATGCATGTGTCTGTTACTCAGAGTTTCATGCTGTTGTGCACTCATCAGACGGAGTGTTGTGTAGTCATTTATTAATGCTCTGCTCTGCTTAATATATATATATAGGGTAGGTTGCTCTTATTAAATGGTATGGATTACCTGGATGCCTTCTCAAATTGATGGCATATTTTTCATTGCCTCTTTTATACTCAACCAATTGAAATCATCTTTGGCGAAATGATTTCAAAAAGATAATTTGCAAACCGTTTGACAGGGCATCAACGTTTGCGATTAAGATCTTTTGAAGCTAATGGCCATTGTTCATCAAATTTTCGAAATAATGTTTTTGCTGCTATCATTCTGCAAGTGGAAAAATTCAGCTGCGATCTGTGACTTATTTCTTGCATGGACCTGAATATCTTCGATGACATTTTGTGCATACTGATAAACATGCAAGCTTAATTATGTCACCATAAAATATACTACACGCATCAGAAAGTAGAGAAAGCAAACAGTGCGAAAAAGTTATCGCAAGTATGAAGAAAATTGGGATACCTTAGATCCTTTTCATTAGCCCCCTGGAGGCTTACTTATTTTTTAAAATTTATGTTATGTGATGATATGTCATATGAAATTTTTGTACCAATAAACTACTTTTTAATGCTACCAATGGAATAATAGGGTATTGTCCAAAAGGCATACGATTTTTCGTTCAAGCAACGACTGTCTTTTCTTTCGTAACTCTATAGAGCAGTGGTTCACAAACTTTTAAAATGTTTTTTACATAGCGTTCCCCTACTACATGATTTTTGTACTCGCGGTCCTCCTCCGGAGGGGTGTCTTCAAAATGAGTGTGGCTGCTAGAAAGCTTTTTTATTTTATATCCCAATTTTTTTAGAAATTTCAGCGAAGTACGTCCATTTGCTGCAGAGCTATTATTCTTAATTTCTAGAACGCCAATTCTCTAGATTTGTCCTTATGAATGTTATCAAATGTTAGAAAGTATACACCTCTATTACAGACCTTAGGGTGAAGAGGAAAATCAGGGGCCTGGGGGCTTAGTCCCCATAAAAATTTTCGAGACCACGCCTTTTATTTTGGCTTAGAATGCACCCCCAAACATTGAGCTTGTTATGGGTGACAAGGAATTTTGATAGTTCCTGGCAGCTTTTTGCAAGACATAGCGCTTGATCAGACATCCTTGAATTGAATTTGACTCCAAATTGATTTTCTTTCATACCATTTACTCAAGAGATTAGTATACCATCCGCAATATAAAGACATCTCCCGTTTAAATACAAGATGCATATCCCGATTGCTTAGTTAGCAACAAATGTACTCTTACGGAAAAACACCAACAGAGTGTGAAAGCATACGTTTGGCGAGTTGCTGAAATTTGCAGCTTTTCGCAACATAGGACCAAACAGTCTATGAACGTGGCTTTACAACTTGCAAGCTTTAGCAGCCTCTCACGGTCCTACAAAAACCCTTCGCGGTCCCCCAGGGGACCCTGGACCCCAGTTTGGGAACGACGGCTATAGAGCACTGATGGAGTCCCAAATAACTACAGTCAAATGAATGGGTGGGGGGCTTATTCGTGGGGGGACTTGTTAGCAATTTGGAGCTCTAGGATGGGGGTTTTTTGAGGGGATGGCTTTTTCGAGGGGGGGGGCCAGTTCGAGGATTTAATGTAGTAATAGGCAAAGCAACTTAGAGGCGTTACGTTGAAGGCAATTTGTACAAATATATTGAAGATACCTTAAATCCTCGAATTAGCCCCCCTCGAATAAACCCCCACCCAATCATGTGACTTTACTTATATGAGAGTCTGTTAGTACTTTATAGTGCTAAGAAAGAAAAGCAGCCATTAATTAAAGAAAATTTGCCTGTCCCTTAAAAGAATATCCTATTGCTTGTATGTGCAATATCGAAGAAATAGTTTATTAGTAGAAAAATTATCACTGGAATATGACCAACTACCAGGAGAATTTGTTAACCCCTCCCCCCTCGAATAAAGCCCCTCGACTAAGCTCCCATGATGCAAAAATCTGAAAAATAAATACACCCCCAGGGGGCTAGCTCGAGGATTTACAGTAATGCAGGAACATAATTATGAAAGTTAATTAGACAACATCAGTGAAATGAATTAAAACAAAAATATTGATGATAAATTATCTTTTTTATCTTTGACAATGAACATTTTTGCAGGAAGTTCATCTTTCTAGTTAATGAGAAATGTAATGAAGTAGCGGAACGCCATTGACGCAAGACGTATTTGTTTTCAGGGTGGTTACTATTTGCCAAAAGTATACTGTAATTGATATATGTGATTCCATCAGCAGAGAAATATCGACGCCTTTAAATTGCTGCAATTGTCAATAGCTCTGCAGAATGAAGTCTGATGTTCTCCATCACATTAAGCCACATTTTCGCTTTTTCATTCGAGATAATTTGAATGACGTATTTGATAGAAACGCTTCCAAAAATCCTGAAATTTTACCTGTCCCCTTGAGAATCATAAATTATTCACAGTATGAACAAGAAAACCTAACTTTCCTAAATTTTCAGGAGTTCAGGTCTACCATCAGATATAATTAATGATATTAAAGGGCACGTAAAAGGTGAATAATGCGTAAACAATAACATCTTCTCTTAAAACAGTAACATCAATCTAACAGAATTCTTAAACATGGAATCAGCTTTTCGCAAATAGTGGGACAGGTCTCCCTCGGGGGTGTGATGTGATATAAGGGGGGTGCTTGTTACCCTAGCAAGTGCTAAGTATTGCCCTAAAATGTCCTAAGTTTTGACAAAAAATGTGCCCTAAATTCCTAATATGAAAATGTGAAAATGAACTCTTGGAGGCCTGTGCTGGTATCCTGTCATTTTTCCAAATCAATTTGCTATTCTCAGCAGATTGTCAATTGGTAGTCATTCCATCCGTTCCCATCCGGTAAAGCTAAAAGTTAGCCTGGATACTTGTTCAAATGTCTTGAACAACCGTATTGGTTTTTGGTACATCTTAGGCCCCGTTTACACTACAACGGTACAACGTCTGCACGGGAACAGGTGTTACGGATCACCTCCGTTTACACTGCTCCGATGCAGAAGTTGTTCCGGTACAGTTTAAACAGGGTCTTATTCTATTACAGGAAATATTTAGTGGATGTACCAAGCACGAACATCAGACATTATTTTTTTTCCACCAGCCTAATATTGAGGCCCCGAGGACGCGAAAGCTTCCAACTTGTATTGCCAGAAACTCTAATGTTGCTTACCCCTCTCATTCCAGCTATGTGTAATGCAAACATTGCATCATCCTTCAGAAAACACCAGTGAAATTTACGTTTATAGAATTCGCCCGCCTAACCAGAATGCCTTAAAACCCATAAAATGTCACGCGCATAAAATGCCGCGAAGGTCACGAATTTGATTGCCAAAATTAGTCGCGCGCGTTATATGTCACATTGATTCGATTATACGAAACTCGCGCGCATTAAATGTCGCGAGAAGCTGATTTGAAAAAGTCGCGCGCGTTTAATGACGCATAATCACTGAAACAAACCCTCCATTAAATTTATAGTAGTTAAGCCTCAATATCGAAAATTCGTGTACAATTTGATCATATCTAACATCTAAAAACGAACTTAGTATCATCAGTTTCTTAAGAAATTTTGTAGTTTACTTTTTATAAGAGTACCTTCAATTTTTTTAAAACGGTCTTTTTCTAATTTCTTGAGTATTCTTTTTTTGTAACTGCAATATATAAAACCGTTAATCAACATTGAGGATGCATTTTTTCCAGTTTGTGAGTATGTTTGTGTGTGCGTTTGTTTTCCGGTGTATTTTGTTTTGAAATTTGATAACTTGTCAATACAATCGAAGAGTGCAGGTTCCTTCCCCTTCTTAGGCACAGAAAAATAAAAGAAAACATATGGTTTATCATTTGAAATGCCAGAAAGTAGCAACAAGCATGTATGGAAGGGGCCTAGGTTTGTGGATACATTGTAGAGGTGTCAATAGGAACGTTGCACTCCGCAAAATAGATGTTTGCTAACAGTTAAAAAGTTGCTCAAAACAGGGCATTTGAAGAATTGAAAAATTCGAAAGTGTTCGCATAGAATGTCGCGAATGGCTATTTTGATAAAAGTCACGTGCATTAAAATTTGCGAATGGCGAAATAAGTAAACATCGCGCATGAAGTGTTTCGATTTTCCCGAGAAATGCTTGCTACATTTTATGCGCGGGATAATTTATGCGTTTAAGGTACTGTGAGCAATCCCACTGCGCTATGCAAATACCAACTTCTTTCACATGGCTTTGTGTACATAGTACAAATGTAACTGTTCACTCTTCGTTTGATATTCTAGATGGCAACTGTGCTTCATTACAGTAAGAGCAAGCCAAATGATGCATATGGATGTAACTGGCTGGAAAGACTGAAACAGATAAAGAGAATTCGTTCAAAGGCCGTTGTGGAGAGCCAGGGGTCTGCAATGCCATCAAACTTGACTTCTTCCAAAAGTTCAAGCCTGAAGCAGACTGAATATCCAAATTCCGACTTCACTGATTACACTTGAATTCGTGTATAATGCCTTAACTTTCACATTAATCTTAATTTCATTTTCTACTGCTAAATGGATGCAGTCTTCGTGCATAAATAACCATAACCTTGCCTATTCTTTAGTAGTTGTTGCGAAGCCTGGACCAGTGGACCCCCAAGGAGACCTGAAGGATTGCTGGGGATGGCGAGACGAATATTCTCATATTGGTCGACTCACTGTTCTTTTGGCCTTAACTTAATATTTGTTTCTTTATGGAAGATCAGTATAGCATATAGTTATCCGTCCAGAGAAAGCTGATTCAAAAATCTATGTTGTAAGGAACAGTCTTGTAGAGTAATTGGAGAAGTTTGGGAACGAATGCCTTAAGTCTTCCAAGTTTCTATGACAAAATCAGACTTTGGTTTTTATAGACCATTCAGGAAGTAGATCTACTTTCAAAAAATTAATGCATATACGTCAGCATATATTTCATGACAGATAAATATATATCTATTTAATTTCAACTGCTTACTCTTGGTGATGAACTTGAATTTAAGAAATCTTTAAAGATAAGAACACAAAAGAAATACAGGTCTTTGATTTCTTTGTATTGTTTCTTATTCTAATAGGAAATTGATTGTTAAACTGTTTATCTATGTGGCCTTCACGATATCTGAATATGATTTACTTTTCTGTGTACAACTACTGCCAGCAGCATTTGTCTTTTTGTAAGTGCATAGGAGTTCAATAATGCGGCGTTATACAGTGCTACAGGACAGAATAGAGTTACGCAGAAGTCCAACTCTCTATCGTCTCTTTTGAAGTCTGTGATTACGGCCGGAACAATGGCTACCTCCTCAGACTGGTTTTCATGTTGAGATTATTGTAAAATTTGAGGTGGCGAAAAGAAGCTGCAAAGCTGTGAGCAGAAATAAAAGTGAATAATTGTGACTGACCTAGTATACGAACGAAGTTTATGATTCTGAAATAACAAATACGTCAATTGCGTACCAGGTAATTCTTTACGTGCATACCGATAGCATTCATTACAACCTTGAGACTTTTTCCGTTTGACTCAATTTCAATAAAGCTATGCTCTGATTTTATTTTGCGACTTTTAGGTATATACTCTAATCTAATATTTTTTGCTGCAAGTGCAAGTACCATTCTTTTTCTTCTTTACACCTCTTCATAAATGAATGTTGGCATCTTTCAAATGTCCTTTCCATTTTTTCCTGTCCTGCGCTTCCTCTGATAAAGTTTTTAGGCTTGTGATTCCTGTTACCATTTTTCCAATTTCGTGCCACTTCTTTCTTTTTCTCCCTCTCACCCTGGTCTTCTGCGTAATTTCTTTGGTTACAAGCTCTTCTAGTACCATTATATGTGTTGAATAAAGTGACCACTGTAAAAATTTAATTTATGTTAGCTTCAGACCAGATCCGTACCAACAAGAAGTTTACAGAAAATAATGTTCAGTTTCTTCCACTTTGTTTAACCGCAATCTTTATCGTTTGCTCCTTTCTTCTAGTATCCATAGACTTACTTCATTCAAATTCCCTAATTTGGTCAACTCCGTTTCACTTCTGCTCTCTCCCCCTCCTTGACATCTCCATTAACTACAAACGATGTTCACATAAGATCAAACACTTGAATGGCTCTTATTGTTCAAGTTCAGTTCTTCTAATACTCAATAGCCAAACATTATTGGGTGGATGAGAAATAGTACTCTATTAGATGTAACATTTTGAAACGAGCATTGTCGATCTAAGGAAACCATGAAGTATCACTACTTACCGCCCTGGCTTCGACCGAAATCCGAAGGATTTCAACGTTGAGCAGTTAATACTAATGGTAGCATTGCAAATAGCTCCTAAAGATAATCTTCCTTTGCCTCTTTTCTGCAAATCCTGACATTTTGTCAAGCATATAAAGCAAAACGTGATTTAGACTTATTCCCCTCTGTAGTAAACATTGCTTTCTGGTTTCCCTAAACTCGTTCTCAAAGGAAAAATCTCGCTTGCGCTATAAAACACGCATTCCGGAAGTGGCTAGGAGTTAACCTTCTGGTGATACTCTCTATTCAGTGGCTAGTACGCTCAAAGACAGGTGCTATGATATGAATCAGAAAGGAAAATGGACGTTCTTTAAGTAGAATAATGGACATTTAGTGTGTTTTATCTGTGTTTTCACTTGAAAGGGGACATCATAGATTATACGCAAAAAATGACAATCGCTTTGAGTCTGCAATACATGTTTTAGATTAACTTAACCTATCTTCAGTTGCTAGTGTACTAAGATTGGTTAATGGAACACCATAATATACGTTAATAAACATGGCAGAAAAACTATCAAGGCTCTGCTCCTTTCTATCGACGATATGTTGATGATACATTCTGTGTAACACTGAGAATGAGGCCAAATTGTTTTTTGAATTTCTTAACTCACGTCCAATTATCAAATTTACTATGGAAAGGGAAAACAACAAGATTTTGACTTTCCTTGATGTGTGTAATTGTAGGGTTCATGATGGGAACCCCTGATGCCAAACAGTAGGAGACAATTAGAGAGGCACCACGAAGTGACACTTAATTAAAACATTGACTGCTTTTGGCTAATTGACAACTGTCAATCTTTCTGTTTTATGTATCTGTAGTTTCTGTTTTAGTAGTTAGTTGTTGTGAGTTGTTGTTGGTAGTCATCGTTTACAGTAATAAAGAGTTCACTTGTGTTCTGATCTAAAAGTGTTCTGAAGTAAAGCATGAGTAAGAGAACCGAATCCGCAACACATGGGACTGCCTTGGCCCATGTAGAAACACAAGTTACATAATTACTATAACGATCCATCTTCTATCAAAACTTCAATCTATTGGAAAGACTCACTGGATTGCTCACTAATTTCTTCGGTTTGGCTTCCTTCTCTTACATAGTTGGGCTCATAGGAAAGTTCTTTACCCCAGCCCAATTACTCTTCGGTATAAATTCCTCTGTAAGTAATGAAAAATCTTTAAAATGCAAATTTTAGGCAACGTTGCAGCTGTGGCAGCGGTAACATTATTCGCAAGTATAACTAGAACTACAAACTTTAGGTAAATTTTTCGAAAAACAGAATAACCCGCTCATATCTGTCAGCACAGACTGACTACTTGGATTAATCAGTATGTTATCTGCTTAGTTTCGTTCTTCGTTTGTTGATCATTTATCCGCTTGCATGTTTTGTTTTGATAAACGACGCAAAATTTTAGCAACTAAGTCGATGTAGAAAACAAAAAAGTGGGCACGAGCCAGTTTTCATTTTAGGCCTGCTTACATTACAGTCCTATGCTGTCTGAAAAATCGCTTTCTTTGATAAAAATAGCAACAGGTCTCCAGAATAATTACTGCAGCAAAGGAAATTGAAATCGTTCTTAATGACTTCAGTTTCGTGCAACAAAACTTCGCAGAATACTACTTGAACATGTAAGAAACATTCCACAGCAACTGCTATCTTTACAATTACTTGCAACGTCGCGATAACTACACGAATCGTCAAAATTCAGACGAAATTGACAAGACAGGAGATAATTCATACCAACTTACCACTTTACACATTGAAAATCCGTGCGAAACTTTTCGAAATCAGCCCTTACTTTTCACCAACTTATAAGGGCCCTGTACTGGCGACAGTTTTTTGTGCCACTTTTCTAGGTGGCAGCCAAAACAAAGCTTGCCTCACTCGGTACAATGTACAAACCCCCCGAGTTAGACATCTAGCCCCTTCAGTGCTTCTATATCATTGAAGCCGTCTGTTTCAACACGATTACAAGGTTGATAACGCAGGTCTTCTCGAAAAATTGAAATTGCATTTCAAAAAGGAGAAGAAAGATTAACATGAGATTGAAAACGCATTTCGAATTGAAGTTTCAAATTGAAATTGAATGTAAATTCCAACTTAACGTTGAATTCGAGTTTGAAAATAAGAAAGTGCAATTTAAAGTTTCTTTTGAAATGCAAATTGATGTTGAAAGTGCAAAAATTGAAGAAGAAAACTTTGATTACGATGGGCCACAATACTTCACCTGTGCTTAGGGAAAAGCTTATTTCCTACCTTCTTTGTACAATTGGTATGAGTTCTAGTGGATGCATATTGACTTATCTAAGACAATTTTCCTAACTTTTGTTATGTTTATTTCTTCGTTGTTTTGTTTTTATCCGCTATGTTGAGTTAGCCTTGTTTAGGAGCCTTGGGGCAGGAGCAGATAGGAATAATGGCGGCAATAGAAACACGCTTTTAGGAGAAATCGTACGCTGTTATGCTAGCCAGAATTGCAGCGAAAAGTCAAAGTTTTGACGTGCTCATGTGGTCTGTACCTAGGGACGCCGGAGCAGCAGTAGGGCAGGGAATAGAAGTCTGGAGAAGGGCACTTGCAATGATTGTGACGTCATACTGACGTCAGAATCATGTCGTGGGCGATAAATTCCAGAGGATAGTAGGTCGAGCCTAAGAGAAGAACGAAAGTAAGATGAAAATGTGAAAAAAATTATATATCAGTAGATAGCATAAAAAGGGAATTTTGCCCCCTTGGTCCTGCTCTTCAATCGTTCTGAATAGCCCTGTCCACAAGTTGCTCGGCACCTTTCCGGAAACTTTGGACTTATAGCAGCTTTTTGGCTTTTTGAACAACTTTAACTGAATCGGGCAACTTTTAAGTTATTTTCTCTCGATAACGATGTGAAGACTATTGTTGTCCACATATTAGTTTCCTTTTAAAACAAGTTTATAAAAAGCATGAGGTTGAATTAGGTAGAGATTGAGAAGCATTTTAGAAACACAGGTAGGCTGAGCTTCAAATGCTAACTTGAAGAAAACTGCTTTTACAAGAGGAATTTGATCATGCAAGAGACTAAAACAAAGCAACATCCATTGTGCATGTTTCACCAAACCACCTTAACACTCGTTTTGTTGTAACACAATTGACTATTATATGCTGTTCTTGTTATTTGAAGTTTCAAGAATTTAAGAAACAGTTAAGAAACACGTGTAGATGGGCTTGGCAAAGTGTTAAAATACATCCAGGCTGAAGACTGAACGTCGATATTCTATGAAGAAAGACGTTTATTAAGCAGTTGATCATTCAGTTTTTTATGGGCGTGGTCTGATATGATATGATATGATATGATAATGTATTATTTATACACGATTCTACCCTTCAGCTTTTTTATTTTACATCATAATACAAAAAAAAATTCCAAGTCGGTAATATTTACAATAGTCTAAATACATAGAAATAAAAAGGGTAGTAACTAAAATTATATCCTAGGACGCTGTTCTTCCAGGGGGTCGTGTTTTTAAATGGCCAAGCATATTTTTAATCAGCTCTTTAGGAACTCCTTTAATCTCTTAAAGTTAAGTCCAAACCCAGAAAAAACAGAATACATGATCATAGGTCATTCTCGTAAATTAAACACACTAAATACATCAAATCCACTCACAATAAATGGAACAGATATCAAGCGTGTTACGAAAACAAAATCGCTTGGTATAGTAGTTGACGAGAATCTATCTTGGGATGAGCAATACAACACTTTAAAAGGCAAAATCTATGGAGGACTTTCGTCATTAAAAAAGTTAAAAAATATTATTCCCCAAACAAAACTTTGTAGTGTCTACTATGCCATCATCGAAAGCCATTTACGATATGCCAACGTAAATGGCTTTCGATGATGTCTACATTTGAGTTGGTTTTGCTACAGGTGTGGTCAGACATTCGATTTTTCTAGCACAAAACTTTTGATAAGCAGCTTGGTTCTCAAACAGATTCAGGGGAGACTATTAAATTGCATGATAATTGGCTATATTTTTTGCATTATTCGATCTGAAATAAAATGAAAATGTAAATAGTCTGTTGGTACTACAGACTTTACCACAGCACGAAAAAGCGGCGACATTCTTTTGACATACTTATAAGCTTTTTTCGTCCGACACTCATCAGCAGATATTCTACTTTCTTGCATCAACCAAAAATTAGCCAACTTGCAGCAGAAAAACTATTTGGTCCAGAGAAGTGCCCGCTACACCTAAAATTGCCTTGGATGGGTAATGTTTCATCAAAGTTTGAAAATCAAATCAGTAAAGCCATTACATCTTGTTACTATGCTGTGAAGCCCGTGTGGTTTACAACACTAGAGTTAGGCTACCATCTACGTAAAAAGACTGCGTTCCTACCACTCAAAAAAACTGTGTTGTTTATGAATTTTCGTGTCGATTTGAAGCTCGCTATATAGGTCGCACTACGCAGAGACTAGCAGACAGAATAAAACAGCACGTCTCCATCAGGAAGAAAAGTAATACCGTAAGAGAACAGCCACCTCGTATATGTAAAATGAACAATTCTAAAATTAATTGTGAGTCGGCCATAGGACAACACCTTATTGCAGATCCAGAATGCGCCAAAACATATACAGACGACAATTTTCGGATCATTGGGCAAGCAAGATCGTCTTTTCATTTAAGTATTTTGGAATTTGTTTACATCAAGACTCAAAACCCAGTCTTGGATAGACAAAAAGAGTTTGTTTTCTCATTGGGACTCTTCAAGTAAACAATGTTAATAGGTCCTAATTGGTCACACTTGGGGCCAATTAGACGCATCCTATCACATTGACCGCATCAGGATATATATCTCGGTTAACCGTTAGGTCACTATCAGACGTTTTCATACTCTGATGAGTGTCGGACGAAAAAAGCTTTTCGTATGTGAAAATAATTTTGCCGCTTTTTCGAGCAGTGGTAAAATGAAAATGGCCTAATAATAACAGTCAATGCCCGATTCTAGCAAGAATATAAACATGAGTGCAATGTTGGGAAATAACCCGCACTCAGCTAGTTCGAGGAGATAAAGTTGAACCGAAGAATGAGTCAACTCAAAACACAACTCTTTACTTGTAATT
>OLMO02000286.1:7867117-7880695 GCA_900291935.2 Cassiopea xamachana
AAGAAAAAGAAGAACAGAGTTATGTCTAATTTAAGAATAATCTACGACTCAAAATAAAATGTTTAGACTATCAAGGTTTAGTGAAAGTATAGGTATTCTTGTAAGAAAAAGTGTGTAATTGACAGGAATATTGAGCTAATTGGCGTTTCTATGTCTTCTTCGATTTTAGTTTCTAAATCTATGAAAGTACTTACTTGGAAGGTTAGAATTACTCGTAGAACAGTTCTTATCGAGAGATTGTTATGATTTTCTTAGGATATTTTTCATGATTCTTTTTTCTACTTTTTATGATCTTAATCATTTTATGCGATTTTATTATTTCACAAATTGGGCTACATTTGTCTAAGTGATAAACTTCTTGGTTTACAAATTTATTTTTATTGATACCTTTAGCAATGGTCATAGGACTGTATACAGGGCGTGGCCTTAAAAATGTATATCTCCATCACTTGAACCCGTAGCTCTTTGAACTCAGATTTAGGCTGCATCTGCCTCTGATAAATGAAAATCATGTATGATGGCATTCACTTGCACGTCTAAAGGTGCAATTTTATTAGGGATATAATTTTGGGTTGCAAAACCATAAAATAATCTAATTTTTGCATGAACTGAACAATATAACGTTTAAATAACGCCCTGACTTCATTCTTTGCTAGCGAATTTAATTATTGGGAATAAACCCTTTCAAGAAATTAACCACTGCATTCACTAGCAAAGCTAATCATAATAGGCAATAATATTACTTCTTCCTATTTGATTACAATTTTGCTTTAAAATTTGTATACCTCAAGCAGAATTTTAAAACGTCAGAGCTTCAATACTTTGAAAGTTGACAACACAATTTATTTTCCATGGTCACAAGAAAGAATCCAAGACTACAAAGTACGATTCATACCACTTTAAAGACGGCCTTTCTTTAAAAAGCACCATGATGTCAGTGATGTAGCTAGGGGTCAGGGGGGCGTCCATCTCTAATGATAAGAAAGTTGGTGTCTGAGAAATGCTAAAATCTGCAATAAAATCGATTCATTGGAATGTAGCTTTGAAATAGCAAGTGCAACTGCTCTTTTCTATCTAGAAAAGGGCCTATTTTTATAGCCAAAATGGCGTTCCCTGATCTTTAAAGGCTGTTGTCCAAAGCATTTTCCCGGGGGTTCCATCTCCTTACCCCCAATTCTCTTTCTTTCTTGTTATCGGATGGCGCCTCAACGCTAGCTATGAAAAGGTGCTATGCCTCCTACCCCTGAAAACTCCCTAGTTGCCCTCCCAGGGTCCGATGCCCTTGCTTTCCTCTTTCCCCCTAGCCACACCCTTTTTTGCCCCCCAAAGATGCGACCTTGGCTACGCAATGCATGAGGTCAGTGGTGGTTCTAGGGGAGAGCTAGGGGAGCTATAGCCCCCGTCGGAAGATGCTAGCCCCCCGTCAGAAGGTGAACAATAAATTTTTCGGAGATTTTATCCATTAAAAGTATCCTGTTAACCCTATTTTATCTCCCTCGTTGGAAGAGTCAGCCCCGAGTCGGAAAATTCCTGGCACTACCCCTGCATGAAGTCTGGTTGAGTAGACAACTATTTTTGAATGGTCAAGTACTGCATTGATGACATTAATGTTGCAGACGGAACGAAATGAAAGCGATAGTAAAACCTAAAAGCATGCGTTTCTATTTGTCAATTGCACACTTGCTCTCATTTAGAAACCAAAAGCGATACATGAGTGCAAGTGGAAGTAGAGAATACTGTCCATGCTATCAGTTCAGTATTGAAACACGCTGGTTAAGAGGTGAATAGCTGCAAGACGCTTGTTCCTCAAGGTATACTCACTTAAAGTTTTCTAACTAGTATGACGGTTGCATATACCACTTCGGTAGTGCAATCAATGTGATTAGGTGCAGTTTAGTAAATTTTTCTACGCAAATAACACTTAAGCCTGGTTTCCATATAGCCGTAAGATGCCGTAAGATGCTGCGGCACTTGCCTGTACCGTGGGTAGCGGCATCTAGAATTATATAGAAACCACTTTTCAGGCAGCGTTTACACGGGACCGACCGAATATTTGGTCGGTCAAATATTTGGCCACTTAGGCATACCATCGGCCGGCTAACCGACCTCATATTAGGTCACTTAGGCGTGCAAATATTCGGCCGCTTAGGAAAGCGACCTTCTTTGGAACTTGGCGTGTCAGCCCGGAGCAGTTAAAGCCAAATGCCGCATAAGTCAAGCCGCAAATCCTCTTTAAAAGGCAAAGTGGAAGCAAATTTCCACATTTTCGAAATTTAGAAATACAATTTTCTAGGATTAAACTAATAAGCGAAGTATACTCACTAAATATCGAGTTGCAGCCTGATCATATACTGAACAGCCTTTGAATATAGTAAAAGATATTTGAAATCAAATCAAGTTGATTTTATTCACAAAATGTTGTAATTTCTTACTAAGCAAAAGTTTCTCATTATCAAATTAGATTAGGTAAAGTACTTTTAGAAATTTCTATCATACAATTTCAAGGACGATGGGATGGTCTTTGAGAATTTTTTTCTGCACGTACGCATGGTATAGTGGTTTGTGAAAGTACAATCGTCAATTTAAATCATGTATCCACTCCTGATTAAACTCACTTTTTTATCAAAGCTTATACACTACCGTTCAAAAAGTATTGGCACGCTTCGAAGTTTCGAAGTACGTTTATGTTTAAGGTTTCAAACAACAGGACAACCAGCTATTGCCATGAAACCATGAAGTTTTTCATTTGCACTACAGTGTTCCAAAAAAGATTAACCGTTAAATTTTCTCTAGGCCAGAAACATGAACATAAGAATTTTGAATCCTCATGAAATGTCGTTCAAGAAGCCGTTGGAGATTGCTTTTTGGAAAAAAATGATAAAAGCTATCGAGAAATTGAAACTATTATTGGCTGCTCAAGGAGTGCAGCTTTCTCTGTGTTCCAAAGTTCTTCAAATCAAGAACTGTACAAAATTTACTAAGGGTTGGTAGACCAGAGAAATTCAAGAAAATTGTTTGAGGTCATGAGACTTTGCTAGTTTTGGAGCCTCTGATGCGAGTCCATAATTATGCTTTCATCAGCAGTTAAATTGTGAAATTTTATATTTTGGAAAGCATGAGGTAAAAGTTGAAGTGCTTCCTAAACTCCTTCGCATTCTTTATATGGCTTAAATATCCACCAGTTGAAGATAAAGCTTTGCATATCACAACAACTATTCGTTAACACACAAAAGCAAAGTCGACCCCATCGTTCTTTTATCGAAGCGTGCCAATACTTTTTGAACGGTAGTGTATTATGTAAATTATATACAGAGCTTGTATGCCCCATCTGCAGTGGGAACATAGAGGTAGGATAATAAGAACACTAGAGTGCGGACTCCTATTGTTTCACGAGCACGAGGTTGAACTGTCATGCGCCATATTGTAAGAGGTAAGAAAGTGTGTGGAAGAGGGTACGTGGGGCAACAGATTTGAAACGCAGTATCTAGTATTTGTCAATTTCTGTGGTCTTAATCAGGCTCTCACATTTGACGAGTAACAGTGGTGCAAATACGTTTCAATACGGGAGAGGCTGCGATGCCGAAAGACTGTTATTTCGCTTTGCACTCTTCGATAGATAAGAGGGTGCGAAGAAAGAAGCCATTTCACAACACAAACACGTCTGTAAACTTTCATATTGATGGAAAATAGCTCACAATAATAACGCTAATTTCGTTTTTCCTAAAGAATTGCCTGATTTCTATAATTGATATCAACGTATCTGTTGAATTGCGAAAAATATATCGTTGCGAAAATCAATCATGAGTTACTAAATCAGTTAAATATGAAGAAAGCTTACGAATTTTATGTTTAGACGAAAAGTTTGAATTTTTTCCAATAACACTTTGTAAAGCAAATTTTGATACACAATTTCTAACTCAAAAATATTGTAAGTGCCAGTTGATCTGCACCCTCTGATATTATTATTATTCAGGTCCCTCAGATTGTATTCATAGTTATCAAGACATGAAATTCTTGAATAAGTTTCCTAATTCTGAAGAGAATGTTGAAAATGGGCAGGAACCACCAACAGTGGGGGGCTGGCAACAACATTTCAAGACTCGCTAGCTTCAAGCCTTATATATTTATCTTGAAGTTGTTTTGCAAGTTATGTAAAAGTATTATGAAGAATTAGCCTGAACACAGTCAATAAATTTGAGGAGATATTGAAGGCATTGTTGTGAAATGACAAGACATTTCTACCCCAAAAAAGTTAGGAAAGAGGTAAGAGGGTCTCACCTTAGCAAACAGAACAAATCCCAACACTGTTCAGTGCAAATCCAGAAATGATTTTGAAAGTGGTGGCTTAAAAACTCTCCTCCTCAGTGGTAAAAAGGGCCTATTTTAACATACTAGCTCTTGGGGCAAATGTACCTTCTCCTCAACTTTAAACTCCAGTAAATAGATTTCTGCCCTCAGGAATTATCCCTATTTACTACAAGCTGTACATAAAAACTGAAAATTGCATTTGACAAATCAACTGTGGTTCAAACTTTGATGGTAAGTGGTAAATATAAAATACAGGGATATTTTATGTGCCAAATTGACGGATGCCTATCTTATAAAACAGATGCAGCAGAATTTTTGAAGGTTCTTGCTGCTAATAAAAACATGATTAATATTGGGAGATGTATTTTCAAGCCAAAGTAAAATGCACTACATTGAAAATTTTCCTGGGGGCATTGCTCTCAGGCCCCTTAACTTCAGTATTTTCTAACAATTGCAGACATTACACTACTTGTTACTGGAAGTGATTAATGGCCATTGCTAAGACTCTGATTGGAACAAACTTGCTTTTAAAACACCTCTGAATTTCCAATTATAAAACGACGTAAATCCTTCTTTAAGCATCTTTGAAAGTGCTTCGAATCCTCAAGAATTTCTTTTGCTTTTGAAGCAGCATATCCCCTTCTCTAATTCCTGTTTGCCTCCTCAGTATATAATTCTTAGAAAAGGCTATTATGGCAGAATCTATAAAACTTTTAAAATGTGATCCTAGAAAGCATAATATTACATGCTGGTAGGCACTGTTTTAACTATATCAGAGGAAGCACCTTTTCATGCAGCAAACATGCTGCTGGGAGCCAAATCTTGAAAAAGCCAAACAGTGATGAATTTGAGCAGCAAAAACAGGATTCACTGGGATTTTTGCTTCCAAAAATATATAATTTCCATCTTTTGGAGTATATGTAGTCACTCCAAGCTACATTCTGATGTTTAATCCTAAAAGCACATTTTCTCCTACATTTGAGCAAAGGATGGACAGAATAACACAAAAACCTCAGACTTGCTTGATAATACAAATTCTTGGCCACTGCTTGGCCGATCCTATCAGCACATTCTTAGTGACTGGGGGGGATCAGAAGGCTTTCAGTTTTCAAATGTAATTTTTCACATATTCAATTTAGTACACAGACGGTCAGTATTTTGGTTAGTTTGAAAAGGCTTCGTGCTAAGCCAAGTCCGCACTGAAACTTGCGTTTTACTTAATTCTCTATAGAAATCATTGGGAACATTGCAAGTAAGATCGACAAAACGTTCTGGGAGCTCAAAAATGTATCAAAAGGACCTACTGTTCGCAATCATTGCCTTCTTTGTGGTCGGACTACATAAGAATCACCACAGCTTACAACACTACTTTTCTCAGCTGCCATGCGATTAAAGCTTTCAAATTTCATAATGCATTCCTTTTTCAATGTGAGGGCCATACCAAAAACGAAAAAAAAGGCTTAAAAGTCAAGGGGGAAAACTGACATAGTCTTCCGTCGCAACGCCTTCACTTATAGTCTTCAGTATGTTCCTCGCCGCCTTGTTACCTCTTACAAGATGGCGCACAAAGCACCACTTTTATGCAGCCTCGTTCGCACTCTAGTGTTCTAATTATCCATAGAAATAGTAGGATTAGAATGCGGACTCTGTCACATGACTTGACACATCAGTAGGGAATAACAATGGCTGATAATGACTGGCAAAGAGCCGCGGGAAGTTCAACGCGGAACTACAATTGCATAGAAAATATTTATTGCAAATTCGACATTGGCTGCTCTATTTTATACCTAGCTAAAGAATATGAATGATGGTGTCATGTGTTACATTTTGGCATGAAAAAAGGTGGACCTTAAAGCAGAATCCGGCTTTAGGAGAGAGAAAACTGAATTTTCATCTAATGTTATTCAGTATGCATCTGGCCTAAGTCCTTTGCTGACGAAAGGTCAAGCCGACCTTCTCAAAATATTATTTTCAAGTGCTTTAAAAACAGATCCTGAATTCCTTTTTGTTCAGATATTCTGTGATGCAAGGTGTCCGATAGCACATATCCCCTTGATAGCAGAGATTTGTTGATAAACATGTTTGCATTCAATGCATCGTGGAAAGTGCAGCCCCAGTAAAAACGATGGAATATGTGATAATAGGATCCTTCCGAGCAACTACTGAATCTCCTGCACCCAGAAAGCTGAAATAGATTAGGAGGGTATGTTGAATTCTGTTTTGGAATGACTTTATGACAGTGCAGATCACTTCTAGCAACAACGCCAGCGAATTCTTAGGGGTAAAGCACCCATAATAGTGTTAGATACAGTTACCTGTGTTTGATTTCCCATTCTATTTGCATGATCGCTGTGTTTACTACATTAGCGGTTCTTCTGGGTGCAAGGGAGCAAAGTTCTCTCCAGGTGCTATTGACTAAAGTCTAAATACACATTTCCATTTCCTTAAATAAAATTGAGTCTCAATTGTCATATGAGCTTTTAGAAAAAAATGCAAATGCGGCAAACACTCAGCGATCTCCAAAATATTCGGAAAATTCAACACCTCTACCCCCTTATTTTTTGTCTCGAAAAACCGCCACTGATTTACTATCCCATTTTCATTTGCATGGTCATTGCGTCTACCGTGCTTACTTTCTGCTTTTGTTTACTCTTGAACATCTAACAATCGTCACCCGTGATTGTCAGTTTTCGAACATTTTAAGCCCGTCACGCTTATAACAACCCAAAATTCCAGGATTTCACGCGAAATATTGGTCTTTTGAGGTATACGAAGTCAAATCCATATTATTTACTATTTTCTATTCAGAGTCATTCTTAGTAGTTGAAAGAAAATGTGAAAGTAGCTAATCGAAATACATATGGCTTTTATTTTTGAAACCCCCTCAATTTATTGCAATTCCTTTGCCTATTACTTTTCAAGAAATTTCCCACCACGCCCCCCAAATATTCGGTACTCCAGTCTTCACAAAAGCAATCTTCTTGAATATTCATTTTTTTAGAACGACTTTTCACCTTATTTACTATCATATTGTACCATAAAAGCTAGAAAAGTAGCAGAACAACGCAGCCTAAAGCAACTTACCGATGTAAATGGCGCTCGTGTCACCGATTTATTGTTATTCTTCCAATTACTTGTTGCAGGAATTCGACTGCAATTGGTACAAAAATCAATATCTACAAAACAGTTTGGAGAAAATCTCCTTTAAAATATCGGTTTTCAGTCGTAACAACACTCTTTCTACCAGTCATTGGCAGCCATATTGCTTCCGCATGCATGTGTCAATCCAAAGAACTTAGAACAATAGAGCACTCATTGTAGTCCTAGTATTTCTATGTTATTGTCTTATCTCTATGAGTGGGAACGAGGTGGCTTTGTGTCTTTTCCAGCTGTGGATTGGACCTTTAATATATCTTGTAGTTGCAGTTAATCTTCATATCTGATAGATAAAAATTTGCAATTTAGAAAGGTACTTGAAAAGTACTTGGAAAATACTCAAACTGCTTTGCAAATTTGTTTCCTGCAGACTATAATTGCTTTTTTAGAAGAGTCGTAAGTAAATCACATTTTCAATCACTGGCGCTTCTTGCCAATGTATTGACCAGATCCCTTGTGTTATAACTCAAATATTAGGAAATTTTATAAAAACCATAATTTTTAACCCACATAAACACTTAATAATTGAACCTCAAAATTTTCGTTACCCTGTAGCAACCTCCTCAGTGAGAATAGTTCGATTTCTTCATTCTTCTGATATCTTCTTCAAATACGTTCGGCAAATCATCACGTCGAATGGGATCTTATTCACGTAAAGTATTCGAATTTGCCCATTCATCCTTGCTATTTAGTTCCGGATTTAACTCTTTAATGAGTATCCCTTCAGTCGATTTTCCAGGGGCGGTTCTAGCCGGAAAATCCGGGTGGCCATGGCCCCTGAGCGTAAGACAGAAGAAAGAGGGTCTGGGGTGAAGCACCCAGAGAATTTTTTGACCATACCCTTTTTACCCTAAGAAAACGGCCTTTTTGAGCACAGAGATTTGTCCTTTATACCCGAATAAGCTACGTAAATGAAAGAGCAATGATGAAGGAGAGCAGGCAAAATGACAGAGAATAAGAGCACAGGACGATAACATAAAGGAAAATACAAATGGGAGATCTGCATTAGCACTTAAAATTTACTATCTGTTGTTGCTTACATTCAAAGCCAAAAGACACAAAGAAAGCTGGAGAGACGCTTTTTATAAGTTACAGTACAGTAACAGTCTAGAAGTATCATGTTCATTCCTTGTACATATTCCTAATTCGCAAGTATTTGCAGTAAACAGCATCATCAAAATTCAAAATTCTATACCTTTCTAGAAAAGTGGGTGGAGCCAACGAAGGGGCGAAGAAAATTCCTGGGGAAGCCGTGGCCCCCCTGGCCCCCAGTAGAAGCGCCATTGCACTTGCCTTAGCATAGCATCATTGCCACAAGATGAAACCACTTTTAATTCTACCTCTTGTCTTTCACCCGCATGCTTCTCATCAATGTGTTTCTGAAAAACTGAGTTTTTGCCTTTAATCTCGTACGTATTCAGATGTTCACCTATTCTTTCTCCTATTCTTCTCGCAGTTTCTCCAATGTACAACCCGTCATTCACATTCCTTCCAGTACACCCTTGACATTTCACTTGGTGAACAACACCTCTTTCTTTGCAGTTGGCACCCGAATTTAGTTTGGACACCTTTCAATTATTTTGGTTGCACTTATCTTCACGGAAAGGATCTGATTTTGTTAGTATTTTCTTTAACGATGTTTTTGCTCGCTCAACAACACGAACTTTCAAACCTGCCTCTTTTAGTGCCTCCCTGTACTTTTACGCTAATTGTCCGCTGCGTTTTGCCTCTACAAACATGACTGTTTCAAGGTCTCCTATTTTATACCAGTTACACTGCTTGTAGATTCTCTTCTTTTCTCTTTCTCTTCTTTGCTATAATTTTCACCTATACATAGGACACTGCCCTGCTCTATCATGCTCTACAATATTATCGAACAATTTCTTAGCTTTCTTATAAACCAGCACTTTATCTGCTTGTGCATACCCCGAAAATTGCATCCTGTGAATGAAATACAGTATATGCTGTGATCTTTCCTCTCTATTGCATTGCTCCAAAACATTCCTCATCACTCGTAATAGATCCGCAACCTATATAATAATGTTTATTTGCATCGACAGTGCTGATTTCTTGGTAATGAAATTTTGACCATTTTTCCAAAAATATTTCTGAAACGTCTGCAAATAACCCAGTTCTAGCAGTAATGCGAACTAGTGAATTTGTGCACGTTTTTCTTCATTTAACAGAATAATTGCTAATTTGATGATCAACGTAGTGGCCGTAAAACCAACTTTCTTTTGTCACATGACTAGTGCAACTTCTGAATGCTTGGTTTCAATTAAAGAACAAAAAGCGAAAGCGAAAATGGCTTAGTAAAGTTTATGCTGTTGATCACCGTTCACCGTGGATTGACGGAGACAAAAAGCAAATCAAAAGCAACTTTATTGCCTTGAAATTTCACTTTTTATTAGAGATAATAGCTTATTTCATTGAAGTAGCTGCTGCGGAAAAACAAGTAGAAACAACGTGAATTGTCTTAGAGAGTGGTTATAAGTAGTACCAGGGACTGGGGTGGAATGAATTGTGATGGTGCAGGGAAATATTTATAGTCACTATCTTGGGGTACTAAACCAAACCTATAATTGAGTGTTGGGGTGTCAAATTTTATGCCTGCTGAGAAAGATATTACAGTTGATAAAGATTAAAATATTATGTACAATTTCAAGATGAAGTTTCATAAAGTTTCAACATGCTCCTTTGCTCCATGCTCCTTTTAATTTGCTTTTCAAACAGCAACATAAACAAAAATATATATGACAGTTTGCATTTTTCTAGCAAAGTTGAAAGGTGTAGAATGCAATTTCTTCATTGTAATACAGAAAGTTTAACTTGGGCTATGAAATCTTTTTGTGGAAATTTTGTCGGCTGAGAAATTTTCGATGGAGACATGGAATGGGTTTTAATTCTATCAACGGAAAGTTATAATTCCTTCCCCCTGGATTAAAGTGACTATTATATTCATTCCTTAAACAAACAAAAATCAGTCCTTTATCATTTGCTCAAAGTAGTCCACATACAGTTTTAGCTCTTGCTCCATGAGCAAAAGATATCTTTGTCAAGGAGCATTGCAATAACACTTTACCAGTGTTCTCATTTGTAAAAATTGGCAAATGCGAAATACACGTTTTATAAAAGAAGCACGTCTATAAGAAGCACGATACTGAAATCAGGCAAAACTTAAAAAACATTTAAGAAACCTAGGCAGGCTGAGTTTCAAATAATCTTTTTCAAAATTCTTAATCAAACTAGCAAGAAAATAGAATGAACATTCATTGCATGCCTCACAAAACCTGAGCATCCCCTTCCTTACAATACAAGTAACTAATCTGGTTTTTCATTTTCATCGGAAGTCTTTGTACTTAAGAAACATTTGAGAAACATTTTAAGGCTGGAATTGACGAGATATTGAGAAACATCCAGGCTGAAGATAGAGAATTCGCTTCTCTTAAGAACCGCTTATGTCTTCAAAGTGTGCTTCTGAGGCTCAAAAAAGTAACCATCTTTATGCATATAACCATCTTCCAGCAAATAAAAGCTGATTACGTAATATCATGGAACTTGATCAAGTTCTATGTCAAAGGTTGTAAGATTATTGTTTTAAACTCGCGAATTTAATAGTGGCAGATTATACTTTGCATTCTTCGACTAAAAAAGAGCGTCTTTTTATAAGAAATTCAACTCTGAATTACAACACAAACACTTACTAACAATTCAGCAGAATTCTGCATATTTTATTAGATTCTAAAAATTCCTTAGAAAGCTCCGTAGCAAGGTGAAGAGTTCTTGAGTTTAAAGGGGATTTCCTTGGGAGTGAGAGCAATGGCCTTTGCGTTCGTAAACTGTGCACTTCTTCTTCTCCCAGCACTGGTCCTCCAAACGAGATCAGCCAATCAGATTTGCGATTTCATAATGATCATGTGACAAATGAGAGGTGCTTTTTGATGATATTCGGACAAGCAACAAATGCTGCTGTGCATTTTTTGTGCACGTGATAGATGGAAGCAGCCAATGTTTTATGCATGAGATGGATGTTGCAACTGCTTATTGATAGGGTAACCCATGCTCAAATTGAAATGACTGTTAACATATGGTCCATCCCAATTACATTCCTGACTGCAAAAGATTTCTCCAATATAAAATTTTGGCTTATATAGTGTAGAATCTAGCAGACATCTTTAGTGAAATATTGGAGCAAAATGCAAGAACACATTAAGAACTCATTATCGTACTAATTTACCTTCCACCGTACACTACCTAATACGTAGCACCTTTTGTAATCAATGATTTGGTAATCATATGCAAGTTTCAAAACAATGTGTTGTAATTTGGATGAGAACTTTTACCCGTAGAACTCCGTCCATTATTGCATCACTATTTGTAGACATGCATATTCATAAATTTGTACCCTCGATTATTATTCAGGATTTATCTATTTCAGATTCCTATGAGCATTCAAACTTATCAAAGGATGATGGTTTCAAAATATAATGCTACTCTCTGTATAGAGTTAATTTTAATCCTGATAATGGCGACATCATCACTTTCTATAGAGTGTCCACCGAATTGCCGTTGCTCTCCAAAGACAATAGACTGCCGGAATACAGGTTTAAAGGAGATCCCAAAAAACATTCCTTTGACAGTAACCGGGATTTATCTGTCAGAAAATCCACTATTGCCCATACAAAAACCTTACTTCTTGAAGTTCTCAAAATTGGAGACTCTCTTGCTGAGGAGCACAGGCCAAAAGGGGTCTATTTTTCTACCAAAGTCATTGCTACATTTTGACTTCAGCAAAAATCTGATTGCTGTCGATAGTTTGAAGACAATGTTCAAAGGCCAATTGCATTCACTGAAGACACTCATATTCGAAGGAAATAACTTAAATATAACAGAAGTGTTTCCAATATTACCTAATGGAATTAAATACCTGCATTTGAGTGGAAACAATCTATTTTCTCTTAAACGGAATGATCTCAAGTGTTGCATGAATCTGAAAGAATTTCAGTGTGAGTACTGTTCCCTTCAATTCATTGAGCCAAATGCTTTTGCTGATGTTAAAGAAATTGCCACTATTGTGCTGTCAAACAATAAATTAAATGACCTGCCGGATGGAATATTTGAGGGACTATCAAAGCTACGGAAACTAGAGATTAGATGCAACAGGTTGGAATTTTTTAATGCTAGTAAAGTGAAATTGAAAGGGTTGAACGTGTTGAAATTGGGATACAACAGAATCAAAGCTATAGATTTGCGGCATGTCAGCAGGATTATAGATATTGGCCTTGAAAACAACAGAATCAGGAGACTTGATGCAAACTCATTTGGTAGCATTCGTACTATGCATGAATTAAGCTTGCAGCGCAATAGGATTAAAGAAATATCACACAGAGCATTTGAAAACGTTAAATTCATATCAGCATTAATTCTTCATAGCAATGATATCGAGGAACTTCCTGGACACTTTCTTAGCACTACATTTGTTTCCATGCTGTTTTTGCACAACAATAGTCTTTCACGTGTTGATGAATTCATTCAGGGTATGAGGAGACTTCCATCTCTTCTTACTCTGTACTCAAATAACAAATTGAAGGACTTGAACACATCAATCTTCAGAAGTATTACCCAACACTCTAAAATTTATATGTCATGCAATACAATGAAAACTATCAAGTTTTCTTCTAAACAGAGAGTATCAATAAACTGCTGTCCATCATCTGACCTAATTATTAAAACACCATTTAGATTTATGGCATTTGATGGTTACGAATGCAAGTGGAAGGGTAAGTATAGCTTTTATATATGCCGTGCCTGTCCAGTTGGGTTTTATGATGGTAGTGATAGTAAAGGTGATATTACACTTAGTTGTGCCCCTTGCCCTGCTGGATCATTCTATCAAGATGAGTTGGCAAGTCTACACTGCAAAAACTGTCCAGTAGGGCAGTATGTTCCTCCGTCTCGAAGTCCTGGAAAAGATGCTTCTGATTGTCAGACATGTCCACGAGGAACTAATACAACAAAACCCGCAGGCACAAGAGCATGCAGTTGTCTAAGAGGCTATCATAGGCGATCTCGTTTTGGAGCATGTGAGCAATGCATGCATGATGGATTTAAATG
>OLMO02000286.1:7895910-7918600 GCA_900291935.2 Cassiopea xamachana
TATATATATATATATATATATATATATATATATATATATATTTATATATATATTTATATTTATATATAGAGAGAGAGAGAATATGTGACCTTGTTGGAGTTCCTCTGCTGATACATGTATGATTGTATGGTGATAAAATGTATTCCCTTCAATAAAATGATTATGTTTTTCTGTAATCTAGTCTAAAGATGTTCCCGATTCTTTGATGATTCCAATAAGATGAACGCCACAAGATGAAAGCGACAAGAGTTTATTCCAATATTCAGTCTTCTCTTCGATTCATCTTCCCATAAGAATATATCCACGATAGAGGTTGTCGACTGAATGCAACAAGACTTTTCTGCAACTGAGGTGGCACAAGAAAGGCAAAGAAAAGACATGAATAGAGATTAGGGGCTAGGGCAGTGGCGGATCCAGACCAGGGCTACCAGGGCTTGAGCACTGGTCAGATTTTCAATCCTAAATAGCTGGCTGAATTAAAACAGGAACTATCAAAAGCAGTCACCAGTATTTACTCCTCATAGACAATGCCAACAAAGCCCTATCGCTGCTTATTTCAGTGTTTCTCAGAATAACCACCTCTAAGGTACTAGGTGTCTTTTGCGGACGCAGAAGGATGTATTATCCAATCAGTTATCACATTGGGAATACGCTCGTCAAATAACTATTCAGCTTTTCTATCACATGCTGCATTCCTTCCGAGCCATGGTCAGTCTGTAATATACAGAGGCTCAACTACCCTAGATCCAATCAGATCTCTCTATTTTGTAAACAATTTTTGGACGAGCCCTGGTCAGATGTAAATATTCTCTTTCATCCAATGAAACATCGCCCTGACCAGGGCTCAATTGCTCTTAGCCAATCACAATACTCCGTGACCAGGGCTCGACTATGTCAACATGAGCACTACACCTGATATTGTTGATGTTGAAACAGTGCCCTCGTGGCGAGAAAGACAGTAGGTGCTTTACGTGACAATGGGCAATTACTTTCAGGTACTAGAAATGTCTGAATCGGTTAGGGAGATCCATGATGCTAATTCTCAGAGCTGCAGTTCCCTGCCTGTCAAGAAACCAAATGCCCTAGTATAACACCAGTGAGGTAAGTCGCTTCTATTATTTGGATAATATTACGGCCATTTGACTAAATACTTAGCAGCCCTAGGGTAAAGGGGACACGTACCCCTCCCAAGTTTCATAAAACTGTTGGTAAGGTCCCCCTTTGCAGCTTGTAGATTTGTCTCTTTTGTTTGCGAGAATGCCCCTTGCCTCTGAACTCAACATTTTGAATGCTTCCTAATTCCTTGCATTTGGCTGTTGCGCTGAATTTCACTATTTCCGTTGTCAACTGTTTATTTTTGTGACGAAGTAAGTTATTGCACTGAGAAGGTGCTGGATTTCAGCGAGTGAAGTTTATCAAGCCTCACACTTAATGCCACACCCATGTTGGAAATACCCCAACCTTGCGAGTTTCAACAGATTGAGAGAAACGTGTGCGGTTTTAACCATTTTATAAATTCAACAAAACAAAACGAAGTGAATGACGTACTTGATTGCTTCTTTACTGAAGTCTAGAATATCAAATTTCAAGTCAATAATGAAAGTCGGACGAACTGCCCCCTTTTTGTTCATAGTTCTGAGATATTTCCACACCCATATAGCCACACCCACGATCTTTTTGTTGAGCCCTGGTCAGATTTCTCCCTGGATCCGCCCCTGGGCTAGGGGACCAATGGGTTAAGCTTTTCCACAAAGAAAACCCCCACAGAACAAGAGCTATAGAGTATTAAATCCTTTGATTGTAGACAAAACAAGCCAAAGTGAAATACGACTTTCGTAATGGCAATGAGGAAATCTGATTTCGTTTGTAAAATAGTGTTTTTCTTATGTTTCAACGTAGTTTATTGAGAAAATTATGTCGTTTTTTTTTGTCAACCATTAAGGAAAATCCCAAACCTTGAAATAAGCCCCCCCTCGAAGAAGCCAAGCATGCTTCCCTAATTGCAGGTTGACACTTACAATGACTAAGAAAAGGATCAGGCTTCACTGTGCTTTTCAATCTGTCTTTTGCAAAATCAACATTCACATTAGGACTCAATGTCGGTAATTGCTGTGTATAGAAATATTAAAACGTATCTACTTCCGAGATTACTCTAGACCAGTGGTTCTCAACCATTCTTGCCCATTGACCCCATTTTAGTACTTTTTGTCGGTGGACCCCTTCAAAGCAATTCGACAATATACGAGCTTATAACTTTCTAGGGCTGGAGACAACTGAACTGGAGGGGGAGTGGAATACATATGCTAAGAGCCTCAGAAAATCTTGCATGTGCACAAGTCTGTGCCAACTCATCAAATGTTATATGCCAAAATATTTTGTTAATGGAAAGTAGGAAATGAAAAATGTGGTCTGGCGCTTACCCCAAATAAATTGCTCAAGGCAACGCCTTTTTTGACATCAGAAAATACCCTTTTGCAGAGAAGAATATCCTTGTTTTCATCATTGATCTTCATGCTAAGGAAGAGAAACAATCTATCAACCTGATTTTGATCGAATTTTGAAAATATACTACGAAGAGGGTAATGGCTACGCTAAATTATCCTCTGCTGTCTCATATGTACATGTCTACACTAGAAAAAGAATAATCTCACGCCAGTAAGCCAAGGAAGAGACATGCCCTACTCCCCAACATGGTCGTCATCTATAGCTATGCAATCTTTTTAGTTGCAAAGCAACTCCAGAAACTAAGTTGCAAATAGAATTTTCTGCAACAACTCGGGCCACTAATGAAATGGTTCGCTGTCGCTCGTCAAAATCAGGATTTCTGTGTGCAATGTCAATTCTGGAATGAATACAAATCACTGTTAAGAACACTTCTACATACCAAATTAGTGGATATTTAGAGAGCAATTCTCCCTGCCTCGCAATGTCTATAGGCCTGTAATTTTCACTAAAAGATGTTAAGAGGCTATACAGCTAAGTGAAGAAGAGTGCTACACTTTGAGCAAATACCCTTGAGTCTCAAATAGGGGGAATTGGAATAGGAGGGGGCTGGAAATTTCTTCAAAAGTCCATAAACGGGTGGCTTGAGATAGGTGGGGTAGGTGAAATTTCCCTACTCATCAATGAAAGGGGAAAATTTATTCAGAACTCAAGGGTAGTAATTTAATGCAGACATGCTACTTGCTATATTCTACAGGAAAACAACTTTTTTGCCTGAACCTCAATTCCAATTAACCACGTATTTTCTGAAATACGTTTCATTTGGGACCATCTTCAACAGTCTATCTTCTACTTGACTAAGATTTGTAAATATCTTGGGCATATAAACAACTATTTCACTTTTTGCCAAAAATATGCCTGCACACAGTATTAGACCTTGAAAGGTGGCAAAAACTTATAAAAGCAAATTCATCTCTGATATGAGAGTCATATGAACATCACGATATTGAAAACTTGAAAATCCAAAACAGTTTTAATACCTGACTTGAGACTCTTATTAAGAATGAGATTGAAGAGACACAGGCCTAAGCACAAATCTAGATTTCTACAGTTTACGTTTCTGTCTTGCCTCCATTCGTTGTGGAATAGTGGTTTTCATTGGGAATACTGGGTAGCCTGCAATCCTTGAGTATACTATCATCAAACTTCCCAAATACCAATTTCAGACTAATAGTTGAAGAGTTGCACCAATAGTTTTCTTGCTTCTCCTTCAACACAATTTACACCTTCCATTCGTCTGCATTTATTCCTACTGGTAAACTACCCATTCCACGTTGCTGTTACTTCTATAGACAATGCACAACCTTCGAGCCAATACTATTCGAAGCTATATAGTTTGTATCTTTAAAATTTCTTCTCTCTGAAAAATTTTTAAACTATGGCCCCCCCGTCCCCCATTGAGCGGTCCCTGAACAATAAATGCCTTCAAAAGGCAACCGAAAGTGAATATGAAGAGTACATCATAGCTAAACACGACCCCCTAGAAGAACAGCTCCACGCTAAATAGATTTTTGTTTTTGTTGTTGTATTTTAATGACCACTTTTTGTTATATCTAACATAGTTCGTAGCTTTTCTTCTTTGATTCGAATTATGCTGAAGGGTTTTGTGTATAAAGTTTATGAATATGAGTTTATGCGTATCGACAACCCTCTTTCATAAAAAAAAGCCTGTATTCCAAAATTTAACTGTATGGAGAATTTGCTAAGTCTGGTAAGTAGTTCAAGTCTTATTGCACCATTTTGAGATAAGTGCTAGGTTTGGAAAGTAAGTGCTGATTACTTCGATAAAATCAACTTGTGGGCAGACAGATTTAGAGGAAAATGAAAAAAATGAGAAAAAATTTATTATACATATTCTTAATGTTTTTGCGACACGGTGTAAACTACAAAAGAAAGCTTTTTTAGTTGCAAAACCTGTTGTGAAATAAAACTCCTTCATGGACCACCAAATATCAATATGGACCGCAAGGAATATTTCGTGGGCCCTTGTTGAGAACCGCTGGTTTAGGCTTAGACTTGAATTTTTTACATCTTGCAGGGGGGCTGGGTTTCAAAACGAAAGTGAAGTCCCAAAGTAGTTTATTACCTTAATACCTCAGTTCGAAAATGAACATGCATCATAATGCTGCATCTTTCGTCCTTTTTGCTTTCTTTTTAATGCAGTATGTGTTCAAAATAAAACAATAGCACTAATTTCATTGCATAAATTTGAATTTGACTCTGAACTTGAATTTCAGAAAACAATTAGTTCCCACACTGCCTTATCAATAAATGTGAGAATGGGTGCTATTCATGAGTAATAGCCATTACTTGTTCATATATGGTGCTTTCTACTCTGCACAGGACTATGGCTAAGGAAGTTGCGGGGGAGGCGCATTCCCTGCAATAACTGTAAGCATTACACTCGGAGATGCTTTGCTCTACTCGTTATGACTTCATGAAGTGGCAATGAGAAATGCTACATGTTGAAAATAAAACTATCTTGCAATTTTATAAATAGTAGCTGACAAACTATGATGTCTGATCGATGTTATGGAAATTCCACTTCAATACTGCAGTACTCTCGATACCAATACTGTATCGCTACTCCAATGATCGATGAAAAGGGATGTTTTTCATATCATGTTGCAAACATCAGCAACGATTGATAAAATATTAAGACACTAGGAGATTGTACTTGCAACGAAAATACCAACTATATTCAGAAGCACCAGAGTTTTCTATTGTTTCTGAGGGAGCTGCATATATCAGTACAGTGTACCCTCGTTTATCCAAACGGCAAAATCCAATGTTTCTCGGCAAAGCCCGACTCAAATAACCAGTATCCAGCACTAAGAACACATTGGAACCTCAATCAAGGGGCACCCCAATACAACGGGTACTTCCAATGAACTGACAAACACTTGATTCCCAAAGCTACACATGCAAAAGTAAGCTCTATACAAGGAAGAACTCTATATCATATATAGTGAACAGCCCTATCTGACAAGATAACATTTTCATAGAGAAATATCTTCGTCATAGTGGAAAATTGCTGTTTCATTTCAAATAACACAGCCTAAGCTGAAAAAAGCAAATACAATTTATTTTCTAAGAGGAGTTTTCCTCTTGTTTGACTTCCAGTCTTACAGAACATATTATCAGTGCCCCTCCTTAAACAGGTTCACATCAGCATTAGCTGATACGTAATGGATTCACCTGCGTTATCAGTAGATTATATTCAAGTATGTATGTAGCGGATACCGTTATAGAACGGAAAAAACATGGCTCCATCCGTCTTCGTTAGATGGAAGTTCCACTCTGTATGACTATGTGATTAATAGAAAGTGGTGCATTTGTATTTTGAAATAGTAAAATATTGAAGAAAGCACTTCAATAATTACAACACGAAATTTTATACATGTAAAGAAACCGTTAGAGTATAAGAAACATGATCAAATTGGACTGAAGCTAGAAAAAAATTTGGCCTATACCATGAAATGATAATGCATGTTAAGTCTTAGGCATCTTGCTATTCCATGCATTGTTGGTGTTGGAAAACAACGGTAATAAAAGAAATAGGAGCTTCTTCAAACAATTACAGGCTTCATCACATTTAATTGTATGGCGTTTGTAGACCAATAGATAGCCATATTTGCAATAAAGTTTCGTTTTCACTCTTGTACTCCTAGTTTTTCTCTGCATGGTTAAGTATACAAGCCACGTAAACTGATGCTGGGTCCACGAGCATGTAGGTTCCAATATGTAAGCTTGGTAATTCAGGCATAATTTCTATCTAAATTGATAAAATCAACAGTGAAAAAATTTTATGATGTGTGGCAAGATATAGTCCAATTGACGATGCAGATTCCCATGTACCAAAATTAGAGACAATGACTATTCAGGGTGTTTCCTGATGTTTGTAAAGAGCTGTACCACAAGAGATTTGCAGGGACACCAGAGCAGATCTTTGAATTTGAGAGCGTGCAAACAAGTGGCAAGCTCCTACTGAGGAGAGAAAATGGAGTCAGAGACGGACCCCTTGAAATTCTGATAATTACACCCTTAGATTGTAAGAGACCCCTTTTGAATATCAAAATACAGTCTGTCTTAAATATTACACGCTATTTATCTTCCCGGTAGAAAATTTTATCACCAACAGCTTCACTTTATAAAAATCTAGAAAAATATCCACCCCCTGCTAATACGATCCCTCCCTACAATTAAGCACAAAAGAGTACATAACAAGTTGAAGAGGATGCATTAAAGCAACTACTTTACGAACGTTTATTTGAAGTGCAATTAGATGTCACGTGTGCAAATTTCTAACATTTGAGGCCCACATCAATGCCAAAATGTTGGATGGCTTTAAATGTTGTGTTGGTTTGGCTACCGATACTGAACATTATTTTATGACATTGGACAAAGTTTGGTTCTTATCAAAAAAGTTGGATCTCTTGAATGATGTTGAAATGGTTTAACTACTTCGCCAAGCAGAATCACTTTTTCGCAAGCGCACCGAGAAAAGTCCACCACGATTGAATTTGTTTTTTCATCGAAGAAAGATAGAGCATCAACTGAAGAATTGCACCATTATTTCAGAAGAGACCATCATGGAATATGCACATGCTAAGAGCTATGACATTGTTCTAGTAATTCCGGCATAGTGCTGTTAACTCGATTTTTGCACTACATCATAGTAGTCTATTAACCATAACGATGGACTGAAGAAAGGCATTGTCAAACAATTAAGCCTCCCTAACTGGAAAGCGAAAGCGGAGACTGCTCTCGCAGAAGAGAGGCTGGTAGGGTAGTTTTCTAATAGTTCAAAGAGAAAGAACCTGCCTTTTTATGATAACTGTCAAACACTTTCTATCGTTTGTTTCAAATCGAATCGCAATTTTCAGCTTTGTAGATAAGTCCTATGTTTGTTGTTGAAGATACATGAAAATTCCTAGCAAGACATTTATCAACTTATAGCGATATGTGGAGAGATATGTTATGTTGGTTAGACAGGGGCTTCATGGCAATAGTAAATTCCCGCATGCCTTATCATCAGGAGTTTAGTCCTAATTTTTTAACAAGGGGTCTAAAAGAGGATTTTTGAGAACATTCCCTTTAGGATTCTGCAAATTAGAAATCCAATAGCTCCTATGCTGTTCTTGATAGCATAGGCGTCAAATCTTGATTGGCTACCAAATGAATCACCATCGAAGACGCAACATTATTGGCAGGAATCCTTTGATAGTGACTCCTTTGTTCGCCAATCAAGATTTGACACCTATGCTGTTCTTGATATTCCACCATTATCCTACCTCTACTTATTCCACTACACACCAAATGTGTGCCAGAACATGATTGTGCATTATGAGCAAATCTTGAGCAAGCCAACGAAATATGAGAGAAATTTTCACTAATTTTGCATACAATTTACCTGTAACTACCACAAAATTGCGTATACTACTAAAACTGTGGTTATTTATGTACTGGAAGCTAATGAAAAATAGGAATTTGTCTTATGAAAGCTAACTTAATGTAAAAAATCTTAGCCACCAGTGCCACATGATGAAGGGAAGTTAGGGAAACTATCGATTTTTCAAAACTGAATTATCAAAAGATTTTTGTTTTGCTAAGAAACTAATATTTACAACTACAACAACAACAAAGTATAGATAATTAAAACACTTTTCTCAAACATTAAAACAAAACATTACATTAAATTACATTACAAAACAAAACATTAAAACAAAACAAAAAGAATGTACCATCAGATACCAACTACATCACACTACAATACGATTGACAGGACAAAACAGCAAGAGGTATGATCAAGCACATCTCTCCTGCTGCCAACAAAATATACAGTGAACAATACAAACTAACATATATCTAACGAAGATAAAGTTTTATTTCAATAGGAATCTTTCAACCACAAAACCCTTCGAAATAAATCTCTTTAGACGTATCCAGGAACGTAAAAAGAAGATATAAAATTTAATATATGTTGTGGCTATGTTCTTGACCCCTGTTGGAATGATGCACTTTGCCGAAAATTAAACAAGTAAAAAAACAAAAGTATGAAAAGGAGGAAGGAAAAAAATATCAAGGAACAACAAACGCTGCAGCTAAATAAATCTGTTTGTAGAGTGGATGTAAAAGATTGCTGTGGAGAGAATGTCCTTATTTGAAGAATCACTAAAGGCATCGTTTCCATACGGTAAAAGAACGAGCAGTTCTTCATTGTTCAATGCATTACAATCAACTCCCTAAGATGCACAAATGGGGGAAGCTTTGCCAATGAGCATAGTTTGTGGACAGTGTATTCCTGGCAGAGCAGCATATAATGGATAATGTTTTCAATACCGTCATTTGACAAGCACATCGGATCATTGGTATCAAGGAAATTATGCCTAAGCCTATGTTCACGAAGAGGACTCATACCCACTCTCAATTGAGCTAAACTACGCACTCCAGAAAGATCATGGATACAATATATTTGTCCTTTCACGGGTCTTACTCTACTGATAAATCCAGCTTTTCCCACACTGCATCAATGAGTGGAACAACTTAAGCTCTAAACTTTCGTTGTTCCACTCATTGATGCAGTGCGGGAAAAACTGTTTCTTAAATCATCAGTTCGGCATTTTGGTGCTACGATACTATTCGTCTTGCTAAGTTCGTATCTTTATTCTCTCATATCTGGAAGTAACGAGGATAAGTAAGTTGGGACAAGGCCATTAATGACTTTAAAGAAAAAAACCAATCTCTTGTACCACCGTCTGTGACTGAGCGACTCCCATCCTAATTCCTGGTAAAGTTTGACGAGAAGTGTCCCGCCATGCACCAGTGATAGCAAGAGTTGCGTTATATTGCATCGGCTCAAATCGGCTCATAGAAGAATTTTGTGAATTTTCAAGTGATTAAGGGTTATTCACTGGTGGAACATGATAGATCACGTCACAGTAGTCAAAATGTGACCTAACATGCAGCTTATATACCTGATTTAAGGAAGGGCGTGGCAGGTAGAGGGAAAGAAGCTTGATCATGCCTATTCCTTTATTAGCTTTAACCAGAAGCTCCTTTATGTATGAGGAGAAAGTTAATTTTTTGTCTGGAATAAGCCCAAGATGTTTGTGCTCATTTATAGAATGTACTTGTATGTCATTAAAGTAAATTTCAGGATGGTCCAGTTGAACTCTTTTACAAGAAAAAATAAGCTGTAGAGCTTTCTTTGAAGATTCGGAATTAAATGACATCTTTTTCTGGTACGCCCACGATTTAATCAAGTAAAGGTCAGAATTTAGAACATCGGAAGACAAATTAGTCATGAACAACCGAAAATAGAGATATGTCATCAGCATATGTTCGAATATTAGACTGCAGCCCATCAGGTAGGTCATTGATATAAACAAGGAAAGAAGTGGGCCTAAAATCGACCCCTGGGACACCCCAGCAGAAACACCCTCCCAACTGGAGCATTTACCATTTATAACAGTTCTTTGTTGGCGTTCGGATAAGAAACTGTTGAGAAGTTTTATCAGATCGCCCCAAATACCACATCTTGGATCTTGAAAATAAGTCCTTCATGCCACACTATCAAAAGCTTTGGAAATGTCCAAATAGACGCATCTTACATCTAAAGGAGGACTACAGTCAAAAGAAAAGAAAATTTCATGTATAATTGCTAATGACTGGTTTATTGTGGAGTCACCAGGCCTAAAACCTGATTGCTTTGTTGAAAGATGACCATGCTTTTCAAGAAATTAGTAAATACTAGAATATATAATTTTCTCAAAAATCTTGCCAAACACAGGCAGTAGGGAGATAAGCCTATAATTATTGGTCAATTTTTAGAAGACTTTATGAACAGGGACAATGTTCCCCATTTTCCATACTTTTGGAAATACCCCTTTATCTAGACAGTTTTGAAAGAGAATTTTAAGTGCAGCTATTATTAAGCATTCACATATAAGTATCATTTTTACGGATATTCCATCCCACCATGCGCTTTTTTAGGATTACGCGATCGAATTAAATTCAAAATTTTCTCTTCCTTAATGATGTAAGAATCCAGAACTTCATGAGTCATGGGTTGAAACTGAACAAGGGAACTTCCAGTTTCAATTAGAGAGAATTGTTGAGCAAAATGTATGTTGAAAAGCTGAGCTTTCAACTACTTAATCCCAGTTTCCTTGTTGGCAAGATGTTTGCCTAGGCTTTCAAAATGAGTTTGTCTAGCATATTCGAGTGACCGGCGTACCTCTTCCCTCATTAACATGACTTGTTCCCTATCCTCTTCGTTATAACCGCTACAGATATAATTTTTATAGGCTCTTTTATACTGCCTAAAAAGATTCTTGATGCAACGGTTTATCCACGGTGGATCACGTGATTTAACTTTGATATTCCTATTAGGGAGGAAATTGGTGATAATATTCAAAAGGGATTCCTTAAGAAACCTAGCCTGCTCATCAGGAGAAAGTCCTGCAAGGTGACGTTCCCAGGGAAACTTTTAGATGCTTTGGTGTATAACATTGGAATTCGCCTTGTCATAGTGCCAGATTGCCTGTTGAAAGGAGGAACTGGTGGGCATCTAATGTTGATTTTGCCACTAATTATGTTGTGATGACAAAGTGGATCAAGAGATGGATGGACTTCAGTTTCAGCAAACAAGCTCGCCTGGTTAGTGAAAATAAGACCAATACAGGACTTACAATTACCAATAAAATGAGTCGGCTCAGAAACTAACTGATGTAGGTCGAAGCTAGATGTAAGAGGCTCAAGGAGTTCTCCTTCAATATTAGTGACATCATCTGACCACCATAAAGATGACCTACGATTGAAGTCTCCAGTAACTATGACGGAATATGGATCTTCCTGGTAAATCAAAGTTAGTAAATGCTCAAATTGATCGAGAAAATAATCAAATTCTCCCCTATTCTCACTTAAACTTCGATGTATCACAACAAAGAAGAGTTTCTGTACCAGAACAGAACGTGTTACGGATCAACTGCGTCTACACTGCTCCGGTGTAGAAGTTGTACCAAATAGCCTTACCGTGCACACTGTACTGGTCTCCATTGTTAATCAAGTCTCAGCATTGTTATAATGCATTGTTAAAGAACAAAAGTGCATATCACATGTCCTGACTATTTGACAGGTCGATTTTTCGTTCGTTCTTTCCTTGAGTGTCCTTCCGGTTTCACCAAGTTCTGTGTTGAGTATTCAAAGATCGAAAATGGAATCAACTGTATGATCGAAAATAACAATGCTAAATAACTATTACGAAGTACTTTCAACTCAAATAGCGCCACTTTGTTGTGATACGGTTGTGACTAGGAAAGCACTATATTAAGATTTGAGGAAATGAATTTTAACTCGTTCATTTTGACCAAGCATTCTAGGTGGAGTCCCCATGGTGGAAGTTAACTCCAAACTGTATGACAAGTTGTAGGAAGTAGCTGATAACCTCCATCCCGTACATAGGCCAAACAAAGACTAAAGTTTTCCTCGTTATGGATCAGTAAGAGAACCTGTTGCTGTTAGGCGTCTACACTGCTCCGGTACAAGAAGTGAACCGATACGGTACAAGAGTTGTTACGCTTTTTTAGCAGGTACAGAAAAGGTTCCTGTAGCAGGAGCAGAAAGTGTTACGGAACAGTGTAGACGGTAGGCTGAACCGCAACACCTTCTGTTCCGGTACACAAGCTGCACCGGTGAAGTGTGCACAGTGCATCTTTATAAAACAGACCAGTATCACCACGCTTAATGTCATCCGGATGATTTCTCTTGATAAATTCATAGCTAGGACGTGCACCTTTATCAGCATTCACTAAACTGGCTGGAAGATCGAAATTGCTATCAAGGTAAGTTTCACATATAGCAATAAAGGCAAATTTGTGAAAAATATTAAATGCCTCTAGTAAAGAGACCCGGAAAAAATCATGGACTGAAATACTATTTAGATTCCAGGAACAGAAGTTGAAACAGTATTCCACTTTCGGAACTGGGCCAGGATTTTTCAATGTTATTGCTATGAAGGATTAACTGAAACTGAACCCACTGTAAAAGTACCATATTTGTAAATTCGTTGAAATTTCCAATAGCTGCTCACCAATGGACAATATCACACAGTTTCATTCACATGTCTAAATAACTTTGGAAAATCACTCCAGGCATGTGTATCATGATACTTTACTGCTGCAAAAAAACTTGAACAAAAGATAATGAAAGCATACAAAGATTACGTTGCAAACACAAAAAAACAAGTGAAGCTTTACGACAATCTTTACTTGGAAATATGATGGCGCTAGTCATGAATAATTGGCTACAAACATTTAAATGGGATTGAAGAAATGCTGTCTCTGGGGCCTATTCAAGAGCAAAAGAATTTCATTTACCCAAGGAGAATACAAAGGTGAATCCGAGATATGAGAGTATTGGCGGTTAACACAACTTTACTTTTTGCTGAGGTTACCTGCGGAATTGAAGAATATAAGGTTATCCTCTCCAAGGCTAATAAACAGCTCTGAGATTAGTAGACAAACTACGTAAATAAAATACATCGAAAATTAACCAAAACCTTTTAAGTCAATCCTTGTTTAGGCTTGGAGAATAACATGAAAAAGGACGACTGAATGAGACTGGCTAATAATGCTACAGAGAGGTCCGGCGCGCACTCAGCCACATGTAAATCACTAAATTGCCAACAATGAATAGAAAAAAAATAATAATATAGAAGCAACTTACACCAATAGAAAATACTCAATACTCTTAAATTTGAAAAAAAGAGAAAAAGAAAACATGCATCAATTTTGAAATTTTTGAGATATTCTTGCCATTCTTGGATGGCATCCATTAATAAGTTTCTACTGATTGAGAACTGTGAGCCCGGGCTCCGCAAAGGAAATCCCCAAAGGCTACTAAGCATATACAGCGAAAAACAAAATACAAAAGAAAATGCAAGAAAAAGGCAATATCAAGTCAATTCGAAATTAATAGCCATAACGACAAGTGATACAGAAACTATTCCAGAAGTTTCTCAAGTTCCGATTCGTTGCTGAAGAGACGAAGGCTCTTATAAGGCATTTTCAAGCCAAGGCGACAGTTAATGTCATCGAAAGCGTATTTAACATCTTCCATCGATTCTACTCGAGCAATAGCCCTCGACAAGAGACTCGCTCTGCGTGCGGTAAGGTCAAGAAAAAGTTTCCGGCCATTCAGTTTCTTACGAGCGCGATAAACTGCCGTTCTTGTTAACCAATCTGTAAATTTCACTATAATTTGCTGATAAATAGTGGAAGAACTTTGATCATCCTTCAGCCCTGTCTCCACTGACCCAGATATTTGTGCATACGGAGAAAAGTTTGTCGAATTCGGTCTTGCGTTTCGACTGATACGATGAAATACAGAGATTTTGGAATACGCAGTCTAGAGCGTATTTCCAGCTCCGGAGAAAATCGAATACGCAGTGTATCAGTGGAAACACTCTTGCCTGGATATTTTGGAATACGCTGCAACATCAACAACAATTTTTAATTGGTTTGGCGCCAAGGTACATGAAGCGTATTGAGAGGCCTAGAGAAGTAATCTTCGAAAGATTCTTTACCGTTTGATTTGCACTTGACCAATGCTCCAGTCAATCTGGCAGCAATATATGTGTACTTTATTGGACTGTGTACCCAGTTAATGCCAAGTTTGAATGAAATATGTTAAAGGAGAAAACAGTCTCGATATTTTAACCAAATACTCAAGTTTCACATCTATGAGCTTTTAAAAAACCTGCTGAGTATTGGCAAAGTTTGGAAATTAAACCAACCGATAGGAGAAGCCATCGCTGTGCGGAAATTTACTATCCGTTCCAAAAGAGAGGCCTGCAGCAAAATTTTCATATGTTCTAGGATAAACTACGTGAGTTTTCTCAATATTTCCATCTAGTATGTGAGAATTGATGAAGCAAATGCAAGAGAAGCGAAGAAACAGGAAATATTCGTGTTAATATTTATGGTAATAATATCACAGCTTTCAAATACGACTTAGAGGCGTTCTTACTGTTATTATAAGCGTCTTTTAAATTCTGGGCCATTGGTTAACTTTATCTTATCAACTTCCATCATCATGTTTGCATCTCCAGTTTCATTCTTGTACAATACCACAGAATATAAGTAATCTTTATAAATGCGCATCCTGATTACTTCCATGGAGATACCGGTACATTCTGATTTTGTATTTTTCTCCTTTCTTTTTATGAGAAATTTCCAGCTTTTCTCTGCAATGAAATAATATTACAATAGTTTTACATCAAACAGAATTTACTGGAAAAGTTTATTTCTTTAAAAAGCTCTTATTAATAAGGATAGTTACTTCTAGGCATGAATGTGCTCTCGTGTTTTATAAAAGTTTTAATTTTTCTTAAGATGATGAAGTACTCGGGTTAGGTGAAATATTCAGTATCGTGATCCTAAGCACAGTGCTCGAGACGCTGTGGAGCGTGCACAAAGACAATAAGAAGAGGTTAAATGTTTGGCGAGTAGCTTGATGGAATCGTCAAACAGATCACATATTTCCATTCCATAACAAAATTTGTATTTCACTTGCATCAAACTCCATCAAACATCGTCAAATTATGTTGTGTGACCTAACGAGGAGCTCAAATTTACCCAGAATTGCATCAAGCAATTGCTTTACAAGTGTTTAGTGAAATATTTTGATCAGTTTGACCAAGGCTTTGTTGAGAGAGGTTGTTCCCCCCTGGAGGCCATATTTTGTGGTAGATGCAACAAGTGTTCTTTCAGTTTTCTGTAAGATGCAAAACTTTTGAGATTGGCCCTTTTGTTGTGTGGTCTCGTGCCACATATCACCCCAAAATAATAAAAACTGACTTTTGAAAATTATAGAAAAAAAGCTAATTTTTTGTCAACTTTTATCTGCACGAGAATTCCTTTTCATGTGTGCAAGTGTATGGACAGATGCTTTTCATAATTAATCTTATTTTGCAATACATTTCAAGAAGCTGTGCATGGGATATGTGAGCCAGAATACTGCACAGTATTCTGGCTCACATATCCCATTTTCTGCCAAAGCTAGAGTAACTTTCGAGATTTCTCTTAAATTCCCAGTGTGCACCTGGCTACCTCTATTACCGCATTGCAATAGAGGCCTGGAATGGTGAAAGCAGGTATTTTGGTGTTGCTTATTTCAATGCTATAAAGATGGGTCATACAGCTCTCTTTGGTCCAAGTTTACCGATGAAGAAGGCTAAGTGTTCAACTTCCATAGTATAACCAGCCTAAATGTCGCGTTTTCCAATACTTTCCCATGCTTTCTTCTACAAAAGCACTTATGTAGCACTGGTAAAATTTGAGAAAATACCAGATTTTTCTGTGGTTTGTGCAAACCTATTCAATGGCCTTGAAGTTGAAATTGAAAAAGTAGCATTCTCTGAAAATAGTTGTTAGCACTTTTCTTAAACCTACTGTGTGCCAATTGTCACTTTTCTTGTGGTCCATGTCCTCAAAACTAGTCTTTGATAAATTTTTCTCCGTAAAGGTAAGTCTCGAAATAGGAGATACGAGGTCAACTTGCAAATGCTGTACACCATTCTGTCAAAGCACAGTTCTACTAGCATCAAAGTAACGTGTTTAAAAGAGAATGCCAGGGTGACAGCGATCGGATAGTAGTTCATAAGAAGTCATTCAGCAGAATACTCCTCTCAGAGGACTCCCAACACGCAAGTAACTGGAAGAATGCAGCGGAAGGATAAAACCTGTCTATACAATGACGACCAGGTTTATAACTCTGTTGGGAGCAAAACCATACAAAGTTTTTCATTTGGGAGGCATTGTTCCTGGCCTCCTGCTGGTACGTGCCTTTCTTGCAATTTTCATGCTTCCAAGGAAGCGAAATCAAATTTCCTGAAATTAAAAGCCCTACAGGACGAAGTAAAGCTAGATTGTAACTTAGAATGGCATCAATGGAAAGAGAAAAATTCATCTTACCGTTTTGCGGAAGTCTTTTCACCTTGTCCCATTTGAAGTCAGTTTTTCCGACTGTAAGGCTGTCAAAAATAGGCCTTGGTAAGGTGCAATTTTTTGAGTTGAAATTATCCCTATGTCTTTCATTTTTGTTTTCTCCATTCCCTTTAGAATGACCCTCTATGTCTTCTTCGTAGGTACTTTTTTGATCTAATCCCTGAAATCTAGACATCAAGAGTTTATTGCTAGCACTGTCACCTTTCCCGGTTGGCACAATGTGCAAAGACTTTGGCAATCTGAAATCATCAGGTTTTATTTCTTCACCTCCTTCTAAATTAGCAAATTTCACCCTCTTTCCATAATTCCATTGACTGTCACCTAACTCACTCAGGCTGTATGTATCACGCTTTACTTTGTGCCTCTTCTCTCCACCAACATCTTTTAACCAATCAATGTCATTTTCAATGTCATCAAACCAAGTCGGGCTATCAAGATCGTCATTGTAGTCACTTGCTAAAAGCCCCTTCAGTTGATCAGTCAATGCTTTGCCAAGATCTTTGTTGCTCATATTCAGCAGACGATTCCTAGTTGATTTGAAATCTTGTAAAACTGATTCAGTGGTGATGCCATAAGATATAAGAAATCTTAGCAACAGATAATTGCACACTAAATGGAAGAGCTTGTGATGACGTGAAGCGCCCTTGTAGTCAATGCCAACATATTCCCGCAAACTGTTTAATACGTCCTTATCGATTGTTTCGATTTTAAAATCATCAATAGGATCAGCTCTTTGAGCTTCAACAGGAAGATTGTTCATCTCAGACAAGGGGGAAATCCTTTTTGGACTATTGTCAATAGAAGAATTTTTAACTTTTATTTCAGGCGCAGCTCTACATTCCTGCTTTTTCTGTGGAAACCAGAAAATGAACTGATTTTTGGAGGCTGAATCGACCTTATCAACAAGTGTAGGTACTTTTGGCAGCACAACTGTATATGGAGGAAATGTATTCCTCAAATCGTATATTTTTAATGAAGCCTTTTGACATTCTTCTTGATCGGTTTTTACAACAGCTAGCAGAGGACGTCCAAAATTCACTCCTTTTAACACAGAAATTCTAGGACAAAGTTGACATACAGTATCAGTAAAAAAACTACTCGGCAAAAGGGTGTTTTTGCAAAATATTTGTTAAAAAAGGAGCAACTTTCACTGATACCTCCTATTGCGGCATTAGCTGATTGTCAATTTCGTCAGCACAGTTAACTCTATATGGTTAGCATGATTTTCAACTTACTCATGACGCAAAACTACATGGATAAACAATAGCACCATTTATTCAAACAGAATTTGCTTATTGTGCAATAAAGAAACATTCAAGAGGCAACCTGCTATTGAAATCATAAGTTTCTTCTCTTGAAAGTAGCTTTTTATCTACTCATTTCTGAGAGGTATTCATCATGAAATCAGCATGACTGATTCGCATTTTTTTCGTTAATTGATTGGAAATAGCCTGATGGTGAGAAAATTATACGGGTTTCTATTTAGAGCTTGCTTTGTTCAATAGCATTAGCTAATTCAACATCACTTTGGCTCAGCCATTCATTATCTCCTCTCTACAAAACTTCATGCTTTTATGATAAATTATGAGATTCCTACCTTATGATATTGCTGCTTCTTGATTCTATTGTTTTCCTTAGTCTAAGGGTTGCTCCATCTATGAAAGATATTATGCCGTGTTGAAGGATAAACCCAATGTCCTTAACGCCATCTCCAGAAACATCTTCATAAACAGGTTCTTGATCATCCATCACATTTCTAGCAACAACAAGTGGGTTTTCACTAACCAGGTTCACATTGTTTCTTGTTCCAGTTGCAATTTCAAGAAGTCTTTTAAGTCTTACAGCCAGAACTGTTGACTTTCCTCTACGTTGCACTCCGAATAAAATACAAGTCTCATTCTTGGAATTTCTATGCTGCATTAAAAATGAGGATGGTTTTTGTCCTGTTTGATATCTTATCTTACTGCCTACCAGATTGCCATTAACACCTGATACCAACAATATTCCAGAGAGCTTTGTATCAATTACTGACGCCCACGAACATATAATTAATAAATCAGATATTTTGTCTTCATCTACATCCTCTATCACCAAAAAAGAATGAACTGTTGAACAGGGGTGTTTCTGCCATACAAGAGCTCCTATCCCTAAGAATATCTTTGTAGCTATTCCACTGCGAGCAACGACGAAACAGCTGGCATTGCTTCTATCATCAGAGTTTACGTCAATTTTGAAAACCAAGAAATCAAGTCTAATTCGTCTTAATATATTGCCTGTTTTTCCATCTATAGCAATTATGGTAGAAACATTGGTCGCCAGCTGGGCAACTAAACTGGCATTTCTAACTGCTAGAATAAGATCATTATCACCATCACCATTTATATCAAAGAGAAACATGTTAGCAAGTGGTACAACTTCTGAAAACTGTATGGGCCATTTGCTTTCTAAGGCCGATTGAGCCATTCTTGCTTGCCCGTTCTTTCTACAATTTCTCAGACAACTCGGCAAAAGTAAGAGAAAACCAACTACTACAATCAGTACCAATATCATTGAAGATACAGTAATGAGTTTACAATTTGTAACGAAATTTTGCAATGCAGACACTATCTTGTCTCTCCTTTCCTTTGCCCGTTGGTCCTCCTCAGCTTTACCTAAGAGCATTTCTGACCTGCTAGCAGGGACAATTCCATAGATACCAAAGGAACTTTTCCGTCGTCGAGGCGAGGCGTCTATGGAATTGCCTGACATATTCGATTCAACATCAGCTTCACAGTCCGTTGAAATACCATCACCGACGCTGCTTCTTGGAGTAGAGTAACGGCTATTTTCACTCAGCATATCGGGAACGAGGAAGCCACTTTCAGCATTAGAGTGCATTGTCATATGAGAGGCGTAGGATGCTAAAGAGAACGTAGGATGCTAAAGAGAACGTAGGATGCTAAGCCTGTAACTTGGTGATTAGGCCAACATTTATGTGATGTATGAATCCATTAGGCTCCACTTTTTAGCAATAGTGAGAGGATGCACGCAAATTAACTCAAAAGGAAGCGTTAGGCAGGTGGTGAATATGAGATTGCTTGACTAAAGCATGGCCATTGTCCAGCAGAGAATTTTGTTTTTCTTTGTTTTGTTTTGGAATGCACACAGTTCATCCAACCAGCAAAGGCTCATCAATAAGCAGTTTCATAAACACTGAACGACAATCCATGAAGACGCACTTTCAACTCAGCTTACTTCTTGCTGGTACATTTCTCCACTGCTTAAAAACCAAGAATCTCTCCAGATTCCGAAGTACTTGTGCAGCTTTTAACTATACTTTGCATGAACAAGATGTCTGCGAACTTCATCAAGCAGGTGAAGTGGGAAGCAAATTCGATTACACTACAGGTATTTCTTCTTTATCAGCCTTGAAATTCCTCACAATTAAAGAAGTACCTTTTTGAATACCAAATGAATTGTATTGAGGCGAAAATTAATAGGAAATTTCCTTATATTTATGTTACTCTGCGATGCTTCTCCAAAGTGATGTTGATGAAGAGTCCTCTGCTCGTACTTGTAATTTGCGTATGGGATTGAAATGATTTCACATGGACATCTGTCCCGATGCTGTTCAAAGCGTTTTTACTGGATCGTTAGTTGTCTTCTAAAACAAAAGGCCTCGTGGACTACAATAGTTGGTAGGATTTCCACTTTACAAATCTTGTTGCAGGTGCACATTCGAGAAAATCTAGCGTGGAAACATTGATTCTCAAGTGGAAAGAAAAACTCAACAAATAGATTGACTGAAATAGACTTATTGCAAATTCAAATTGGATTCCTCTTTTATAGTATAGTCAATAAAATTATTGTGCTACCATTTGGATGCCATGGTTCTATGAAACAGAAAAAAAGGTTTTTATGGGCCCCATGTCTTTCTCCATGAGCTTATTTCCTACACAAAGCTAAAGAATTGAATTCTACTTGTATGTTTACCAATAGATTTCTCTATGCTAATATTTCATTGAACCTTCTCAGCTCTGCAGAATTTTAAAATGCAGTATGCATTATACTTAGCACTCTTATTGATAGCACAAGCTTGCCATGGCCTGAAACAACCATACAATAAGAAACGAGCATCAAATTACCAAAAATTTCTCTATTGCTTAGCTACGAACATGCAAGCAAACCGAGGAAAAAATTAGAATTGCAAAACTAATTCACAGGGGATGAATATTGTGTTGTATATTGCCAATCGAATTCACGTGTAATATTTTAAAATAGTATCCACTAATATTCATGTTTTTCATCTTTTCCACAATATTTCCAAATCTAACAGTGAATATGTGATCTGCTTTTATTTCATCTTGCGCCCTGCTGTTTAACGGGAAGTAGAAAACGCAGTTCAATACCATAGTCTCGCATTTTTGGGAGTAGCTTGATTGTTTGGGTAGTCGACTAAACAGGCTGAAGCTGAATCGTGGACTTTCGCCTTAACTACGCCCTCTGATTGGTCTATTACGTATAGCTAATATTTCACTTTGGGCAATTTTGAACTAACCCCAAGGAATTCAATTCACTATATACCTATAAAGTTACATCTTCAGTTGAAACAGGGGACTCTTTCTTGCGTTGGGGTGACTATCACTAAAATTTTCTTTTACTCCGGGGCGCCTATACTGGCAGGGGGTGGCTATTCGATACTGGAAGGCGATTCCGTCATTTAAGTTGCTGCAATGGGATATACTCGTATTTCATTCTCGTTAGGCTATGCATCTCTTCAAATAAAACTATTTACAGGTTGACACCATTAAACTACATTCAAGGATAAATTCACAAACGGCTCGCATAGCATATCTATGTTGCAAGCTTTGCTACTGAAAGGCATAAGCAGATAGTATTCTGCAGTATCAATGCCATCATCGTTATTTGCATAATAATCAATATTAGCACTAGCTAAAGCCTACTGTTCCTGTTTCTCGCATTCCAATGCAGCTCAACGAGCGCTCATCTGAAATCAAGAAACCAATAATGCAGAAGAGGTTAAAAAGGGGATCATTATTTAAGATCATTGCTGCCGCATCTCTTTCTTGGGGTTACTCTGATGCGGTAAATAGAGAAATCCAGGACTGTATACTAAATGAGCTTGTTATAAAAACCTACGCGACGATTCTAGCCAGTCACATGAAGAAAAAGTAAAAGAGAAACAAAGTAGTTGGACTGTAAAGAGTTGTTTCAAGACACTGATCTTCAGCTTTCAAATTCTGTGCTTGAGACATCCATCTTTACATAGCCTAAAGTTCCTGTAAGTATTCTACTGTCAAATGTCGATATTTTCAGCCCTTATGTGAACTGCTAATCAATTAAATTTTGCTATTGTTCTCTGTAGTGCGCTTACAGAAAGAACTATAGTGCTGAGCACGCACTCACTAGGGTAACTAAGACAATACGTAAGACTTTAGATTCGAAAGATGTTGCGGGCACGATCTCAATGGATTTTTCAAAAGTATTTGATTGCATGCCGCATGATCTGCTCATTGCAAACGTAAATGCATATGTCTTTGGGGCACAGAGCCTAAGACTAATTGCAAATTACCTTTCTAATAGGAGACAAAGAGTAGAAGTAGGTATGACTTGCAGTAGTTAGTTGAAAACAAAGACTGGTGTACCTCAAAGTTCTTTGCTAGATCCACTATTTTTTACGATCACTTTCACTTCTTGCCAATGTATTGACCAGATCCCGTGTGTTATATCTCAAATTGCATTTCGGTAGTTTCATACCTTAGGAAATTTTAATAAAACCATAATTTTTAACACACATAAGCACTTAAAAATTGAATCCCAAGATTTTCGTTGACTTTCGGCAACCTCCTCAGCGAGATGTCATTGTGAATTCTCACTGACGTTGCCGAAGGTCAACAAAAATTTTGAGGTTCAATTTTTAAGTATTTAGCCGTGCAATGCGTATTAAAAATTATGGTTTGATTAAAATTTCCCAAGGTATGAAACTATCGAAATACAATTCTTAGTTGTTAATATTTTCGTTAATTTCTTCATTTACAATAATTAAGCAGTCGATGGTATGCAATTCTGCAGATGCTAATGCTATTTTCTTTTGTATGTCTAAATCGATATCTTCGTTTAAAACAAATCAAATGGTCCTGGATGCATCAAAATTTCAAGTTATATTATTTGACTTGAAT
>OLMO02000286.1:7965993-8010979 GCA_900291935.2 Cassiopea xamachana
ATATATATATATATATATATATATATATATATATATAAAAGAAGCGGCGTTGCAAAGTTGCATTCCATGGTTAGAGTTGGCAATGCTTTTTTGGCCAATTGTTTGTATAACTGACAATCTTCTCCCTTGTTTTTGGCACCTTCTACTTTGAACTACCGTAATTTCTTAAGAGTCAGAAGTATGTAGCAATTCTTGTGAAGTTTCTTAGATTTTTTGATGCATTTATTATAATTATATGTGCCCTTGAATGATTTTGACTGTAAACATGACAGTACCATTTCTTGCAGGTAAATTCGATCCACCGTTATTTCATCCAAATGTTTACCCATCAGGAACAGTCTGTTTATCGTTGTTAGATGAAGATAAGGACTGGAGGCCGGCAGTAACTATAAAACAGATTTTACTGGGAATACAAGATTTATTAAATGATCCAAACATCCGTGATCCTGCACAAGCCGAAGCGTACACTATCTACTGGTAATACTTATGCCATTCACTATCTACTAGTAGAACTTATGCCATTTTGTAGATGGTTTTTTGGTAGGACCATGATACTTTGAAGTATGAATATTCTGGATCCAGAACCAACGGCTCCAGGCCTGTGTTGTGTTCCACATTCACAGCTTTTGATAGAACTCCTCTAGTGCTTAGCATGTGACCCTAGCAAGCTGGAAAAATGTGTTGGTTCTTTGCTTTTGCATGGGAATTGGCAGCATAAGACTGCCAATTCCCATGCAAACTACCTGTTATTTCTTGTTAAAAAATTTAAACTTTGCGTTGTCCTTCTGTAGCTGTGTACCCTTGGAGAATTTTTACCATTGAAAATTTACTTTTTTCAGCCAAAATCGACAAGAATATGATAAACGTGTCAGGCAACAAGCCAAGAAGTCTGCAAGTTAACGAAGCGTCAGTAATTACTCAAGCGTCGATCATAGTGCACTCTTCCAAACACACTCAATTTGAACTTAGTCATGAGTAGTGTCACGAATGACGTTTCCTGTTTGTCTTCAAGTAATCTGAACAAAATAGCTAAAAAATCATAGTTTAAAGCTACTTGCAGTAATATCTAATATCATATAGGGGATTTTTCTCTCTGTATATTATTGGTAACTGCATTGCTATCTGCTATTCTGTTTGTATCAATTTTGTTGTTCACGTTAGCACCATCTTATATATTTTTTTCAAGTTCATAATTCAACAAATTTGCTATGTGAAATTTTATTAGAAATCGTTTTCTTTTCTCACCAGTGTTATGCTGACTTACTTTCGGTGGCATTCTTTCTCAATAGAAATAGAGTTTAACACAAAAGGAAGAAAATTAGTACTTTCTGCAGTACCTTTACCGCTTTTATGTAACTACACACCCCTACACTCCCACGTATAATTGGTAAGAAAAAATTGATACTTGCTGTTTTATTTTTTCTGCTTACTATTATTGCTAAGGAAAGTTCTCTGTTATTTAATTGGTAACAGAAGTACCTCGGGCAGATTAGAAGGTGGAGTAAGAATTAGAGTTTGCTGTTGTCAAAGAAATCTGAACTCATTTTAAGATATTTTAGTTGGAAATTATTAATTGTATTTCATGGTAGCAATCGCAGTTGTTTCCTTTTGTTTTTTATTGACTTGGTTCAGTACTGTGTTAAATTCTAGCAGAGCTTTTTCTAGATTGGGTTTCCAAAATTTGTCATCCACACTCAGTGGTATAGAAGAGGTGGGGCGCAGGGGGGCGCAGCCCTTTAGCTGTAACCTGAGAGGGCGCAGTGCCTCAATTTCTATATTCTATATTTCTATATTTTTTCGAAGCATGAGCATAGAAAAATTCTATTTTCAGAAGTAAGAGCATATAATATTGTTGTAAAAGGCTATTTTAGAGTTAGAAAGCTGTTGAGAAATTGTTAGTTTACAAGATATTGGGTATTAAAGATGCGTTGTTAACTGGATGACATTAAGTATCTTATCAAGATTCATATAAGAAAAGGGCCCCCATTGCTATTGGTGTACTTTTACGTCACACTAGCTTGATTGAAAAATCTCGCAAGGACAAGTGTTCTGAGCTGACAAGTTCAAATGGTAAATTTCACTCTGTTCTCTCATGCAGTACAGGCGCATGTGGCTCATGGTACAAGTTACATGATAGCCAAAGCATTGATGTTAGACAGCATTGGATTGGTTTCGAATTCAATAGCCTGCCCTTTAAAGTGTTCATAGACGTTATATTCACTCTTTCCAAATATTTCAAATGGCTGGAGTATGGGGTTAATTTCCACGCTTCATAAGTAGATATACAGTATAATCTCGATTTCTGAGGGAGCATACTCTTGTTCTATAGCTTGATACAAATAGCTCTAGAAATCGTACATTTGCATCAGCTCCTGTGTGTGTACCTTTGCAGTAGTGAGAGAGCATTCAAGAAATGGTTTAACTGAAACCGAAGGCAGGCATTTTAACAAATGGAATATAAAGCCACTTATCGAGTCAACATCTTATGGACTTACTTCATTAAACTTCGAAGTAGCTAATTAAAAGTGTACATTTATCAATGTGTCCTATTTTTCCTGGCTCTTTCAATCTTGTACAGAAGCAACGTAGCTTGAGTCCTTATCTCAAGTATTTAAGCCTCAAAGAACAGCTAGCTTGAACTTCAATTTTACTGGTTCTTGTAAAAATAGAGTGTAAGGTACTAGATCAGCCGGTCCGGATTATGCTGCAATACTTTTACCTCCCTTTGCCATCATTGGAAAGTCTCTTTCCTTTTAGTGTCAACGTGGTTCTTTACCTTTTCGTAAACACCCCGTAACAGTCAAGCACCGCAAATCAAAATTCCCTTCCCAAAAAAATATAAAAGCAAAATGTAGGCCATTATTACTCACAGGGTGAGGGGCATTCAATATTATAGCATACGGAGACGTAAGTCTGACGCTTGGCTCAAGAATTTTAAATTTTCGATTTTTCTGGGTTATAAATTTTTGTAAACTGAGGTTCAATATTTCTAGGGACCAACAATTTCAAAAAATTGATATTTTGCATTCTTTGTTGCAAGTGTTAACCTTTCGCCTTTATTACGAAGGAAAGGCTAAGATGATTGAGTTCACAGCAATTACTAATAATCAACGAAATGTATTTTAGCAATATAAACTCACGAATTTCCTATTATAAAGGACGACCAACTTCAGAGTTCGAACCTTTACTATAACTTCTGAAACGTCGGCTACACGTCTTGTAACACTTCAAAACAAGGCCGCTACTTTTTTCGCTTGTTTTCTTCAAGACGTTCTCTCCACTCTCAACTTGGCACGCCCGTTATGAAGCTAATAATACTAAGTTAGATTAACTAATAAAATAACAAAATTCAAAGTCAACACAACAAAAGCAATCCACAGCGAAGCATAATCTATAGTTCACCAGAAGTGCCCTCTTAGCGTCACACAGGGTGCAGGAACAGTGGAGGGAGCAAGAGCAGTTGCCCCTCCTGCCCTAGTTGAAGGGGGTGAGGGAGCAGGAATGCCCTTTTCGTTAAATTTATGTTTGGACAAAAGTAATACACTTCTGCTGTCAAAATATCATGATACTTTCGACTTCCGCGAAGTATATCTTACAGTGTTCACTTGACGTCAAGTGCTTCTGAATTCAGCATTGTTTACATGACTGTAAATACTTTTCATAAAGCGTGATCACTTTTTATTTCGATATAACTTCAGCGACTTTTCTAAAAACACCTGAGCCCCAAACCTAAGTTTCCAGAAAACTGTTGTTATTGATTGCGGCCAATGACGGGCGTAGTCGTTAAAAGTGCGAGGCCTAGTGCCTACAGCATACACCTTTGTCAGTCTGTGTTTCCGGCACGCCTGCTCTTCTGTAAGGGCAGCAAACTGGGCTAAGCTTCACAGTTTTTGGTAGGTTTTGCCATTTTTTGCAGAATTGTAAACAGAATGCTGATATTTTTGGTTTTCGTGAAAATGGGCTGATGTTTCTTGGTTATAGATGAATTTTTTGGACTGACATTCCCGTGTGTTATGACCTTGAGTGCCTTCCTTGGATTGTTACCTATGAAAATGTAGAAAATGAAGATCACTATTTTCTATTTATTCTCGGTCTTATTAGGTAGGTACCTCTTGTGAGCGAGTGAATGCCGTAGCAAGTGACCCTTTTGAGAGCAAAATGTTGAGATACGCAACCTGGGCGCTTATAAGGAAATACAGGGCGTTATGATCGTGTTATCGTGCTGTAGGTTTGTTGTCATGGCAATAGAAATACGAGAATGAGGCTGCTATTAGGAACGAAATGAGCAGTTAATAGAAGTGTATCAATTACGTATATCAACGCAAAGGTTTGTAGTCAAATTACTATCGCAGTATGTCAAAAAGAAGAAAGAAAGGTTATCAAGTGGTTGGTGATGTACCTGAAAACTGTTGCTGTACAGTTTGCCATGAAGTGCATTTTGATATCATTAAGCTTCAGAATTGCAAACACTCGATGTGCCAGTCATGTTTTACTAAAAGGTCTAAGAAAAACTTAATGTTTTGCACCTGTTCTGCTCTTGTAGAAGAAGCACCCGAGGAAGCTACACTCGAGCTTAAATTCTTGCTCAAAGATCTCATTGTCGTTTGCCCAAGGCGTTGTGGTGAGCCAATAAAATTGGGGGAAGTCAGCTTTCATGTTGACAATGTGTGTCCCATGGCAATTGTACAATGTGGTCATAAGGACTGCTTTCGAAGACTAAAGCGAATGGAGTTAATCGACCACATGAAAATATGCGATTTCAGGACTGTACCTTGTGAGGGCTGCGGCAAAAATCTAAGGTTCGTTGACCTAAGGAAGCACCAAATATCAATGGGGTGTATGAATAGAAGGTGTAAACAAACTGTAGTAAAGCAAATGAGAAATTCTGATAAAAACTTAAAACAGTATATCAATAATATAAAGCAGGACACATTTAAGACACTGAGAGATGAAAGAGCACTTGAGAAAGGATACATGTGGAGAAGGATTGAAAGAAATCCAGATAGATTTTCTCCTACACTTGTGCTGCAAGGTGGTAATGAAAATCATTTTAATGGCTTTGTGGCTCCAGTAAGTATTCAGATACCAAATGACAGATGTAGTAGGGAATCTAATGTCTTGGCAAGTGCAAGAGAGCAGCAGATAAGTTCAGCAGAATTTCAAGTTTGCAAAACATGCTTCAAGACATATTCACTTAGAAGCAACCACAGTGAAGCTTGTACATGGCATGAAGGGGTAGGATTTTCAATGTTTCATGCTACTACTGTTGAAGAAAAGTTTTTAATCCTTCAAAGCATGTTTGTAGCTTGCAAGAGGTTTGAAATACAACTTTCTTCTAAGAAAGTTATAGATTGAGAAAATCATGTTATTGATGAAAGCAACTACAGAGAGAAAATTTTAAGATGGCATAAAAGGCATCCCTATTCCAGAAGCTTTTTAGAGTTCTTCCACATGTCATGCTTTTTTCTGTTTTACATACATACGTCTTGATTTCTGGTTCTTTCCAAAGGCCCCAAAACATATGAGTTGCACAGATTTTGGGAATATCAATGTCAAAAAATAAGCCAGAATCATTTATTTCAATGTGGAATATGAATTGAGATTTCTTTAGTGCATCATTGTTTATCATTATTTTTTTAAGGTTGTTTGTATGGAGTTAGAAGCAGTTCTTCCAAAAGAGAATACTTATCCATGTTATCAGTTAGTAAAGTGTCATCACATATTTAGAGGCAGGTGCTTTTATGTACATATGTGATAGTGAAGAGCAGTCATGATAATAGCCAGTATGTAGAATTCAATGTTCACCAACTTCATTCATAAGATGTGAATTGGCAGAAGCTCATTTATCTCCAATAAATGCTAGTGCTGGAGTCAAATGGAGTTTGAGGTTATCTTGGCAAAGATGTTCAATTCAGGAACAGGATATTTTTGCTGTTGCTGAGGTGGTTTTTCATTTTGCATTGAGATAGAATGTTAGCAAGTTAGTGATCTTGTGTAATGCCTGTAATTAAGGAATGATTGTATAGTTAGAGGTCAGTCTTACCTTAGACCTTACACGTTAGACCTTAGTCCTTCCTGTGCATATCTGCACATCAGGCGGTCAACAGCTTCCATGTTCCTCGGTTTGCAGCTTCTGCGTTGACGCTGTCCATTGCAAGGTTGATGCTGTGCAGGTCCTCTTTCCCGCCTGGTAGAGCGTCCTCACATTCCAAGTCCCAACATTTGTTGGGCGCGTGGCACTCAGCATTGAATTCTTCATCAGACTGTGAGTGTCCTTTCGGCTTTGGCCCACAGGCGTCATACATTGGGGTGAACCCACCGCATTGCACCAAGTTCTAGTAGATTTGCTGTTTTCCGTTTCCATAGCGAGTTTGGTTTTACGGGGTAGGGGTGCTAACCCTACGGCCAACCCTCTTCCTTTTTCAACCTGGCTTGGGACCGACTTAGGTGGAGTTAGAGATCAGTCTAGCATCTTGAAATTCCATATTGGAATTGTGTTTCAAATAATTTAGATGGATAGGCCTATCAGTTGTGCATATTTGTATGTAGTTGTGTTGCATGATGTGATTGCATTTTATATCATCTGTGCTTCTAATAGCTTATATTGCCTGTTTCTTCTTTTTTCATGTCTGCTGCTGTTTGGAAACAGCCAGTAAGTACATTTCCCCTTATTTTTGGTTTCTTTCTCTGTCAATTTGCACCATGGATCTTGACTACAGTCTGTTTTGCACGGCCATTCAAGGATTGAATTGTAACTCACTTTAACCTGTTCAAATAAAACAGAAACTTTCATAATTCCATGTTGTTTCTCTGTGTCAAATTTCATTATTTAACAACAGATTAGGTAGACAGTACAAAAAGTGCACAAAATGATGTACAAGAATACTTTGCTGAAATACATTCAATATTGTCTTCCTATTTGGTTGTTTTTCTAATTGAGTTATTCATTTTGTGAGAATTTTGAAATTAGAGTTTCCAGTGTATGCACTTATTTAGGATGGTCACATGATCACAAGCATAATATTAGCCTATCGCAATTTTCTGTCACAACCAGAATTTATTTTGCAATGTGAGTATTGCATCAGGAGTCACATTTCTTATAGATTGTTTTAGACTTTGTAAATTTTCCAGCAAATTCACCCTTATTGGGGGTGTAAAGCTTGCTTTTGCAAAAAATTGGAGTGACCAGCTAGATGTGGGTGGGGTCTATGCTTACAATGAAACTCTACCAACATGGTTGAACTTGATAGCCACACCTAAGTATAGAGAAGTGCATTATTGGAGAGGAAGGAAAGAGCAGGCCCATTTCTTAAGTAGGTAATACCAGGGAAAGGCTCAAGTTTGTTGATGCTAGATTTGAAAGATGACAAGTTGTAAGGTTTAGGGAAAGTAGTAGAAGGCACCATGCTCCATAGTAAAAAAGTTCTTAGAATGACAGATGATTTGTGAGCTAGAGTTTGTGGATTAGGTAGTGTAGCTTGGAGAGGGTGTGACTGAGCAGTGCTTTTGGTTGATCAAACACACCTCACTGGGTCAGGAATAATATTCTTGATTTCCAGAGAGCATTGTCCGTAGCAATAGTGATAGAAAATGGAAAGATCTGCAACCAGACAGCAATGGGAGAGAGACTGTGGAAATTTGCTGAGGTTTAGGTTATTGATGAGATGGTTTGCTTTAGACTGGATTTTATCAAGAAGATGCGGAGAAGATTTAGGAGCACCATTCCAAACATGGAACTAGTACTCCAGAAAAGGATGATTCTGAGATTTGTAACAGTAAATAGCTAAGAAGGTGAAAAAAGCCACGGCTCCTGAAAAAAGCCGAGTTTCTGAGATGCGTGCTTGACAATGGAATGGATATGGGATTCCATGTGAGATTAGATGAAATAGAAAGACCAAGTTATGTGAAAGAAGATGTCATTACTGACTCACCTCTCTACATTTGTCAAGTAACTAGTGAGGAATGAGGCTGATGTGTTACAATATGGTGAAATATTAGAAAAGGCAAGGTATTGTGGATTGCATGAAAGGATGAACTTAAGGAAGGGTCTTCAGTGAAAGAGAGAATACTAGAAGATGTAGAAGCAGGCAGGTCATTTATGAAGAGGAGGAACAACACAGGAGTGACATTTGAGCCCAGAGGTACACCTGAGCTGATAGAATGAGGCCTATGAAGTGTGGTGGAGACCAAACATTGGCAGTTTGCAAGTAGACCTTTGTGCCAGATGTGAGCAAAGCTCTTGGAAATATCAGGAGAAATCCCTCTACTCTCTTCTCATAGAATTGTAGAGCAGAGTACCAATTATGAACAGTAAGTAGATCTGGCTTGTCGAAAGTAATACCAGTTGTTTCAAGGAAGGCAAGCAGATGTTTGGTGATAATGGTTTCCATAATCTTAGAGATGGGAAAAGTGATTGCAATAGGACGATAGTTTGAAGGGTCAGATTTGTCCTCTTGTTGGGGTAGGAAAAAAGGTGGGTAAAGCTTAACGCCCTCTAAAACGTCAGTAAAAGCCCTTTTGCAGAATAAGGTGTAGTTTTGTTCATTACTATTCTTCATGCTAAGAAGGAGAAACTTATCCCTCAGCTTGGTTTCATCGAGCTATTAAGGTACCCTCAGTTATCCGGCACTAGCTGCATGGAGTGCGCTCAGGAGCAAAAGTCCCATCTCATCCAATAGGGTCATTATCTACACATCTCGGCAGTAGGCATGCAAATTCATGAATTGAAGCGCTAGCGTCTTACTATCTGACTAAGTTCCAAACTGAAATTCTATGAAGCAATTGTGCCAAGATTGAAAGAGGTTTGTGTTTGTCACAACAAAGTCAAGATCTATGCATGCTATATCTTTTTGTTGTGTTGCTCCAAGGTTCTACATTAGGTAGAGGTCAATTGAGAAATTATTAAGAAGTACAATTTAGAGCGATTCTGTATGCGATCTCGATAAATCATTCAGGGGCAATGCCTCCCTGGTCTCAATGTATACGTGCGTGAGAAAAAAGGGTTTGGGAGCGGAGCCTCAAAGAATAGTTTTTCAAACCACACCCTTTGCTTTGGCTGTGAGTGCGACAAACGCCCTTTTCAACGTCAGAATGCTACTAGAAAAGATATCAAGAAGTAGCGACTTTATAACTGTACTTTGTGGCAATAAAATGGTGCAATTTTTCTACAGAAATTGAAATTGTGGTTGATTTGTTGGCGGAAATTTTGGCTGGAGGTGTGGCAATCTTCCACAACACCTGTCGGCACGGGTCTCAACCAAGTAGTAAATAATTATAATTTTTGCTACTTGCTTTCACAGACCTAAATCTCGCTTTAGATACTGTAGCCATGAATAGTTTGGGGCCTTGTTGATATCACCCCCTTGAGACGTTTTCTGTATGAAATTTGTTATATTTCATGTTGTCATACTGAACATGATTAATATTGTTTTCGCTTTTCCCCTTTTAGATCATCAATGTGGTAAGTACATATAAAATAGGGACTGCTGGGTTGCTTGACGATTTATGCGATACAAGTTCAATTCATTTGCCCATTCTTCAATTTTTGCAATGGCAAATTTGATATGCATATGCTTGGTAATCTGCACTAACAAATATTTTGAAGGATCATATATTTTTGGAATTGTTGAATTCAGAAGTAGTATTTCATGTGTTGACTATTTCCTATTGTATCATGCTAGGTCTTGTCTATCATTAATAGTTTTTGTCTTTTTGCTTGTTATAAATACTACCAGTATTGAAAATGGTGCTAAAACAAGGCATTAAGTTAAAAAGTTTGATTTTGGGAGCTTCATATATGTGCCAATGGTACTTTCAAGTATTGTTATGGGCAGAATACCACATTAGCAAGCGCACATCATTTTGCACGTGCGATCGCACTGCCAGAAGAATTGTATATGAGCGTGAATAAAATCAAGAAACAATAAAAGTTAAGTTTACTATACAATAAACGATCAACTTAAAGCAATTCTTCACTATCAGAATAGAACCTGCTCTTGAAAGTCGTAAGTCAGTGATGAATAAGGGCAGCATGCTAGAATTTAAATTATGGAGAAAAGCTAATGGCCATGACCTTCCGAATGATGCCTTTTGGACTTGAGCTTAGCAGCAAATGCCTCCTTCCCAGTAGTATTATCCTTTCCCATAATGTTATTATCCCTAATAACTCCATATTCTATTCTCTTTCATGCTCTTCAATGGTCGCAACATCCAGTTTGTAAGTACTTAACGTTTTTTGAAAGTTATCAGAATTGTTGAGAAATCAAGAAAATTAGTTTAGATGTAACAGTTTATTCCCTTTTATTGGGACTGCCTGGAAGCACCTAATATTTGTACCACTTACTGGAGGTTCCAGTTAAGTAGAGGAAGAGGTATAAAGAAGTGTCAGGATTTTTCCACAAGAAATGAGGAAATGGTCCCACTTGCCAATAGTCTCGGTTATCCGTAGTCTTAATTATCCGGAGTCTCAGTATTAGAGAGTTAACTGTATGTGCTATTTTTGCTTTAGGATTATATTGTGTGCATCATCATAATCAGCATCACCATCATCGTCAACACCACCATCATTATCATTATCTTGCCTTTCCCATTACGCCCCCGATGGGGTCCAACCATGGGTTGGCAATTATCATCATCATCATCATTATCATCATCATTATTATCATCATCATTATTATCATCATCATTATTATCATCATCATTATCATCACCACCACCATCATCACCACCATTATCATCATCTAAAATTATTGCAACGTTTTCCTGTCTTCCAAAATGTTTAGGAGTGAGGGCCATAAAGAGCAGACTCTATGCTGAATATTTTCTGTACCATATATTTTTGCCCTTACGTAGATGTTGCACGAATGATTGTAATGAAACACATCAAAACTGCTCTTTATCAAAGAATGAGAAGGGGTGAATTGATTGCGAGTAAGGTCTGGTGAAGAGCATTCAAGAAGAACTATTGCAGAATGTGCTATATAATACACTTCAATTCCTTGTCTTTTAGTTATTCTCTTCGTTGTTGTTTTTAATTTAATTTTTTCTTTTTCATGATCACATTGGAAAGGGCGTGAGTATGAAGTAGTTATTTTCTCCTCAAAGCTTCAAATTAATTCAATTCAAGTCCTGTATTTACAATCTTATGTAGCTTATAAACATTTTAGTAATCGTTAGCTTGCTGGTGTGATTGGATAAGAGGAGATGGATCTTCCAAACTGATTGATGTTATTTGCTTCAGTTGAGACTGGTCAATTACCATTCAAGTTGATACGTAGAAGAACTTTGCATACGCTATCAACTTCTTTATATGATGTCTTCATCAAAGCTTCATTATCGAGTTACTACATATAATTCCGTATAAGTGCACTATACTGTTAGTGCAAGTAAATAACAAAATGCGAAAGATTATATAAGCTGAAGAAGCCACATGTGATTTTGTGTATTTAACTCTCTCCATCAGCGTAGCAAATTCATATTACCTTGAAAATTGATATCCTGGCCGTGTCATTGAGTATCAAAGCTATAATCTATCAAGGAGTTTAGTTTTGATTAGGCCACGCTAAACTTCTTGCCTTCAACTCTTAGAGTTTGTTGGTACATTAGTATTTGAGGGAATGCTGTTTTTTTGTCGTCTATATAAAGTCTTTCTGTAAGCTAAGTTTTATCTCTTTTTCTGCATGTTCTCATCTTGGATGTAAATCATGCAGGGGGTGAGTGATATTAAACCAAACTTTGTTTGTTGTTTACGATGTTCTAGGAATTATATCAAATCAAGTTTCCTCTTGAGCATCTGCCTCATTGGGGACTATTTGTGTACAATTTTGCTACTTCCTTTTTGTGTACAGAGAATTATTTCAGTACCTCACAGGCGCAGCACCATACAAAAACTACGCGAGTTGACATGCTTATCACCGACCGTTAATCAGACAACTCAAGATTATGCCTTATATTGATGACGAAAGTTTTTGAGCACTGATAACAAATTGTGATGTCAGAATGAGTGCATATAGTATATGCAGTCTTTCTGATATACCATGTACCAGTTACCCTGGTTACTATACCGTAGTTACCCATAGTTACTCATAGTTAGTTATGATGCTATCCTATGGTGTAAACACACCTAGCTGTGTTGTGAACACTATAAATAGCCTCGCCATGTTAGTTGTAACTATCACTAGGAATTTAAAGTGCGCTATTTGAAAATAATGATTTAATATTTGGATAGTATCTTTACCGCTCCATATACTGTATGCAAGTTTTCCAACTCCCAGCAAGGGGGAATGGGTTAGCAATTGGATAAGCGCCCCCGTTGGTGCAGGGAAGTAGAAATGCATCACTTTCTTTAAAGCTTCTTTTGAAAACAGAGTAAATTTGGCTGTATCAGAAAAGTATGGTGGATATTTCTAGTTCTTGATGTTGTTTTTGCTAGCTTTTTTGTTTTCGTCTTCTTCCTTTCCATATCCAGAGCTTCATAGTTCAACTCTTTTCTTGTCGCTACCACCGATTTGACAAATCATTTCGGCTGTAGATATTTTCAAAAATATAATTTTGCATGTTTATACAGTAAACTAGAGCTTTGCAATGCGGATGTCCTGAGTGGACATTTTCAAGAAGTTAATAAGCGGTGGGAGGTGCTTCTGCCAGACTCAATGGTAGTCTTGCATTATTTTTGCTGCATGATTTTAGAATATATAGCAGGTACAAGATCTTACATAGCAATACACACAGATGTTTTGCTTTTATACAGCCAAACATTAGTAGTCAACCAATACGTTGACAAAGTAACTACTCTTTTGTGCTTAATTGTAGGGGGGTTATATTACACTTTTTGGAATTTTTCACCCCTCATAGCATTTTATGATGATATCCCTATTTTAGCAGAATATGGGCTCGTCATTGTCAGTAAAATTTTCACTGTCGCTTTCACCCCGTTATTCCTGAATTAACTTTGCATCAAGTACTTCGCATCCCTTGTCAGGTGAAACACTGTTTACCACTCCATCTAGTTTTCTTTTAACACCATCTTGTGGAATTATAATTTCTTCTACTACCTTTAGGGTTGCTGCAATTTTCCAGATAGTTCGTTTTCGTACCACCCCCCTCCCACTTTTTAGAAATCGAGAAAAATATCCACCCCCGTTCTAATTTTGCCCCCTGCAATTAAGCACAAAAGAGTATCTGTGTAAAATTTCTATTTTGTAGCAATTTTAATTTCATGATTTTGTTTTCTTTCCACTCTCTTGCCTTGCTTGGTGAATTATTTCAATCCTATGCTGAATCAGATGGTAAGTCAATGTTTGATATTTTGCAAGGTTTTGAGCATCAATTATGTAGGAGTTTCCTTTGTCGCAATTTTAGGCATTTTCATTGCTGTGGTAAAACTAGTCCCATTTAAAGGTTCCTGTTCACTCAGCCTCTACAGCCAAAGATAGGCATGCGCAGTTATTTCATCACTCAAGACACAGAAATAAATATTCTTCAGCTACAGAGGCATGTAGATAGACTCAATTCTGACTGAGAAACGTATACAAGAGTAGTCATAAATTGTCCTTAAGACATCATGGTCACACAATCAACAGTATCACTGCCTCTCGATAGAATTTGTGAAAGTTCAAAAATTACTGTAACATTTTTTATCATATTAAGAGTCTCATCATATCATAGTTTTTTTTAACGTTCTCAGAAATTTCAAGTAGATGTTTGCATTTAAAGCATTGCTACCCTGAAGATTCATTGCTTAAGATGCTCGGAAAAGTCAGTAGAACCTACCCTAGGGGTGCCCAAAGAATTGCCTGTGAGGGACAAATTCAGAAAATAAGCAAATGACGGGGCCACACCCTACTAGTAGAGCATTGACACTTGAATATTAACCTGGAGAGACACCTTTTATTGTCTAGTGTCTGCGCAAATTCGCTGTTAGTGTGAAAGACTCCTTATAGGTAATGGCCACTGGGTATGATATCGATATTGCTTCCTGTGGTGTTGTTTCCAATGTGTTGTACAACCCTTGTAGAACATTTTTTTTATTTTGAAAGAAGTTTGGCTCAAGAAAAGTTTCTTAGATGTTTCTTAGTATAAGAAACTAAATTGATGTGAAACTTAGACAAAACGTGAATGCAGCAAACCATTAGCGTTATAGCAAACAAAGTGTGAGTTAAAATCTAAAGTAATGTCATGCTCATATTGTTCTAATTCAGGTCTATTTTGAACCAGGTAGCAGTTTCAATGTGCTATTTGTCTCAAGTTTCTTAGTTCTTTCCTTGTAGTTTTCAAAGTTTCCTAACTTTTGATGTGTCTAGGTTGCTTATGGACAAATTTCTTATTAGTAAAAGGCGCATAGACAGAAATGGAAGCAGTGATTATGTGCTTGGAATTATAATTATTAATAGTTCCTTCAATATTAGCAAATAAGTCCTTGCATGCAAAATACACTTCTTCTGAATTTGTTGCGAACCAATAACAAGCGATAGTGGGCCGTAGTTAGCCCGAGGGCTGTAATTTGGACACCCCTGGCATAAGTGGTCATATCAAAGAAATTCTTAAATGTAACGGTTTCTGTGGTTTCATCGTTATTTCTGAAGGCAAGGAAGAGTGATTTTGAATTGTGTATCAAAATTAGATTCTAACATTTATTGCTCATTTTGATAAAATCCGTGTTTATTTTATTGAAGTGTCAGTCATGTGGTCGTTTAGACAACTTGGAGGGATGTGTTAAAGGCTTTCACATTTCTTGAAAAATGCCATATTGTTGCAGCTCAAGCTCCACCTCCCCTTGGACTCATGGATAAACCATAGACATTTTGCAGATAACACACCATTTAAACATCTACATAGCTTCTTTTGATTACACGCCCAACATTTTATATTTACTAACACGATTTTTAATCTGCTGTAATTTTGTATAGCTATAGCATAATATTTTTGTGTGTTTTACTATTCAACGAAAAGCAGTTTAATTTCTCATTCTGTCAAATTTTTAACTAGTAGTTAGCATTAAGAATGGTTTGCAGTTTTACAAAAAATCTTATTTTTCCTATTCTGATGTCAATTTTCCTACACCTTTCGACAATTAAGAACTTTCGAGCTACTAAGCCCGTACCCAGGCCTGTCCTTTCAGGGGTGGCAAAATTGTCCTGGAAGAATCACATGGTAAAAAGTCTGAGAGCTTATTTCATATTCTATGCTCTCACAATCAAATTTATAAATGTGTTTGCAGGAAAGTGAGCTTTCTGGTATGTTATATAGACCAAGGTTGAGCTAAACCAAAATTCCAGAGATCTCCTCTTATCTACATATATAAAGCAACAATAAGATATTGCAAATAATTTCCCAGAGGTGGCAAAAAGGTGGCATCCTGTTGTCCAGGGGTGGCAATTGCCACCCCATACCACCCCATGGCTACGGGCCTGCTTTCTCGAGACAACACGCCTCATAATCAGCTAATGAATAAGAAACAAAAGTATCTTTTAGAGCTAAAGTGGGAAAAGTTTGTGAAAAAGAACAAGTGAAAACTTCACTAGATAGGGATATAAACAGGCTAGAATGCCAAGTAAAGGAAAATAAAAATCAACAATAAAAATTGCAAAAAAGTGCCAGAATCAAAGGAAAATTCATAAATAGATGATAAACTGGCTAGGAAATGCCTACTCTCAAGTGCCAAATAAACGGGGGGTCCTTATAAACAGGAGGGTAGAAAAAATTCCGAAATTTAATAAAAGGGGGCTCAAAATAAATGGGGAGATTGATATTTGAGAAAAAGCTGTAAATTATTATAAAAGGATGAAAAGAACAAAGGCAGGTTGTCATAGAGAATAAAACTAAAACATTTACAGCAGTCGCTATTTTGCCATGAAAATTGAGCGTAAATAGTACTAGCAAAGAAAGGAAGTGAAATAAGGAGTTTGTAGAAAATGTCAATTTCCTTACAATTAATTAAGGAGGGCCCTAATAAGGTCCAGGGGGGTTGGAAAAAATCGAAAAATTTATAAGCAGGGGGAAGTTTATTTGTCACCTGAGAGGAAGCAAGGTAAGGAAAATACGTGACTATCAAACCAAGGGGGAGTTAAAATAGAGAGAGAGGTATAGAATAATTCTGCAAATTAAGCATGTGATGATCCCTAAGTATAAGGAGACTTTTATGTATCAGCAAATCAGGTTCTTTGTTCGTTTTATCAATAATACAGAAGTTATCAAAGGAAGCACATTGGCCAGTGTCGTTAACATGGTTCAGCTTATGTGAAATATGACTTAACTGTATTGCTGTATTTGTAGCAAGCGGAATGGGTCCATGCATTTTTGTCCGACTTGTGAAATACCCAGCTTAGGCGCATCCGACTTACGCATGATCGTTTACCATCTTAATATTTCCAACTACGAACTGTATGGAGCACCGATTCTTACTCTTGGCGGTTCTTACGAAGGTAAAGCATTCAGGAGCTAGCCAAGAAATATCCATAAGCCTCAACGTCAGAGATCATGGGACGCGCAGTATCATGTTATCAGTATTAACCGTTGTTAAGAGACTCCCCTCGATTTATAAATATAACTTGATAGAATCAATATGGCGTCGCAATTTATTAAAGATAAACTAAAGTAATAGCGATCATTGGCTATTGTTTAACTGTCTCGATGAATGTAGTGATTCATTAACAGCTTCTGTTTGGAAACTTATGGAAATTAATAATGCAATTTTCCAGGACCTAGAAAGTTTTGGGAAAAGAGAGGTTTTTCAAACTGGCTTAGGAAAAGTTTGGAATTTTGTTTAGGGAAATTCTAAAATATTCTGAAGTGAATACAATTTAGTGTTGTATTAAACACCTTATATGATATGCTTGTTCATTTTACAATTTGTAATATAAGACACAATCCACCAAAAAATCATCAAATATAGCATTGCAAAAAGTTTTTTTCTATTTTTATGGGGTTTCAAAATGCAAACGAAAATATGTTTCATGGTTTTTGGAAATTTGGTAATTTGGCTTTGGAAAATTGCTTGATATATTGTTAAAAGAGTGTACGAACCCTGTTGAAACACCACTGCATTCACTGAGCCAGCAATGCTCAACCAAGTGCAATTTTCAGTTATTATTTCTTGACTAGAAATCATGAATAATCGCAAAATTTCAACATGTAAAAACTTTTCTTATTTTGCTCCAAATTACTATAAAGGAACCAACATTTATTGCTATCAGTAATCTTACTGAATCCTAAGAATACTCAATGTCATCTGATATTTTGAACACCAACCAGCAGTCAGTAAGATTTCTCTAGAATTGCAAACATATGAAATGCTCTCTCGGCCGTTGGTTAACAGGCACCATCTTTACATCCTTTTCAACATTGTGCGCAACTTAGTGAACCCACTATTAACTATACTGCTGTGATATTATTTTACCTATTTTTATATCAGCTTTTTAATTTGACTTCTCAATCACTTTGTTATTTCTGAGTTCAATTTCCATGCTTCACATACATAGATTAAAATTGGTATTACATAGCAATCTAGTATTCGCTTTCTTAATTTTAATCTTATTTTCCTATGCTTCAAAACATGCTCTAGTTTAACACAACAGTTCTTGGTTATTACTATTCTTCTCTTGACTTCCTCATCACATTTCTAACTCTGCGTTATCAAACTTCCTAGGTAAATAGATTTATGGGCTTGATTCAAAGCAATGTTTCCAATTCTTAAGTTACTCCTGTTGCATTCTCGTTTTCAATCTTTTTCTGATTTAGGGTAAGGCCCATTTTCCCCACTTTCCACAATTACTCTATCTAGTAGTGCCTGTATCTTCTCCTCTGAATCTGCTATAAGTATTTTATCATCTGCATACCGTAAATTTGTGACATGACCACTATTTATAAAACCAGTTAGTTCTTCAATCTCTCTTCATATTGTTTCGCTGTACAAGTTGAAAAGGTCTGGGGATAATACGCATCCCTGACGTATTCCTCTCTTAATATTTGTGTATCCACTAATAAGTTTCCCAATTCTAATGCATTCTTGTTTTTCCCAATATAGATTTCTTATCAACTAAATATCTTTCCTATCTGTGTCTAATCTTTGAAGTAATTCTATAATCTTTCCATGTTTTACTCGATCAAAAGCGGTATAATCTAAGAAACAAATATACAAATCCTTCTGCTTTTCTATTGTTTTGTCACTTAAAAATCTGATCATGAAAGTTGCATTTCTTGTGCCTGCATCTGCCATAAAACCACATTGTGTTTGCAAAATTTCTGGCCTTAATACTTTCCTAACTCTTGTCATGATTACCCTAAGTATTAGTTTTATAATATGACACATGATACTGATTGTCCTGTGAAGTTCGCATTCAGTTGCACCAGGTATTTTAGGTATCATTATAAAAATAGATATTTCAGGAATATTTCCATTATCATAGATTTCATTTGCTAATTTTGTGATTTTTTCGATACCAAAATCATCTAAGGCCCTAGCCAAACGGCTCGATTTTTCACTCGATTTTTTCCTCGACAAAAAATCGAGGGAGAAATCGAGTCGTTTGGCCACCTTGTTGCGTGAGTCAAGTGAAGTTGAGTGGTGTTGAGTGAAGCTTGATCTTTGTCAAAAAAATCGAGCAAAAGAATTATTGTTGAGTGAAAATCGACTCGTTTGGCCACCTTGTCGAGGAAGCTGAGTGAAAACATGCACAGTAGCGTCTCATTGGCGGGCATATATTTGTAACGGTAAATATTTTTAGCTGTTGCGGAAATATGAGTAGTTGAAAAGTCGAGTGAAAAATCGAGTCATTTGGACAGGGCCTAATGATTTTATCATTTCAGTTTTTATTTCATCGGGTCCATGTGCTTTGTTGTTTCTCATTTTCTTTAATGCAGCATGAACTTCAAATGGAAGAATTGGTGGTCCTTCTATGTTTTTATGAATCTCTGGTATACCTCCTCGTTTGTCATCAAATAATTCTTCAATATATTCAGATCATCTTTCTAATATCTTATCTTTGTCCACCATGGTACTGTTATCTATTCTTTTTATACAGCCACTTGCTGAGCAGTACTTTCGCTTTCCACGCATCTCATCTATATTCTTGTATATTTCATGCGGGTTTCTCTCCATTTCTTCGCATTTCCTGTTGAGCCATGTTTCCTTAGCAATTCTACATTGACGTTTAATTTTGTTTCCTATCACTCTGTATTCTAGTGATTTCCTGTCTTTGATCTTTTGCTTATCATGAGCTCTAGTATTTCTTCTCTTATCCACCCCTGCTTCATTATCTTCCTTTTCTTTGGTATCAGATCAATAGCAGAATTTACCATCGACTCTTTTAGGTACTCTCAAACAGCTTTTCCTTCATTTGCTATAATTTCATATCGGTTTTTGACCTCTACAGCATATTCCTCCTTCATTTTCAGATCTTCGTGCAGTAATAGAAATTATAAATTAACATTATGTCTTGGCTGTATCAACTTCTTTAACTTTATTCTCATTTGGCATATGTTGCAAAGATACCCCCGTACTTGCTACGGAACAATACCCCCTGGGTTCATCATTATAGTATTAGTATCATGTAGAGTTGAGTAAGTCAGGGTTTGTAGGGTTATGATCAGTAAGAGAGATAGTGTGGTATACAGAGAAAGTCTGATATATATGTTCTGTTATGTTTTGATAAAATCGTAAAAACCAATAAACGAATTATTCAATTTGTCTCAATCTGGCCCATAATTACAATAGCATATGACTGGTCTGTGATCGCTACCAAAACCTGCACTTGGACACACCATTGAATATTGGATAGCACTTCGATATCGTTAGTTGATTGTTGTATAATCTATCCGGTTTTTCACTTTTCCACCAGGGCTTATCCATGTCCACAGTCCCCTGGGGGTGTTGCTCATACCACGTGTATGTGATTATTTGGTTATTGTCTCCTCACAATTGTATAAATCTTTCTCCTCTTTCATTTCTCTTTCCCAGACCGTGCTTTCCAATTACATTATAACCTTGTCCTTCCTTTTTCTTACCAACTTTGGCATTTAGATCCCCCATTATGATTAACAACTCTTGAGCTTTGCACTGCGTCTTGCATATTCAAGACAATCATAGAATTCTTGCAATTCCTCTTCTGTGCTTTCTCCCATTGGTGCATAAACCATTATGATTGAAATGTTACATGTACTTCCATTGAGTTTGACTAGAATTATTCTATCTGATAACTGACAGTACCCATGGACACAGTCTCCCTTTTCCTTATCTAAGATTATTGCTACTCCTCTCTCATGTAACTCTCCACCTGAATAGATTAGTCTATATTTGTCACTGCAAAATCTCCTTTTCCTTTCCATCGCACTTAGCACGCTCCAAGACTACCTAATTTTAAACGTTCCATCTCCAGCTTTATGTGCTCAAGTCTACCACATTGATACATAGTTCTTACATTCCGACATGCAAATCTGGTATTGGTTTTGTTGCGCACAGTAGCAGGATAACGTTCCGATACCACCTGTGGCTCATGGTCTTCCTTACAGAGCGAGAATTCGCCCTTTAAGGCCGGTTTCCATTTAAACGAATGCACCGATTCGGCCGAGGCGGCTGGAGGTTAATGCATGCTTTGAAGGTGATTATCGACCGATGGAACAGTTCAAACCATAGATATGGTTCAAACCATTTGAACTTCTCAATTAGCCGATTCGCTTGAGAGTAACCGAGGGGAATCCACATCTGAACCTACTACGCATGCACCAACCTCTGGCCGCCTCGGTCGAATCGGTGGATTCGTTTAAGTGGAAACCGGCCTTTATAGGTACGCTCTCCTTCACGCTGTTCGTCTTAACTTGCAATTTGTGTGTAACCATGATTGTACTAGTTATAAATTCTGAAGTAGTTTCCCGTTCCTTTCTTCAGCAACAGTATCTCGCTTGGGATTGTTGGTCTTAGCCATTGTCCTAGTAGAGGATCATCTGCCGAACACCGTGGAGAGGAACCATTAACTAAATATCCATAGTTTGCTTTTCCATCTACCAACTGCATTACTATGGTTTCACTTCGTAACCCTGAGCAGGGAGGCTAAAACTGGTACTATGTCTTGCCTAAGGACAACCTGTAGCTAGGGAAGTAGAAGGAGCTTAACTCCTCATTGGGAGAAATTATACCCTCTTCACTTATAAAAGGCAATATGTAGGTATAAATAATAAATAGTAATAGTAATGACGATTATTTGATATCCACAGGATGACCAATTCAGCATTAATATGATGTTTTCACACTGGGTCCTGTGTTTCCAAATTATCATTAAGTTAAAAAATAAAATGATCAGTCTTCATAGTAAATGGTTTGCAGTAAATAACATAAAATGCTCATGTTCAAAAAAGAGTGTTCAACCTATCAGAAAAGTCTAAAACTAGATTCCTTTCTTATCTCTAAAGGCAGGCCATTGTACATTTTTGTTGTAATAAACTGTGCAGATTTCTTTCCAAATTCAGTTCTTAGTTTTGAAATCTTCAGGAGATATTTGTTGTTACGAGCGCTTTGGGTGTGCTCAATTTTTCTGAAATATTCGTGAAAATTTTCACAGCATGCACCAACCAAGTATCTTTTAACAAATTTGCAAGCGTGTCATTTTTTAAATCTTGAATTCTGATGATACGTCATTTGTTGGTAGATTTAGGTTTCAAAGCATTTTCTGTGTTTAGAAAAATTGAATGTGCACAAAACCATTAAAAGTAAAGAAATTCCTTCTCTCTGGCATGCAACTCCCATGACGGACTTGATCTGACCTTGGTTTTTTAACTGGCCTAGACTCCTCAGCTCAAAATGCTTATTCATGACACCATATCATATCTAATTTTTAGAATATTCTAGTTTTGCCTTCAAACTTTCAGTTTAATGTGGGATAGCTGATAGTTAATAGCTTTGTCATAGACTGACTTACCGGGAGGTTGTAGAGAAACTTCAAGAGCAGCTGCAATACGGATTTTATAGCTATGGTTTGTCATGTCTCTAGCTATGTTTCAACATCACATGTAACTTTCTTTACAACTAGCACGTGGAATCGAGTTTACTGTGGTGTAGTGCCCAGTAAATTCACCAAGTAAAATGTCTATCAAAGGAGAGGCCTAATCACGCAATCAATCTTGTATCTAGCAAGATATGGTGAACATTCTTTAATTTCGGTTTTCAGTTGCATAAAGTGGGGAAATCTCTACAAATGTAAACGCAAGTCTCTCCAGCTTCTGGAAAAGGAATTCATTTACAAGCATGAAATCCAAAACCTAGCGATGACGCTACTGATACTGATGAGTACAAAAGAGGCACTGTGATGTAAGCAGATTTCGCCTACATGGCTTGGCAACCCTGCACCCAATCCCCCCTACCACGCCGCCTTTATGGCGAGTCTCACTCATATTCTGCTCTTTAACTTGAGCGCTCTGCTTTCTCAAACAATTATCTAATTTAATGCTTTTGGATGGGGGGGAGGGGGGAGATTGAACGTCCAGCACATATATACTCTAGTGTCTCTAAGAAAGACTAGCCAGAATTTTCACTCCCCACATTGCTTATTGACACCCCTTTCTACTATATTTTGCAAATAAATAATGGTTAGAACACGCAGGGAGTTAAATTGTCTTTTAATAAAACAATTTATCAACACAAACCATTTTCTACTAGCATTCCTTTTCTATTGAAAATTTGCCAACATGCATACCCCTTCTATTAACACTCTCTCGTTATTGAAAATTGGTCAACATGAATACCCCTCCTTCTATAGAAAATTGGCCTACATGAACACCCCTTTCTATTACCTCCCCCTTCCGTTAGAGACACTGGGTAATTGGCCATCCTGTGATTGCTGATCTCAGATATCTAGAATCCCTGTCATAGCCCGTTCATTCCCAGGTCTCTCTTATGCTGTCAATGTGCGTTCGCGATAAAAAAACGATCTTTTGAAGACGGTTCCTGTAAAGCGAAGTGATTGCAAGGAGACGCCATCGACTGAAACAGAAATGGGCACCAGATTCGACAGAGGCTTTGATAGGAGAGGGTATTGAGACATTTCTGTTGTTTTTACTGATATTGCTACCAATTATACAGCCCTTGTATCTGATAGCAAATGAAATGGCAGGGCTATTGAATTTTCCTACACTGTTACTGATCAGGTTGAATGGTGCTAGAATACTGAAGTACTCTTTCATATCCTAAGTTTAAGGTAGGAAAGACAGGTAACTCAGGCGCTATTGCAGATACGTACCTCTCATATTTACTCATGGTTCTTCCCAAAATTGCAAAGTTGCAAGTTTGTGTTGTGAAATGGTGTCAGCAGTTTCCATAGCTAGGGACCATTCACTGGATGGTTCAGGTTCTTACCGGCATCGAACCGCATGTGGCACGACTTAGTAGAGAAAGTTCGTATTTTATGCAAATTCTGCACTTTTTTCATTGATTCACTCATTTTTTATTGTTTGTCTAAAGTAATTGAACACTAAATTTGTAAAGGGTTAGTCGTATTTGAGTATGAGAAAAGGAACTACCGCCATGTTGTTTTAAGAAATGAATCATACGGTTCAGTTATCAATGCCCCGTATTCCAATCGGTTACTATTGATGTTGCGTGTCTATGTAGAAGGTGTCTGCCATATCAGGGAAATCCATTCCCGCACAAAATGTCAGGGAATTGTCAGGGAAATTTAGTCCTTTATGGCAATTTCAGGGAAATGTCAGGGATATCTTACCCTCTGTGCGGACGTCAGAATTACGCAATATACTTATATCATCATTTTTCATTAGGTATCTATTCTGAGAAATACATATTGTTGAAAGATCAAAGGAGTACCATATCAATGATGAATGTAATGTTTGTCCTACTTGCCAAAAGGCAGGGTGGCCACTATTCCTGGAAACTCCTGGAATGCAGTTTACCTCCTGGAAAATGTAAAAACTCCTGGAAGTCAATTTTTTGAAATACAGTTGACATGTAATAGCTTAATAATCCACCCCATTGAAGCAAATCTTCATTATCTTTCCATAAAATTATTTAAACCAAAAGATGACTATAAACTCAATTACATTGACTGATAACTGATTCATTAAATTTGGGTTCTACCTCTCCTCTATAGAGAAAGCCATGCCCATAAGCAAAGTAATGAAAGCAACATTGGTGCCATAAATTGTGACAAATCAGGTGATTTTGACAACATTAAGGCCACAAAATGGCACAATTTCCCACAAATTTTTGGATATAACTATTATGAGATAGGCTCTTGTATCAATTACTTTTAGCAAGTTTACTTGCTCTCTAGTCTATTTTTAGCTATGCTTTACCCTTTCAGATTCTACCTTGGTCTTTTCAGTATAGATATTAGTCATAAATTTGTGCTATAAAAGTAATCTCAAAGCCTTACTCAACACATACACTCAGAAAATAGAATTTTCTTTAAAAATTTTCGATAAATTTTAATGATGAATTGTAGGAGCTATGGAAAAATAACCTTCTCCATTTTTGGAATTTTGATAAGCCTATATGTACACTTTTGGCATAAAAAGTTATTAGCATTTGCATCTTTGCATGTTATGAAAAATTGAAAATTGATGCATCCAATTTTGAGTCAAAATTTGAATATTTTCCACTTATAACTCAGTGATTTTGATATCATTTTTGGATTCCTCACCCTAAGAGGTAGTCAACTTGACATTTTTAGCTCAAGTCCTCTATTGGATCAACAGTTACTATCAAAAGATTGACATAGAGTGTGAAATGTTGGTGGCAAGGCTGAGCAAAATGCCTGAAAGGATCTGGGGCCAAGTGCCAATATCTCAACAATGGTGTGGAATTTTAAAGCAAAATTTGGCACACAACCTTATCTCAGAAGTAGAAACTCATGTACCAAAACTCAGCCAATTCTGAGGGGGGGTGGTGACATGACTGTTTCATTTGGCATGGAATGACCCATGCACTGTTTTCAAGAAACAATCCAAAAATAATGTTTTCCACCCATCTTTTAAACCTTATTTTTGCAAATTTAAATAGACACTTAAAATGCTCTTAGAGTCTCATGGTATGCCCCCAAACCTCACAGCTTATAAGTAACCAGATCACATTGCTTAGAAAATCTGAGTGAATAATGATTGGTAATAGCAGAAGCAGCCTACTAAGCTGCTGCAATTGTGTTTGCAGTTGCAATTGTGTTCAAAATGCCCTTTTTGGGAGCCTGTCCCTGCCACTTAGAATTATTTCTGGTGCCCATGCATTTAGGGAACACTAGCTTTATCCATGGTTGAGGTACTTCCAATTTATTTTCTGTTGCATGACATGCTGTTGGCCACCTCTGCTAGAATTGGCCAGGCAGCTGCTGTTCATGCCATTCAGTATACTTCAAAATTTCAAATACCTACACCCCCCCCCCCAATAATCATCTCTGAAATCCATCCATGGTGGTGACATGGAAGTCCAATAATTTTTCTTCTACTGGATGACACTTACAATAAAATGTGTCAGGGAAAAGGGATGTTTGCCACATAATTGTCAGAGAAATCCATCTTCCAGATTTGGCAGACACAATAGAGTTAGGGTTTTCCTCATCTATTCAAATGCTTATCAACAGCATTAAGGGGCCAGTCATTATTGATGGTGGGGACTTTCCATGCCAACTGTAACAAAAGATTGCAATATCTGAGGTGATACTAGGGGAATGCTTTGAAACTGTCAAAACTCTACCAAAATTTGGATCTGTGAAAAATTTTTCAATTTGGTGAACAGTTTAGGTTTTATAATTTTGATCTTTGTGGTCATCCACGAGTCCCTATACTTCTTCAGTTTCTCCAATTTTTGTCATGTGAGAATGAAATTGTTGTAAAATGAAAGCTTTGTTTGAGTCTTTAGAGATCAACTATTTTATTTAAAAACATGCAAAAGCTTTTTAATTATATCACCATATGTTTTAGAAGTTCTGAAAGTCCTAGGTCTTTCTGTGGGATTGCTATATTTTGGATGGTTACACATGGTATGGAATGTCCCAGTGATAGTAGTGGAGCAGATAATATTTAGGGGGCATATGTATGTATATACATACAGACACAGTTAACCCAAGTCAAATTTTGGCAGTAAAGAAGCTGGTGAACCTGTCAACTAAATTGATAAGAGTGGTTACAGATTTTCTTATTAGAGTGAATCAACTTGAAGTTTATTTAGTTTAGTTCTTAAAACTTAGTCCTTACTTTCAAAGAGTTATTATACTTCTATGTACATTAAAATAGTTTCTAATAGTTGTCATAGTCATCATATTTATTTGTGTTGAAACTTGTTTCTTTTCTATATTGAAGTTTTTTCAGTGTTCTCATGTTTGATTTTAGCTGGCTTTTGAAGTTGCTCCTTAGTTATTCCTCTCTAAATGCATGCCATATTTGGAGCCCCTGAATTGTAATGAATTGTAATGAAAGCTTTCTTGCTTTTTCTCATTGTTGTTACTTGGAATTGTGTCCCCTTTAGTGTTTACTCTCCCCTCACAATTTCGATAAGCAATTCTTCTTTTGGTTTGGAAAGTTGCCACACACAACTTTCCTTTTATAGATGTAACCTAAGTCTTGTAAATTTACTGCTGCTTGTACCTTTTCATCTTTGATTAATTTATTTGTTATATAAATGACTTTGGCTGCCCTTATGTTGTTTTTGCATTCATTGAATGTTGCTAATGGGCAAGGTCCCCACATGGACATTCACCATTTTTTGCAGTTCTGTAAGTTCTTTTCTGCATGTTCAATTTTTTTCTTAACTTTACTTTTCACTTCTGGCATTAATAAATGGCAAACAGCTCCACAGGTCACATCCCCCTTACATTTTGTAGTTTTTCTTTTCTTCTCTATTCCATGGTGTTTTGTTTTGATCAAGTTTGCCACTACTCTGGATTCCAAAATAAACATCCCCTGGGTAAATTAAGTTTTTCATTTGTGCAGAGTTTATATGACTTTTAAAACCCATTCAAAGCTACAGATAAGTAGAAATTTTCCACCCACCCTGTTTAGTTTCCAAGCCCCCTCTATTCCAATGCATCCCTCATCGTGGAAATTTTGAGGTGATATCACCTGTTGCTGTAATACGTTTTCCTTGTTTTAATACAAATGTTTTTTATGTCTTCTCAAAGAAGAATTCTTTGGCTCCCATGACTTCACTTTCATGCCCTTATCAAGAAGCTTTGCTTTCAGTGCTTGAGATTCTGTATTGAGTATTTCACTTGTTCGATTACATCTACAAGAAAGCGACAATTTCCAGCAATGCTGTTAGTTCAATTAGTCGTAGTCTTTTTGAAGAATCATTTACTAGGGGGGGGTGGGCAAATCCCTAGAAAGGAAGCATGCTATTTCAAAAATCAAGGAAAGTTTGAGGATTGGGAGCACTTTTTGGTGGAAAACCCTTCAAAGGTGCTCTTAAAAGGATCCATCTCATTTTCTAGTTTGAAATTTAAATGTGTCAAAAGTAAACACATTTGAATCAGAGTCTTAGTGAAGACCATTTATCAGCTCTAGTAGTTAGTACTTAATGTCTCTGGTTGCTGTAACATACAAAAGGAAGGGGTCTGGGGCCAATACCCCTAGGAAAATTTTTGATTCAGCACTTGATACTTTGGCTTACATGCATCTCCCAATATCATGCATGCCTTCTGTGGTACAAGCAGCAGTAAATTTGCAAGACTTAGGTTACATCTATAAAAGGAAAATTGTGCATGCCTAAAATTCTGCTGCATCTGTTTTTTACAAGAGGCATCCTTCAAGATGGCTTAGAAGACAGTCCCATATTTCCTATTTACCACTTCCAGTCACAATTTGAGCCACAGTTTATATATTCAGAAGCGATTTCTTCAGTTCTAATGTAAGACTATTGGGAAAAGGGACAATTTCTAGTGCCAGAACTCCATTTTCTAGGGGGCACTTTTGAAAACTAGTGGGCATTTGTCCCCAAGTTTGTATGTTAAAAAAGGCCCTGCGACAAATGTATGTATGTACAAATGGAGAGGGGGGTCAAGCAACAGCATGAGCCATGTGTGCAAGGGGGAGAGAGGTTGACACATTGTAGCAAGTACTCAAAAGTTCCCTTTTTACATGTATTTTATAATATTTCCATATGCAAGGCACCTTTATCATACTTTGTTGTCTTTTGGTGAACACTTTCATTTCCGTTTTTTAAAACATTTGCGAAGGGGAATAGAAAGATAGTCACATTTGGTGTGAGCCCCATTTATCTGAGATCCCAGTTATTTGATTATACTGTATTTGTATGCTTTGATAATTTGTTGCCACTTTGTAAAAAATGAATGCATGGGTATCAAAATCGAATTTGGTTTCTTTTTTATCAAGTGGTGGTTTTGGAGGCCGTGGTGGTCGAGGTGGTAATATGGGTAGACCCAGTGGAATGGGTAGACCCGGTGGCATGGGTAGAGGTGGACGAGATGGATTTAGCAGTCGTGGTGGAGGTGGAGGCAAGCATAATGATCTTGGTAAGATGTTGCGAAAGCCAAAATGGAACCTTAGTGAATTGCCTGAATTTCAAAAGAACTTTTACAGAGAACACCCAAATGTCCAGAATCGAACAATACAGGAAATTGATGACTATAGGCAAGGAAAGGAAATTACAATTTTTGGGAGAAATGTCCCAAAGCCAGTTTTCACTTTTGAAGAAGCAGGCTTCCCAGGTATTGTGCTTTGTGGCTTAAAAATTAGAGTAGTGAAATCCAGCAATTATTGGTATTGTTGTTAAGCACTTTATTTTGGCTTCTATTATCAGAATGTGAGGTGCATAAAGTATTGAGCACATATTTCCTAGCATTCACAATGTGCAACATTCATGCATTGCGACTGCATTTGTCAATGTTGCAGAATTTTAAAATTTTCAATACATTAGGCTATTTTTACTCTTTAATAGTACAAGCTGCCTTTCAATGCACCTAATTTACACAATTTGCTGTTTTGTTTGTCTTTTATAAAAGTTTTTGATGCATTTTAAACAGTCTGCTATCAGGTTGCCCTTTCCAAGTGTATGTAGCAAAGTTCTTTGATTTTGCCATTTAGAGTATGTGATGGGTGAAATAAGGAAAGAAGGGTTTGTAGAACCAACTCCTATTCAAGCTCAAGGCTTCTCTGTAGCTTTGTCTGGTAGAGATTTTGTTGGCATAGCACGAACTGGTTCAGGGAAAACACTCTCAGTAAGTCCTGCATGTATCTTATTTGATTGCACCATGTTGTTTTTGAACTTGCTATTTATGGTTTTTGGTTTGTGATCAGAAGAGATGGTTTTCCTCCACACCAACTTGATTATAATGGTTGAGTGAAAACAGTTGTATAGGTTGTAGGCCATTATGCAATAAATCTCATTTGTGTATGTGGGATCTCTTAGGAACAATCAGAATAGCCCAACTTATGTGGAGTATGACTTGAAAATAGAAGCACTAGAATTGAATAGGTGGAGGCAGCTTAGTTTTAACTACCATGTGAAAAAGCCATATTTACATTTAAGTTTATATGTAAGTGCATACCTATCTCCCTCTATTGCTAAAGGTTTATATCAGGTATGCTAGGTATGGCCTGCAGGACAGTGCCATATGGTTATTATTGGCCAGCACAAAATTCTGAAAATGTAGTTGTAAATCATATACATCTGTTTACACTATCAATTTTTGCAAATGTTGAAGAATGTCTGATAATGATAAGCCCAAAGTACAGCATCACTGCTACCATTGAGGGCAATGTTGTTGACATAAGATAGGTATGCAAGCTAGAAATCCACACAGCATCAATGTATAACTGTGCTAATTTACGGTTCTGGCCCATTGCTCATTGTTCTGTATTTGGCCTTTACGGCCAAATTTTGGATGCCCCTGGTTCACACACTTCACTAACAATGTTTCAACCATACTTTACAATCTATACTTTACAATCTCAAACATTCTTTGATGAGCTCCAGTGTGAATTGATACCCTTGGACAAGTTTTTCTTGGGCATGAACTGTAATAGACTAGTTGCAAAGACAAGTTTGTTCTTTGATGTAATTTGTTACATAGCATGCTTGTTCATCATTTCTATCAGGCTCAATGGAAACTCAAAAATAAATTTTATCAAATGCTTGTGTTTTTCCAATTGTTACAGTTTTAAGAAAAAGAAGAGTTGACATGTACATCCCCATGCTCATCTTGTTGAGAATATTCCTTCTCATTTTGATTTGTGAAGTTATATGCAACAGGGTCCTTTTAAAGCACAGCCCTGTGTTTTGTGAAACCAAAATTTTGAGTGTCAAGAAATATTGTTAAGAATCTCCCAAACCCCACTTCTGTCCAACTAAATGGTGCAATCCTAATTGAGTATTGTAAGAATATCAGGGGAAACCAGGGAATTTGTTCCTGAACTACTGGCAAAAATCCTGATATGATTTTGCTGATATCACTGCTTTTTATTGGTAGAGATATGTATACTTAATTTCTTCAAAAATCTTCTTTTGATGCTGTTTTTTGTTCAAGTAGGCATTACTTTCATATTTGTAATGTTAGTATATTCTCATTTTTGTTGAGCTGTAACTCTGAATGCTCTTGTTGTAGTTTATTTTACCTGCAATTGTCCATATAAATGCTCAACCACTGCTGAGACCAGGTGATGGCCCAATTGTAAGTATACCTGAAATATGTAGGCATTGGGGTATCAGATGGATCTTTGTGTTCCATTACCCTGTATTGTTTATACTGCCAAAGAAAAATTTGAACCTCTAAGCTGAATCTTTATATGATAGTAGAGTTATTGGAAAATTGAATTTCACTTAGGCCACATCAAAGTTCTATGAACTATTGAAATCACAATCATTGCTGTACTATAATATATGTAACTGTAGGAGATAGCACATGTAATGTTAAAGGGATTTGGACTAAAACTTGAATTTGTTCTGACTGTCTTTATTGATAGCTCTTAGAATGCTTTAATGATTTATCTTGCCTTCTAGCATATGCTTTATAACTATTTGTTTTTATTAGCTGGTGGATATAACTGCATTGTAAACTTTTTTGTGTATAGATTTTACTGGAAAACATGTAGCGATTCTGGAGTATTGTGTTTCATAAGAGGTCTTTCTGCAGGAATTAACTTCCTGTCCACTTGATAGGAAATCATAGCTAATTTTGCATACTTCTCATATTTGAAATTAAATGGCTTGTTTTTAGAAACATATTTAGTGCAACCTTTTTATTTACTATCCGCTAGAAATGTAAATTGTAGCAGGAAAAAAGTAATATCATTTTGTAGCTGTAATACAGCCCCTCAGATCTTGTAATGGCATTTGATGTATTGGACCTTCACTTCTGAAAGCCAGTCCCTCAATTCCCTTGACCACTTAGATAAAACTCTGCAAGAGTGGAATTGATCTGTGGCAGCACCAAAAAATCACCCTGTGATGTATGATTCTGTGGTTGCCTCTTCAAAAGTGGAATTAGGCACTTTCCTTTCATGCACTGCTATGGTCTTTGATGTTGCCATTTCAAGAAACATGAGATAACTTGTTTGTACACTGAGAGCCAATCAGAAGGCACACTACATATTACCTATTGTTTTCTGTTATGAGGCATTTGTCATGAAGTGTTGTATCATGGATATTAGAATTTAAGATATACATTGTATTGCTTAGGTTTTGGTTCTTTGTCCAACAAGAGAATTGGCACAGCAAGTGCAAGTGAGTACTATATTACCTGCTTCATGCTATGTTTGCATATGAACTGTCCTTTGTGTATAGTGAGACTGAAGGGTGCTCAAATTTCAGATTTTACTTACCATTACACTTGTGTTGCTTACTCTATATTTACATTCCTTGATATTGGTGACATTTAAATCTTCATTAAGTGACTATCGAGGCAGTTGATGATTTTCCATACTTACTCTTTTCCAAAAAGAGGATGATTATCTTTTTGAATTCCTCGTTTCTGATGCCTCTGTCACTTCAATAGCAAATTGCTTTCACAGTTTTAGATAAGTGGCTAACCATAATGTTACTTGGTCTTGATTCCTTTTGAAAGGTCTAGCACAATGTTACCAATTCCGCTGAGTTTCCATTCAACGCAGTTATTCCCATTTTAGCATGTTGCAGCACAGTTTGGGAAAACTTCAAAAATTAAAAGCACTTGTGTTTATGGTGGGGCTTCTAGAGGCCCACAAATAAGAGATCTTGAAAAAGGTTTGTTTCATTTTTATTATCAGTATTGTTTTTTATAGCTTCCTATTAGTTTCATTAGTACTTTATTATCTATAACTCATTATTATCATGAATGACTATTAATGCCCAATTCTCCATGTTTGTATGGGCTAGATGGTTTTCTTGATGGCTACCTTTAACTCTGCTTGACCCTGCTCAGGATCATGATCAACTGCCTTTCTTTGTAAGTTATTGACTACAATTGAAGTCTTCATTTTTCGTGGGCATTAACAGTTACTTTTGTGTTTTAAAGGTGCACACTTTTATAAGAATAAAGTTTATAAGAACTTTTTTTACTTACTTACTTAAGGCACGAGAGCTTGACATCACGTGATGTCTGCTGTGGCCTGCCCCCGCACGATTCTTCGCCATTGAACCCTATCGGATGCCAGATCTTGAATAATAGAAGTGCTATTGTTGTGCCAGTTCACTGATCCATAAGAGCTTTTCAGAAAACCAAGGTCCTTTTGAATGGTACTGTCCCAAGTGCATTTGGAGGCATTGTGTGTGCAGCGCCAACCGCTGGGCTTAGGGTTACGCCAGATTGATCCACACAGACGTCCCGCCGGCATACGGGCAACGTGTCCTAACCAGCGAAGTCTTCGTTATAAGAACAGTCGGGTTCATAATCACTGAACTTTAAGCTCACGTTTTATCAAGACTTAAAATTTTTGTGTGTTTGAGCTATAGTACTGTTCCACAGTGGGCTAAATTGGTGTTTTGGACATTGGGTCATAAGTTGCAACCAAGCAAGAAAACTGCAACTAGTCGATGGATCTCTGTCTATAGATGGGTTTTGTAAAGAGTTTAGCTTCGGGATGTTGGCTATAGTGGCCAAAAATGGTAAAACCTAGCCAATACTATAAATATTGATAATTAGTTAATCACCATTCAATACACTACTGCATATGTCATGCTTAAAGACAAAGAATATGATACTTAAAACTTTTAAAAAGCTGTTTTTACTTTCAACAGGTATGCAGAAGTTAAATTAGAGTTTCATAAAAGCAACATAATAGATTAATAACGAATAAATTAAATGGCTTTTGGAGTGCAATGCATTGGCTTTGAAATATTTGAAGAGTCAAGAATTGATGTCAGAATTTTTAAAAAATGAAATGTTGTGACATTATAATAGTTCGGTACCAATACTTTCTTACTACAGTGGAAAAAGCACTAACGGAATATTACGTAGGCATACCTCGCTTGTATTGAAGACTCACTTTGTAGCAGTTCTCTATTGCAAAAGATTTCCAATTATCCCAAACAGAACAGAATGAAATAGCTTTCAAAAATTTAGCACAATTGACGTAGTTTCAGAAAATATGTACATGCCATATGTTCTGCCATGGCGTTTTCAAGATTTACAAATGTTTGTTCAATATGATCAATACTTTTCTCAACGAATTTCTTTCATTGTTACCTAGAAAAATGATGATATTTTTATATCAAAGCATTGAAATTCAATCGTCAAATAGTTGCATTGCAGATGCATGAATGCTTAAGAACCATCATAGAAAACTCAGAGCGAATCTTACTAATTATAGAAAAGTGAGCAGGTTTTTTTACGAATATCTCTATGTCATTAGAAAAGAGACGCCTCAAATTTACCATTCAATTTACTACAAAAGTCTTAACTTGAAGATTACATAACTTTATACTGGAAAATGATAGAAACACAGTTCAGAAAGGACTTGATTGCCAGCGAATCCTAGAATTTAGAAGTGTTAATAGATCTTTTGTTGTGAAATGATCAAAAAATGCGATTGTCTTCCCCTAGCCTACTGTATGCTTGTAGATTAACTGTTTCACTATCGATAAAATATTTATTATTCTGCTCCGCTTTTATTTTGCTTTATGATGAAGTGAAACATCAATAAAAATTTGAATATAGTCCTTTGATTTTCAGGTGAAGTTATACCATTGATGTTGAAGGATAATGTCAGATTCAAGGCCAAAACAAATTAAGAATATTGAGGTTTAGTGAAAAATGAGGTATTGTTATCAAAAGAGAAATGTGTGTAATGTGGAATATTTTTGGTTCTAGGATGCGAAATTGTTATTGCAACACCTGGTCGGCTTATTGATCTCATTGAAGCAAGAAAAACAAATCTTCGAAGGGTAACTTATTTGGTGTTGGATGAAGCTGACCGCATGTTGGATATGGGGTTTGAGCCACAGATAAGGAAAATTGTTGATCAAATAAGACCAGACAGGCAAACCCTTATGTGGAGTGCTACTTGGCCAAAAGAAGTGAAAGGTCTTGCTGATGATTTTCTCAGTGATAACGTCCAGGTTAACGTTGGAAAGTTGACATTACATGCAAATCACAATATCCTGCAAATAATAGATGTTTGCGATGAATATGAAAAGGAGAGGAAGTATGTTGAGTTAATTTATTATGCTTTTGCATTCCTGTCTAGATATGATTTTTCTACCCTTAGAAGTAGCAACAAAACTTCAATAAAAGTTTGACTTCATGACAACTGCAGTGAGGAAAGACACACAATCACTGATCCTATACTCCTGATGCCACTTACAATTTCTTTTATTAACACCAATACAACTTAGGATGGAATCCATGTAAGCTTCACACTAGATGTGAAGCAGAGAATTATGATTTGTGGGAGCTATAAACTGTGCTTGATAGTGCATGTTATTAGGTTAGTTCATCTCCTTGTTGTGAGTTGTGCCTTTATTTTATTTCCACATTCAATGCAATTTTATTCAATTTTTAGGTTGTCGCGTTTGTTGGAAGAAATAATGTCTGCTGATAAAGAAAACAAGGTATTGTATGGAAGATAGGATAGTTCTGATTAGTTTGCATTTTAGCATTTGAATGTTAAATTAGAAAAATGTCCCCAAGAATTCTAACTAAATTAATTTGGGGGGGATGAAGAGCTCAAAAGTTCCGACTGACAATGGTCAATTATTATTTTATATAAAAGCCCAAACTTTGAAGAACATTTCATATTGTTTACTATTAACATTAAATACGAAAGTTTACAATTGTAGGGCAGGCTTGTAAACAGCTGAAAAAGATCTGGGAAGGGGATCTTTATGTAGGAATCAAATTCAGAGTTAGAAACTTGCATCTCTCAAACCTTCACCAGTGGATCAAAGATTATGTGCCAAAATAAGCTGTCATGGTTATGGTGCTTAAAATGAGGGTTTAGTGGATTGCCCCCAGAAACATTGTGAGGTAGTGCCCACTAGAACTTCTGAAAACGCCCTTTTGTGAAGTAGAATAATATTGTTTTTATGACTGAACTTCAGGCTGAGTAAGGAGAGCCTGTTCAGAATAAGTAGTATCATTTGCGACAACAGAATTTATGACTCAAGTGAACTTAAAGTATTAGTTGGGAAACACAGTAGTCTGAAAGTTTGAGGGCAGTCTGAGAATTGAAGTCTTTTAGGGTAAGGCATGTCCAACATAGCTTTCTCCTGAAAGGCTTCAATTTTCTGACTTCCCCCAGATTTTCTGGCTGGATAAAGATTGAGGGGGTGTTACAACCACCACAAACACGCCCGGTGTGTACATTCTTGTCTGAGACACCATCTGTTTCCTCAGATTCTAGTATTTGCTGAAACGAAAAAGAAGACAGATGAAATTACGAGGCGATTACGAAGAGAAGGGTATGGTGTCTGTGTTTGTTTTAATGTGACTGTTTTGCGTTCGTCTTATTCTAGTCTTGGCAGTAATTATTACCTCACTCCTACTAAAGAATTGTGGATATTTTGTAGTATTCGTTTTTATGATCTCATCCAAACATGCTGAAAAGTAACATTATATGCCTTCCCTGCAGATGGCCTGCAATGTGTATACATGGAGATAAGTCACAACCCGAAAGGGACTGGGTACTCAAAGGTAAGCTGGCTTCATTTTAAGAGAAACATTTCTTCTTGCATTGCCTTAATTCTCAATTAAAATTTTATTTTTAGTGTTCCATTTTGTTTTCAACCATTGCTATGCAGTCCTTGTCAGGAGCACGCAAATATTTGCACCCAAATGATTTCGTACTAGCAATTGCACAAGTAGGAAAGATTTTTCATGGAAATAGCATGTGCATCAATACCAGGGGAGCCGGAGGTACTCGTCTGCCCCCCCCCCACTTTTATGCAGAAAGAAGAATTCACCTTTTTATACCTTTTTCCGGAAGAAGTTGCCATAAAGGCCACTTTCCATTTCGTCATGTTCCAAAAGCATTGAAAGTGATGCTGTATCCAAGACAGATAGGCAGAGTTCTGAGATTATCCCCGACCTTAGAGGCTAGGCCCCTCCACTTTGAAAGGCGGTTTGACTCCCCTTAACGATGGAAAAGAAGAGTAAAATGGAATAAGGAAAACAGTTACCACCCCCTTTTGCCATGTAGCATTTTGATTCCCCCAAACCCCTCCTAGTCAATGAAAAAAATAATGAAGAAACTCAATAAAATTTAAAAAGTGTTGAAATGAATTTCCTTGAGTTCATTTTTTCGGCCTGAGAAAGCAACGTTCTGGTCTTCTAATTGACTGGTTTCTTGTAAAATAGATAGGTGTCATTACTCAAAAGTAGGTGAAAGATGTTTTCATGAAATTTTTGCACCACCGAACGAATCATTAATTTCAAACAAATTTGCTCTGCTACGTAACAAAAGCACTGTCACCCTTCGATCCCCTACTTTTTCGTAGCAGTTCGTAACCAAACTCACCCATCCCTGATGCGTTACGTAATTTTTGATAATATATTATTTAAAGTGTATATATGCATATGTAATTTTTTGGTTGCTGAAGGGCTGTTTTTCCGTGTATAAATAATCCATTACATTACATTACACAAGGTCCAAGGTCTATGTATGCTTCCTTGCTTCTGTCTGGTGTCAGTTTTTTAAAGTTTGTTGTTGCTGCTGCTATATGTGTTTTGCTTTATTTACACTAATTTATTTCATTTTCAGAATTCCGTGATGGAAAAGCGCCAGTTCTCATAGCGACAGATGTTGCTTCACGTGGTTTAGGTCTGTTAGAAGTGATATTTTCTGTGCCGTTTGTTTGTTATGTGTCTACGTCTTTGATATATTGTTTTATACTGTCTTTGATGCTTCATTTCGGTTGTAGGCGCATGAGGTTAATGCATATAGCAACATTATCTGTTTTTCATTCATTCTAATTTATAGTTGAAATGCAAATGCAGTTCTTCGTATAAAATCATCTCAACATGAAATGTCAAATATTCTTTAAACATTCCTCTTTTGCGTTGCAGTATTGTTATAGGTAACACGTTGATTACAGAGAACATATTTTCTGAAGTGTCACACCTGTCTGTCTAAAATTCGTATTTATGTCTTATTTGTATTATAGTCTTTGCCCTAAGTAATTAGGAAATCGTAATTACTAACTCATTCATCAGGCTTCGTAGTCTTCAGTTTTTATACATGTTATAATACACAATGGTAGACCATTGCTTTTATTTTATCAGTTTCCGGCATTTTATGTACCTATTTTGTGAATGCATTCACTTACAGCCATATTTCTGTTTTGCATTGACAGGTCAATGAAGTTAGCACACCAGTTCATGACATGAATAAAGAGAAACGAGTGAGGAGGGAGTGGAGGTCACCCTGGATTCGTGATGATAACAAATTTTCCAAAATCTTTTTGAACATAAACATATTATTGGCCATGCTCTTAGTGAACGGGCTTTGCTGTGTGCCATATATAGGTTTCAGCTTGGCATGTCAAGGTTAGCGTCAATTCACGTCCTTCCAATACTGATTTTGTCTAATTGGTCATCCTTCTGTATGCAAAGTGTATCAGTCTTGGAATGGTAAACTTTAGTCCCTGTCTTCAACTATTCAATCACTTGTGTGTGTATGTGTAGGTTTTTGAACAGGTTATGGATACAAATCACTTACCATGCGCAATGTAGTGCATGCTTGATGTTGTGATTTTGACATCCTCTTATCTCCTTGACTCCTTCCATTTATGTACACACGCTTAAATACTTTCTTTAGCAATAGCGTATTTTTATGTTCATCAGACAAATTCCTATTTGTCACATTCACTCGTATAAAGGAGGTTGACCTTGGATAGGTTCTGTTCTATATGCTGGAAGGACGTTCAGATTTATAGATCCTTACAAGTGGCACACATGTTAAGCCCCTAGTTTATTGAATTTCAAGGTATCGATAGTGAAATGGCCATTCCAGGTATTCGATGATGCCTGGTATCATTTACATATTTTGGAAGATTTTCATGTCCAGGGAAATGAATGCTTACGGTCAGATGCATAACACGCATGCACTCCCTCCAGTTCGTGAAAGGCTGTGTTGATGTCATGATTTCTGGTATTAGAGTGATCTGTTTATATTTGTGTAATGGCAGTATCGTTTGATATTTTCAAAGTAGTAACAAATTTTTAGATTAGTTGGATATTGCATTTGTTTTTTAATAATTGCAATTTTATCTATTGCTGGAAAACCCCATCCTTCACGACACTTCGTGATCCTATATTGAGCAATGAAAGTGTTAGAAAATAGATTTTAGACATTTGAGTATTACAATTTTTTGATGTAGACATTTGGTTGTATAAGAATCTGTATCTAAAATTTACTGGCTGAGGTGATAATTAAACGTTGAATGGCGTAGAAAGCGCAGTAAAAAGCATAGGGTATTGAAAGTATAGACATGATTTTGATAAATAAATAGAAAGCCCTCAACATGAATTCAGGTAATTGAAAACCTCCTGCATGGTCTAGAGAACACGATAGGAGTTTAATAATTGATGAACGCTAGAATAGTTAAATTTGTTGCAGAGAAAAACAACCTTTACAGACAGTGTATGTTGTGTGAAGGCTTTTGGTGGTTTTTGCGTCAACTAGCAATTTTTTCAATGCGCTTATTGGGATTAAAGTTGAAAGTGACTTAATGGATTGGTCAAGCAGACATTTCACAGTATCTTTTGCAGCTCATTCCCCTCAGTGATGTCTGCATTGTCTGCATCCAAGTCAGAGCATAGTTATGGCCGCGTTATGAACTTCGACACTTTCATGTTATGCATATTATCAATTACTTCAGTTTCCTCATTTGTGAATATCATGTTTTTCATTTTTTTTATGGTTTTTGTTACGTCTAAAGCCAAGCAGTTTGATATATAACGTAGAATTTTGGTACTCTGCCTGTTAATGATCCGTCTAGCACTTATGCAGCACTTGCAGTGAGAGTCGTTGTTCCGTAGTTTTTGCTTAGTGCGCATGTACGTGTTAAGTACAATGATACACATTACCCCTTGTGTATGGATTGATTTTGCCAGGTTGCGGTAGTGTTGCTTAGTGGGCTGGGCCTACCAATCTTGCATTTTAGGTGTAACACGTTATTTAAGTTCAATTTGCGGAGTACTTTTATTCTATGATAATAAGAATCGTTTATTAATCATGGATCTGTTTTTAGGCGTTGTTGTAAGTAGGGTCCCTGAGCAGTTATATCTTCATTGCTATTAAACTTAGTAGCATGTTCAAAATACTTTGACTTAACTAATATGGTTCATTCTAATATTTCTCAGATATAAAGGACGTGAATTTTGTGATAAACTACGACTTCCCGAACAGCGCCGAGGATTATGTTCATCGTATCGGGAGGACGGCAAGAGCCGACAAGAGTGGAACAGCTTATACATTTTTTACCCAGGGGGATAGTAAGGCAGCTGGAGAGCTAATTGATGTTTTGGTGGACGCTCATCAAGAAGTACCCGAGAAACTCAGATCGTTTGCATCAAGTGCTCTGGCACGTGGAGGTATGCCCAAACCAAACATTTTTTGTAGAAGAAAATTAGAAACTTGGTTTGTCACTAGGGTCTTGCATTAATGAAAAGAATTAAGTATGGATTTACAACGATGGAATACGCTAGCACCGTAATACACTCTTATCTTCTGTCTTACCACGTGCCTATTTTATGTCATTTCCCCGTTAAAATTTGTTGTCACAAGCGCTTGTGTAGACATTCGCGCGTTTTATGGCTCGCATTTGTTGATGGGAGCTATATAATTTTCGGTACACTATTTTTCTGATAATCTTTTCAAGCTACAAAGCTTTACGTTCAGATAATTTTTTCAGACTAGAAAACTTTACATTCTTCACCATTGTGAATTATCGCGAAAAACGCAGGTATTAATTGCAGTTTAATGGCAATCAATTGTTTGCATGTCAGGAAGAAGGATACTCGATAGTCTCGTGCGATCTTTTGTCAACTATTGCTTCGTTTTGTGTTACAGCTAAGAGAAGTCGCTACAGAACTGGTGGTCCTGGGCCAAGAGGCTTTGACAAAAGTAGTAGCTTTGGACCCCCAAGTAGTCACAAGTTTGTGGGAGGCCACGACCTTCGAGCAGGGCAGAAAAGGCCTTACAGTGAATCACAAGGGGGCCCGCCGAACAAACAGAGCTATGGTGGTGGACGACAGGCACCTCCTCCTCCTCCACCAAGTCGCCCTCCGCAAAAGAACATTCAGCAGACTTCATTTAATGCATATAATCAAAGTAATGGTTCATGGGGATCTCAGCCTGCACAGCACCAGCCTTATGGTGCTTGGGACCAGAGAGACAAACAGCCTTATCAACAGCAAAATGGACCATATTCTTATGGCTATTAGGGTGGTGTAAGCTTCCTTTTGTTAGGGAATGCCATGTGGCATTAAAAATATGTTATTATCTAGTTTATTATGGATTATTTTAGTTGTGGAAGAATTCCTGTACTAGTCATATTTGTATCATCATTTATTATACTTCATTATACTTAGCTTGGCTTTAGATTTCAACTAGAAAGTTTCTCGCAACGTCAGATTTCAATGAACTGGTGACGCCATTTGCAAATAGTGTGTAATTTAGGAGCTTGTAATGCCCTTTTTGCTTACATAGAGACAACAATTATGTCGTCATTAGTAGATGAAAATTCTTCTAAAATAAGTAGTCTTTGTTTCTGATCCAAAAGCAAAAGCGCTTGAAAGCAGAAACTGAAAGTGCCATATATTTCCATAAATAGTGAGTGTCTTGATGCATAGCAAGCGTGTCTTCTAGAGTCAGTTGCCGCTGTCTGCTATTGTGTAATGATAGCCCTGAGACTTACTCATCATATATGATTTTGTTTTCTTTAAGTTTGGTTAGTTTATGAAAAGATTACACCAGCATCAACCCAGTGTTTCTATTAAATCCTAAAGCCGCGAGGATGACAAAAGGCAATCAGCGGAGCCTTGCGGCAAAATGAAGCCCAAGATTAGTATCTCACCAATGTTAGTACTTTAAATAGTACTGTATATTGTTATTTTTATTACCGACATGTTACGATTAACTGATAGCAATCATCAGCTTGTTGTATCGGTTGATAGACTTCCTTTACTTTATGTTTTATTTATTGAACATTTCTAACATGCTTTTTGCTTATCTAAATTACTCCATTGTTGATCAAGGGCGAATTATGTTCGTTTTGATTCTTTTTCAACCTATCCCAGTTTACAATTCAGTGTGGAAGACTGTTTTTCAGGTCTGCAACTTGACATAACTAATGGTCATTGGTATCTATCCTTCAGGGCGTGGGTGCGTAAACGACTATCCAAGTGCTTTCCAAACTTTTCACAATATTTTTCATGGCGATCCCCTACTACATGCTTTTCCTACCCGTGGTCCTACGGAGTAAGGGTGGCTTCAAATGATGATGACTCATCGATATTTTGTATGCTACCTCTATTTTCTTAGGAAATTTAGCGAAGTAAGTCAATTTGTTACAGAACTATCATTCTCTCCTTATAGAAGCCCAATCTTATCTTTGTGAGTGCTAGTATGTGATAGAACACAGGCTCTATTAAAGACTGTGGCGTGAAGAGGAAATGTGAGGTTTGGGGGCTAAGTCCCAGAATATTCTTCGAAACCACTCCCTTTACTTTGACTTAGAATGCAATCTTGCTATGGGCGACAAGGAATTTTCAAGGTTCGTGGCAGCTTTTTGCTAGACATAGCATGTGGTTGAAAGTATCCAGAGTTTCTCGACTTTTTGAGCTGCGAGAAATCCCGGGATAGCAATTATTTTACCGGAAAATCCCCCAAACCAATATTGTTTAATTTCAATTCTAAAATTCATACTAAAAGTCATTCGTCAGTAAGTGTTTATCCAAAATAGAAGATATTGGAATGTCAATATCTATTTTACTGATGGATTTTTCATTCCTGGACTAGTCAGAATTCATGGTACTTTTCTAGCAAAAACTGTAGTGAAAGTTGTTGATAAACGTTAGAAGAATTTGGCATTGATTCATTCAGAGAAATATTCTTTGTCCTAGAAGAATACCTAGCTTTTTGTTGAGCCATAAAATTCCTAAATTTTTCTGGTTTTGAGCCTTAAATGTCAAAAGTGTAACTTTAACTTGGTCTGGAAATGAAAGGAATATATTAGAATCTTTGTTGATGTCTTACTTCATCATAAAGCAAATCAAAAGAGAATCAAATAATAAATATTATTGTGATTGTCCAAAAGTTAATCTGAAAGCACCATTATTCTCAACCTTCAGCGATTATGAGCCTTAGCATTCTTGTAAAATAAAGTGTGCATCACAGATGTATCACAATTATACAAAACGAAGCATAGTTTGAATCCAACACTTATGTGGGATGTTTTTACTGAGAGAAATAATCAGTAGAACTTAAGAAATAAAAGTCATTTGCAACTGCCAGTGGCAAAACAATGTATAGACTACAAAATAATGAATACAGAGATTGCCATTTGTGGTCCACATTTCCAACAGAAATTAAAGATTCAAACACTCTGAATTCAAGCGGGAATGACAAAAGGTTGGATTTGTGCAAATTTTGTGTCAAGAAGTTAGGGTTTATAGTCATTTTCTATTACTAATCTTTCGAGAATTTTAAATAGGTTAGTTTTATTGGCGTTAAAGTTTTTAGCTATATTTCTACGCTGCTATCTAGACAAACAAATTGACTATAATAATTCTGTGCAAAGCGAGGGAAGTTTCGGTACAGCTGGCCTTTTTGCCACCAAGATTCGAAGTAGACTTGGAGATTCTGTTTTAGGTAAGTTCCTATCTTTGCAACAATTCTGTAAAGATCAAGAATTACGCCAAAAAGCTAATTATATGGCAAAACGTGTAAATGTCTATTGCTCTATTTTGTCGGGACATTTCGCGGGAATTCCCTAGAAAAGTTCCGATTTCCCGAATCCCAGGAATTGAAAAAAGGTCAGTAATTTACCAACCCTAGTCACACATCCTTGAATTTGACTCAAACTGATTCCAAATTGATTTTGCCATCGGCAACTTGAGGTCATCTCCCATTAGATGCAAGATGCAAATCCCGATTGTTTCAGTAGTACTAAACGTACTTTCACTGAGAAATGCTACCACTTTGAAAGTTCGCTTTGTCGAGGTTTATAGGCTTGCACTAAAAAGGACCCAAAAGTGAACTCTAAAACTTACATGCGTCAGGAGCTGCTCGTGGGCCTCCAAGAACCTTTTATGGACCCCGGTTTTGGACCACTGGGCTACCGTGTGTTGTCCTGCAACTCTCAGTGGCTAGCTTTCACAGATCCTCTGAGACTGGAGGTTGTAGAATGAAACTCTTCCAATATCAGTGCTTCCACTTTTTACAATTCAAAATTTCCTCTTGTTCCTTTTTTGGGAAAAATTTCCTGTTGCAAAGTTCATTACGATTTCCTTCCACGTATATTTGGAGTAAAGGCACTCAAAACAGCATATTATTTGTTATAAAAGCTATTTGTTATTTTTCAAAGCTCAGGGAAATTAAGGAAGTTTCAAGTTTCGTATTGTTTTATTACGTACGTTTTGAGGTAGTCATTAAGTACTTGTCATGGGGGTGGGGGCTGTTTCTTACTTTTAGAAATAAAATTTGGTGCCCCACTTTACAACTCGAAGAATTAGTTGATACCCCTCACAAAGATCTAAAAGAATAGTTCATGCTCCCTCCCACATTTGCAGCTTAAAGGTTTCAGAAAAGCTTATTTGATTGCTTTCATACTGGAGAAAAACTTGGTACAGGTGTTAGCACCGCAGTAGAATCATATGCTGACTGACACTTAAACTATTTGACCAGTTGAATACTTTATAAAAATTTTGAAACACAACTATTTTCTGTTTCATAACCCCTCCATATTTTTGGAACTTGTTTGAAACTCCTTGAAATTGCGTGGTTGTTATATACCACTTCAAAAAGCCTCCGTCCCCCATGACAGATAATGAGCACTCCCTTGAATGTTCAATTGCGACAGTGGGGGTGTAGTAAACTCAGACTGTAGTTGTTGTTGTTTTATATATATATGTCATACAGTTTTGGGAATAGATTATTGTTGAAAGCTGAAAGCGAAAAGGTCTTATTTTATGAACATAGCCCTCCGATATAACATTGGCGACGAGATTTTACTTTACCCTGCGGTGTGTGTTTTAATATGGCTTCCATAAATTTACAACCAGTTCCTCCCTTTGCGGTGGATGCTGAAATTGGCCTTAGCCTTGCCTCTCGATGGAAATTATGGCTGCGTGATTTCGAAACTTTTCTTCTTGCAAGTGGCATTACGGACAAGAAACGTCAGCGTGCTTTACTTCTGTATCAGGCTGGACCTCAAGTTCGTGAGATTTTTGCACAGCTCTCGGATGTTGGGGGTGAAAGTGATTTTGCGTTAGCGAAGGAAAAGTTAACCCAGTACTTCGAGCCTCAAAAGAACAGAAGGTCAGTGGCGTAGCCAGGTGTAAAATGATGGTCGTGCTATACGCACGCACTTCCCGCAAAGCGCAATGCACGTACTGTAAGGAAT
>OLMO02000286.1:8027213-8040220 GCA_900291935.2 Cassiopea xamachana
TGTAGTATTTTGTTTGTGGTCCGACCACACCCTTGAAATCCCTCCTGGTCATAATAGAATAGAAGCTTTGGAAATTGTAGGTGAATGCTTTGTGTAAAGTAGATTTATGACTTTTGGTAGTCAAATTTTACTTTGATAAAATTTCTTGATCTTCTTCCAATTTTAATTAGGAAAATGGGAATCTGTATGGAGTACATCCATTTTATTTGTGTCTTGAAAAAGATGGAAAGGCTCACGGCGTTCTGATGCTCAATAGCAATGCAATGGGTAATGGTTTTAGTCATTGACTTGGAATTTGACGATTATTTCATATTTTTCACATAATTATGGATTTTATTTTCTGACAATTAATGTTGATGTCAATCTTTTTTGCATTTTTGTGTGGCCGTTATGACCTAAACTGGAAGACTCTCATATTTTAAAAAACACATGATTTAATTCAAGTCATTTTTAGATAACCGTTAATAGTGAATGTATTAATTATAACTGAAGAGTGTGTACTAAATTCTCTTATGTATATTTAGCTTTTTCCTTTTATTTATTTATCCAGTAATCGTATAATTTGTAGATTGTCTGTTACTATTTCTCTCGTTGTCATTCAATTGCCGATTTCTTTTAATTATATATTTCAAGTATTGTATGAATTATCTCTTTATATATGAATTTATTATATGTAAATTAACTATAAATTTATATTTGAATTAATTCTGTATAAATTTGCAGTATACCAATAGAGAAAAAAGTTATCTCTTTGTTTGTAGATGTTACGTTGCAACCAACTCCAGCTATTACCTTCAGAACCATTGGTGGAATTCTTGATTTCTTCTTCTTCCTTGGACCAACCCCAGCTGATGTTATTGACCAATACACAGGGGTATGACGCAACATGGCCTCCGTTCAGTTGCTAAGTTTCTTACTTTAATTGCTTAAGGTTTTTTTTAAAATAACTATTTATTGGACTTTGGGATGAAATTCTAGTTTGTATTTACAATTTGTATTGAATTCTCCAGTAGTCAGTTGATTTTCTTCGTGGTGCGAATTTGAAATCTAGAATAGGAATTAGAGCCATCAACTAAGAAGGATAGAATATTTGTCACCGACATTTTTTTCAAATATATGAGCAGGCGCGCAACGAGGGGAGGAGTCCTTGGGGGTCTAGATCACGGCCCTTTTCAGCAAGAGAAAAAAGTGCCCTTTTTGTAGTGTTCTCTGTGTTCAAAAAGGGTGTTTCGCTACCATGAAAAAGGCGTTGTCTAAAAAGTTCTCCGGGGGGTTCGTCCCCGACCCCCTTTTTCCTTTCTCTGCCGTGATAAGAAACAGCTATAAGAAACAGCTATAAGAATCATTTGTTTTCAAAGCAACGATATCAGTAAACTGTAAAACGCTATCAGTAAACCTCCCACAGTATTTCCTCCAGTATTCGAAGGCTTTATCATCTTTAAAAACTTTTAGCAGTCCAATTTCATGAAGATGGTAGAGATTCTGATGGTGAACATCCATTCATTGAAAATACAGACTTGGAGCGAATTCAAGGCATCCCTTCTGTTGATGATTCCATGCGCGCAATCCTTTGGCAATAATCATTATGGTACATGGCTCAGTCATGCATTGACCCATAGGCCTACTGGGCCTGGGCCCAAGTTCGCCTTAAGAATTTTTGAAGTTAGAGGCCCTGGGCTAGGACTTGAAAATTCTATGAAGCGCTATTGATTTCGGTCTGAGCTGCAACCTGCTTCAGACAGGAGTAGTTTTTTGGCAGCATTTGGCAGGAGTAGTTTTATCGGGATTGTGCCAAGACACCAAGGCCCCAACAGAAGGAAACACGGGCCTGTAATGGCTTGTGGAATTTTGGGCCAAAGTCTCCAGTCTTCCCGAGGAGAGAGCACAGTGTATGGAAGAGGATTTGTTTGCCCATTACAAGGGAAGCTTACCCATGCCTGCCCTTAGATCTATGGATTGAAAGCCCCGTTTCATTCGCAACCCTGCTCAGTATGTAAGTCCATTATTTTGCTAAGCTAAGAAAAAGTATCAAGAAAGGCATTTTTGTTATATTATTAAATAAGCTACAAATGTCCTTACTATTAGGCCAAAAGCCCGATATTCTTTATTTTTGTCATTGAAACAGTTAGAAGGCCCGATGAACCAATAGCAACGCTGTTTCTTCCGGGATGGGGGTTCAGCGAAAAACGTGCGTTTGTGGACTAGAGGGATGGGGTTCCTCCTGGTATATACGTGCGCAATACGGCTGCAGCAATACACCCAATGGTGACTTCTAAAGATGTTAACAAAGAATGCTCTAGGTGCAACCACGCCCATATTTTTACATATAGTTTCGAATAATTGAAAAGTATTTTGCAAGCATGTTCGGAAGGCTTCAATTCACATTTCCAGAAGGAGCAATTTTTATATCTTGCGTAGATCAGAAGTTATTGGTGTTACAAGTGATCCATCTCTTCTGTTAATGTCGATAACTTTTGATCTACGCAAGATATAAAAATTGCTCCTTCTGGAAATGTGAATTGAAGCCTTCTGAATATGCTTGCAAAATATTTTTCAGTTATTCGAGAATATGTGTTATAAGTTATTTCTCAAAGAAAGTAAACTTTTTACCACCAACACACGCTCCTCGATGCTTTTCGAACGAATTCTCGCAACATTATTGTCAGGAATCCTTCGATGGTGATTCCTTTGTTAGGCAATCAAGATTTGCCGCCTATACTAATTGGCAGTAGCTGTTTACGAAGCTCGCAAGGGTCGGGTTTCTTCTTAATTTGTTGTTTAACTTTCGTTAAAAAAGGGTGAAAGTGGTACACTGAATACTAGTTGAGGGGGGTAACTTTGAAAGTACATACGCAGACTAGGGGGGTCATTCACAGTAGTAGAGTCAACATAGTAGAGCAGTAGTAGAATATGGTGAAAATACAAGCATAGAGGAAAATGGGGTTCTGAGGTCTTGCCCTCAGGAAAAGGTTTAAGATTATACACTCAGGGTACAAAAGTATGGAAACGATGGCCTTCAACAACTGAAAAACATGCTCTCAAATAGCGTAATCTTTTTTGTAGCTTTTGATGCCATATTGGTGCAAAATTCTTTTCACAAGCCCTATTGATATGTGCTCTGATAGAAAAATAGTTTGAAGTTACAAATCTTTTCTTACCCGTAGTTGGAAATCTCATTTATCTATAAAATTTGTACAGTATTCAGCTCGTTCTCCTCAATTCAATAAATTTTTTTAGACGGCCACATTCTCCTTGTTCCTACACTAGAACTCGTACTTCAAAGTATTTTGAAATCTATAAATATTGCAAACATTTTACATCATTTACCTTCAAATTTCAAGACAGGAAAGCGTAATAGAATGGAAATGTTTCATTGCTACTCTTTGGCTGTCTGGTAATGCACAATCTTTAGTCATATTGCCTTATTTTCTTTAAATTATTAAAGAATAGTTGAAAAATTCTAGCATTTTTCGAAGAAGGAAGAGTTTATTTACATATGAATTTGTTTTGGCCACGTCAGCTATCACTTCCATGGAGAAACAATTGCAAGCTTTTCGAACACTATTATGCGCCATCTTTGAAAATGAATGCCTAGGCCCTTCGTTTCCATAATTTTGTACCCTGAGCGTACTCTCTAAACGCAGGAAAATCCCCTTTGGAGAATAGTACAAAAGTTGTGTTTCATTGGGATGGGTTGTTGAGCTTTCAAATGTCAACTGTATTTCAAAAATGACTTTCAGGAGTTTTTCAAGAGGCTTTATATTTTCCAGGAAGCAATTTGCGCTTCTGGGGTTTACAGGGGTTTCCAGGAGTAGTAATACTTTGCGTCCTCCTTTGGAAGACCGGAGATCTCAGTCCAATTTCTGCAAGTCAATTACCGTAAAGACTGTTGTCATAGAATTGCGTGCATGGAATCATCAATTGAAGGTCTTGCATGGGATTTGCATGAAAATAAATAATTCTTGAATCTCGGCTATGTGCCACAGAGCTTCCTCGGATCTCCTCCAGTTGATAATCTGACGGATTTCCGAGCCTTTCATGAAATTTAGTTTTAATGCCGCTGCGAAGGGGTTTGATCAACATTTTCGCCGCTATTATGCCATTCCGATTAGATTTATGTAGTTTTTGATTTGCAAAATAGTTTCCTCGACATTAATTACATCGGTAAAGGCATTACTTGCTAACTTTTTTGCTGTAATAGACGCAAAATGAGCATTTGAACTTTTGATGTCAAAACTAGTTTCAAACCAAAGTCCCGGGAATTTGGTCAAGGATCCTCAGTAATTTTCCCACTTGAAGTTTTAGTAGGAAATCTATTCATTCTGCGTTCTCATAAGGTGCATTTGAGCAAGATTTTAGCACTATTTCTGGGTGTTATTGCCATTTTTTAATGCTTTATCCTTTCCATCTCGTTGCAGCTAATTGGACGACCTTTCATGCCTCCTTATTGGTCACTTGGTTTTCAACTTTGTCGCTATGGATATAACAGTTTGGCTAAGGTCAAGGAGACTATCGCGCGAATGAAAAAATATGATATCCCGCAAGATGTACAGTATGGTGATATTGATTACATGGAACGACAATTAGATTTCACAATTAATCCCAAAACATACAATGGACTACCTGATTATGTTCGGGAATTGAAGAAGGATGGGATCCGTTATATAACCATTCTGGTAAGTTCCATTAGGGTTTTAGATAGAATTTTCTTTCTTTTAATTCACTGGTTGAAATATAAGGCCCTATATACACAGGAACGAAGTTAAGGGCCTTTTTCCAAGGAGGTAGGGTCACCCTCCTAGGAAGGTCACCTTACCAGAAGGGTCATAACACAGCCATACTTTACATGTAAAGCCTGGTTTCCATATAGCCGTAAGATGCCGTAAAGTGCCGGCGGCACTCGCCTGTACCTTGGGTAGAGACATCTAGAATTATATGGAAACCGCTTTTCAAAGTGCCTGTACCTTTGGTTACGGCACCCTAAGTCATCTCAAATTATATGGAAATCACTTTAGCAAGTGCCGCTGGCACCCGTAGCCATGATAATTCAGGTGCCGCAACCAACCTGAAAAATTGAAATATTTCAACTTTTCTCTATCCTTACGGCATGTACCGTCTGCCGCAACCACAAAATATTATGTGGAAACGCTCTGCTTGCCGGTAACTATGCCGGTATCTATGCAGAACTGAGTTAGCTATTATTCTTCTTTGTTATTGCAAACCAATCAAGTGCAAACCTTGGAAACCTTACAAGCCTGATTCTCAAGAGAAAACATGGCCACCTAAGCAATTGAAATTATGGCAATAAGTTGGGGTGGGATGTTAATACATTTGGGGAGTAGGATTTTCTACAAAATTCTTTACTTAGAGGGGTGCTAATAAATGCAGCCTGCATCTTCAAAACACATTAGGATATCATATAGGGGCAAATAGCATAGTTTTACTGCCTAATGAAGTCGATAAACAGATAGGGTCTTTGGTTTTGATGCCCATGTGAGGGGGGTTTGTTAAAACACCAAAGCAGCGGCTGCGATTACTTGTCGAAAAGAGAATTTAAAAAGACCATTTTATACTCTAGCCACAAATCCTTCTATTAGAATCAACTTCTCTACTCGTCTCGTTTCTAACTTCAAAAACATTCAGAATCAAAAATGAAAATTTGTTCTACAAATGCAGACGAGGGAGGAGTGTAAATGAGCAGTGCTTATTTTGTGGCTTCGAGCAAAGTTTTTCTATAATATAATGAAGGTCCTAACACACTCAGAAAGTGTTCACCATACCCACAGAAAGGTACAGGCGAGTGCCGCCGGCACCTTACGGCATCTTACGGCTATATGGAAACCAGGTTTAAACTTGTTGAGCTAGGGTCACCATGGGGATAGGGCTGGCTTGCATGGTCATCGCAGGGTTCGGTTGAGCCTCTTTTTTGATGAGAACAAACGCTACACAAATAATAGCGAACTTGCAGCTTGGTGCGATGCAATCAGTTTTGCTCTTGTTGTCGCTACATGATTTACATCATATCGAGGCCCACTGACATAGCCCTCCTCCTAGGATCATCCTTCTCAGACCTTTTACAAGGCTTGAGTGAACAAACAGCTGGCACTCCTAGGAGGGTCCCCCTACCTAGATGATAGAGTGACTCTAGGCCAAGGGTGACCCTACCTGACATGTAAACTGAAAGACGAAAAGCAGTAGAGGAGGGTGACCCTACCCCCGTGTAAAAAGGCCCTGAACTATTTTTAAGCAAATGCAATTTTGAAATGGGTTAATGGTCAGAAGCGTCATGTATATAGTCATTTTTGGGTTCTTGATTTAAGCAAAACCTTGCTGAAAGATCAAAAGGGCCGAATTTTTTCTCTGAGATGGAACGTTTTGCTTAGGTCAATTGTTCTTCTAATCCGTGTGGCCAATATAAGTTATTCTGTACCTCACTTACTCTCTTGAGTTTCAAAATGAAAAGTAAATGATGGACGTTAATCTGTTGGTGCATCTTTCGGAGCAAAATAGGTGAATGAATTTTTGCAGAAATTTTTCGCACTCATTTGTATTTTAAATGATATGCAATTTGGAAATGAAAAGAGTGGATGTTCAGCATCAGTGTTCTCAATTTTCTTCATGTAACATTTATCATACTTGCGCGAAAACTTCCTTAGATTGCTAAAAACATTCCCTAGATTTCCTAAGCCTTGTCTTTTCTTGAAAAGAAGCCTTCTGAGAACAGAAAAGAGTTGAATTGGGCTTTGAAACTTGTTGAAGTTAGCCAGCCGGGACGGAAGAAGCATTCAGAAAGTGGTGGGGGGTGGCACACATCTTCAAATGGCAACCTCACAAGCAGAAATGGAAACTCGTAAGCTGCAATGGGGTACATTACATACAAACTTGTAAAATGGGGACGCACATCCCCTTCTCCCCCAATGTATAAGTCCAAGCTTGTCAGCGTTTTACAAAAACAAGTGCAAGCTATATTGTCAATGTATGCTTCTGAGGCTCAAATAAAAAGTAAACTTCTTTAAGGATATTGTCACCCCCCAACAATTCTAGAAAACTTACGGAGTAAAATAAAACTTAACAATTCTCCAAGCTCTATTTGAAAGGTTGTAAGATTGCTGGTTTGCACCCACAAATCTGATAATGGCTGGTAATACTTTGCCTTCTTCTGCCAAAAAGAAGCGTTACGTCCAGAATTTTCACACTGAATTACCATTAGCACATTTTCTGATAACTCTATAGAATTCGTTAAAATTTCCTTTGATTCCAGAATTCCTTAGAAATGCCCTTTGAAAGGTGAAAAATTCCTAGGCTTAAGGTATTTATGCATGAAGACTCTATGATGAGTTGATCGAAAGTATTGGCGCTCAAACTCTATGATGAGTCAAGAATCATTTCTGTATTTGTGCTAAATTTGCCACAATTTTATCAGAAGACTCCATAGCTATGTGAATAACCATTCCAAAGCTTGCAAAGTTATAATAGGGCAGGTTCGCTGCAATTTTAAGTGCAAAGTGATACACCTTTTCGCAAGCTGTATCCTTTATGGGAATGCAACGAATGGTCGTCATGAAATTAGGCAACGTAAGCAAGAGTCTTGAAGCCTGACACACCAAGAACAGAATATAATAAGCAAATTAATCTATATCTTGATTTTATTGTATCTTCGTTTGCATTTCCTTACACTATTACTGTTTTCTTTTGCTCATTTGATTCATTTGTCACAGGATCCGGCAATAAGTGCAAATGAGACCGCAGGAACGTATGAAGCGTATGATTTGGGACAGAAATTGGACATATGGATAAAAGACTCTCAAACTGGAAAGGCTTTGTTCGGAAAGGTAAAATGCATGGATAGATTTCACCGCATCTTTTTCATCATGGATAATAGTTAGTAAATGCGGTGTACCCAGAACGTCGAAGATTTGCCAAGAGGTTTTGGATTGATTATCAATCTCCCAACACTTACTGTCTACGAGCTAAAAATTTAGCAAAATATTGTAGTGATGTAAAGTTTGTAGCTCTAGTTGTTTACCGTTTCGTTATTTTTTCATTACTTTAATTTCTTTTTCGATTTTTATATTCACATTCGACTGATAGAGTGTACCCTTTATTAATTTTTTCTATAGATTTATTTTATTCACCAACTAATGATGGATTGAGCATTAATCCGAAACATGTTTTTGAAAAATTTAAAGCATTATCCTTTTTGTTCGATTACTTTCTAAGCTACATATATATATATATATATATATATATATATATATATATATATATATATATATATATATATATATATATATATATATATATATATATATATATATATATATATATATATATATATATATATATATATATATATATATATATATATATATATTTATATAATATGTATACATCAAAGAGGTACATTTGAATATACATAGATGTGTTTGTGTTTGGTTATTACACCCTTAGAGGAGTCTATATTTATATGCAACCAGAATGCCTGTAATGTTTTCATGTGTAATTAAGTGAAGTGTTTTTCTAATCAGGTTTGGCCTGATTTACCCAATATTACTGTAGATGAGAGTAAAGACTGGGATTTTCAAACAAAGGTAAGCACTTTCTGATGCAAAAATATCTGTAGTTTCCAAGTTAATGATGGGAATATTAACGAGGGACTCAAAAAGCTTCACTGAATCTTCATATTGTTCTCCTTCTTTGATTCACAAGAATTCACATCCATCTTCTGATACGAGAGTGTTGAAAAATGTTAACAGCATCCTTTGGTTTATGTAAAGGCCAACCTCCGGTCAGCCGCGCGAGCGAGGCGAGCAGACGATGTATTGTAATGCAAATGAGTTTTTGCAAAGCATTCTGCTCGCGGGCTGCCGTGATCTGTTCGTCTAAGAGTAGAATGCAGCCATAGTCTCGACGAAAAAAGTTGGTCGCACCAATCAAATTGCAGTACAGCTACGACATGGCGTCTGATCCACACTGCCTTGTGAGCACTCATCTCTCTCCGAGATATCATTGTTTGCTGCTGAAGCTGATGTCAATGACGATTATGACCAACTACTAATAAGCGAAGTTAAAAGTTATAGATGTATTTGGGACACAATATGCCGTGCATACAAAGAAGCCCCCAAGAAGAACGAAGCAGGGAAAGTCATTGTTTCTAAACTCAGTAGACCAAGCAGGTAGTGACAAGTGCGCCATGATACAGAGATATATCTCCAATTCATCAAGCTCCAGCTGACATCGTACAATCAGCAACATCAGCAATTACTTCTTTCGCCTAGATTCAGCCATTTCGGAGGACTCGCTCTCAAGTGCAGAGGAGGTATCCATACGAACAGTGGCGCGAACGCTGGAGTCTATTGTTTAGAGAACAATAGATCGTCTGGTCGCCTCGGTCACGCGGCTAAGTGGAGGTTAGCCTTAAGAGTCCTCCCCTAGATACATTGTTGGAGCAGATTGGGCTCTTGCAGCATTTGCCTTGTTTGATAGGAATAGTAATCTTAGAGTTATCTATTCGTCGTATTTAATTCTTCATTACACATAGCTGTCTGTTTTCATTGTAGCATTACCGTGCATACGCAGTATTTCCTGACTTTACGCACCCGAATATTAGTAAATACTGGGGGAAACTCGTTACGGATTTTCACAAAACAATTGAATACGATGGTATATGGATTGTAAGTGATGGCAAACCTTTTCTTATTTTATAGTAATTGTCTTGTCTTGTGGGATTTCTAAAGAAACCAATGCAGAGGGAATTCCTAGAAAGAATGTCTTCTTTGTTCCATTGTGATAAAAACTTATTGTGCCATGGGAGCTTAAAAATTCCTTCCTGAAAGCCAGTTGTATATGATGTAATTGCTCTTTATGGCAGCCCAGATCAGGGATGACCAACCTCCATCCCCTGGGTCAGATACGTTCCCAGCTACCACCCAATCCGCCCCCAGTGCTTGCGGAAAAATTGTACCTACTTTTTTGAATTAATATGCTGGTTTGACAAAGTGCTAATGCTGTGGCCTATTTTGTCTATTTCATTTTTCCCATAGTACACCCAAAACTGAACTGTACTTTGCAAAATAGAGCTCCCTATTGCCAGCATCTGGCCAGGGCGTAGATATCGAGAAATGTGTGGAGTGTGACACCCCCTAAGTATTGAAAGCATGAATTTTGTCGGGCAAATGCCAAAAAAATGTTATCACATGTCAGGCAAAATAAAATACTAGGAAGTAATTTCTTGGTTTTCCACGTTATCAGAAGACTTGCAAGACAAAAAGAGGAGGTTTCAGCCTAATACTATCTCCTGCTCTACTGGCGACGAACATCCACTGCCTGGGCTATGTACGAGCAATAGTTGACACTTCTCAAAAATATTGTTGTTTATTTCTATCATTATGCGCAATAGCAACATTCTCTGCTTTTACAGTTTGCAACGCAATAACTAGAGTCTTCAGTACATTCTATGTAGCCCACGTCTGATATATCCAGTGTGAGGTCGCTTTCTTCTTGGTGTTTACGCACAGGCATTCAACACCCAAAAGGAGAGGCCGGCGGAGCTTTTTCCCTTCTACTGCTATGTCTGCAAAATTCAGAGAAGCTAGCTTGATTTATCAGTTTTCCTTCTCCATATAAATTTCAATAATCAAAACAAATCATATTCTGCTTTGAAAAGGGGCAATTTCCGACGTTCTAGAGGGCGTGGACCTAAACAATGTTCTGGAGGCAAACCCCCAGCCCCCTATTTCCCTTACTTCTTCCATGCCCTGCTACCACTTCATGGTTAATGGCATGAAGCAATGCACAAAATGCTTCCCCCAAACCACAAAACATAATGTGGAAACAACTCTATTGAGAATGCCCTCAACAGTGGCGGCTCGTGGTATTTTTCGCTGGGGGGGGCAAGTCTTTGAAAAAACTGGGTGTGGTCGAAAATATCTTAGGGAGCCACACCCAAAAAATGACATTGGATAGCACTACTTCCAGATAGTAAAATACACGTTTTCTTTTCAAATAAGAAACATATTATCTGGCTTCAGCCTGGTAGTTTTTTTTAATATTTTGTCAAACACAGCCTGAAGTGTATCTTAAATATAAAGACTTCTAATGATAATAAGAACTCAGATTAGGCAATTATGATATCAGAAAAAGGATGTTAAGGTTTTTTGAGGCAAGTAATGGACGTTAATTCCACTTTCTTTATAAAACATTTACTTGCAAAAACAGTTGTTTAAAGTTATTGTTTGAAACTCAGCCTACCTGTTTCTTAACTTTTGCCTACTCTCAGCCTCATGTTTCTTATGGACATGTTTCTCATAGAAAATGAATGTAATCAGAAAAATGATTATTGTTACTTTTGCGAAATAAGAGACTTTATTGCTTAAATCTGCTTCAGGAAACAGAACTATTAAAAGCTATTATTTTCTCTTCCGCTGTTTAGAGGAATAGTCAATTCAGGTAGACAATTTTTTGTCAAACTATTTTTGTAATTGAAATTATTACTTCCATGGACGCTAAACAATATAAATTGTCTAGAATGATATATTTTTGTCCCAAAAATTCAAAGAGAATTTAGGTGATGTAAGCAGAAACTATCAAATATAATATGCTGGTTTGCAATTTTTAAAAAATGCATGGAGTCTCTTGAGCTACTTGAAAAGAAATTTAGCTCTTCTATTCTTGAGCTGGGTAAACATATCAGTCATATCTCAAGTTAATCCAATTGAATCTCTAACAAGGTTCTTTTCTATTGAAAGCATAGCCAAAGCGTTGAGTCTAATTTTCTTTCACTTTTAGAGGTCTTTCATCCAGTAAATGAGGGACTTACTTCTGATATTTCTGAGTTGGTATAAACATCAATTACATTTTGGTTAAGGCCTGATCTAAAGCAATTTTGGCTAAAATATTCAATATGTTTTCAGACATAGGATTTCCCAATGTAACTTTTTACTCTCAAAGAACTAAAAAGTCCTATTAATTCAAAAGATTTAAATGGAATGGTGATGATGGCCCTTAGCAACAGTCCAGTCTCAGAGAAATTACAAGTCAGACTGGCTTTACAAGCTAGGGGTAATGGAACTGTTTTGTGCCATAGAGGGATTTGAATGTAGACAACATCAAGGAAAGGAATTTTTTTAACAGTATTTTTGACAGCTTTGGCTGGGATGAACACAAAACTCTCAAAAAGAATCACTCTCAAAAGGTGGTTGAACTAAGATCTCCAGTGAATTCAACCTTGAGAAATATTGTGATAATACACCATCAAAAACTTCAATATCACAGATAGTTCCTCTCAAAGATTTCAAGCATAAATTAAGAATGCTATCCAAATGGCTAACCAACTTGGTGGATATAGATTTTGCATTATCTTGTGGCATGCTGCAGACTAACTACAAATTCTGCAGATGATATGAGAAAGGAAGGAAATGTTTTAACTGTAATTAGTCCCAAACTAAGTTTGAGTTGTAACATCGAACCATGCACCTAAATCACAAACTTTGCCATGAATTTCTGAGTACTGCCATCTGGAAAGCACCATAGGACTTGAAGTAGTCAGTCGCCATTGATCTGGTTTGTAGAGCCTAGATGCTTCTCCTTCAATACTCCTTTTAATGGCACAGGCGAAGAACTCTAACTAGCTTCAACAACTCTGATTGTAGTGTTGACCAGTGAGTTCAGTGATCAGTAAGTATTACTAAAGATTGCGAGTAGTTTGATTCAGATCTTTTGCGCTAGTAAGCTCGGAGAGAACGTCCCTTGGATGTTGTTTACATTTCAGAGCTGTTGTGGTTGTTGTTGTTGTTGTATCGGAGAGGGGAAAATGTTTCTTGCCCAAATTTCGTCAATTTCATCCAATCGGATAATTGTCGGCATTGGGCTTTTGATCCTTGCTATTGCGCATGCCAGGTAGCCAATTCCAAGGGCAGAATCTAGCTTGCCCCGAAAATGACAGCATTTTGTAAAAGATTACGTGCGAGGCTAAGTCAACAAAATGAGAAGCAATCCGATTCGGAATC
>OLMO02000286.1:8060895-8077793 GCA_900291935.2 Cassiopea xamachana
ACCAGGCCATTATTGCAAATAGAACACACTCAAATTCCTTTGTTGCTGTGTCAAGGTGTGGTAAACTGCAAGTTTGAAAGGTGTGGTCAGCAATCTTTTCGCAAAGAGCCCCTCTTTATGCCTTAATAGGACACATTTGTATGCATTTGTCCAAGTAATTTAGATGACTAGTCGTGCAACTGCTTAAATATTGCATTCGAGCATTATCTATTTTTAAACTTTATGCAGTTTTTCATTGATTTGCCTAGTTGATAGCATTGCATTGTTCCTTTCAATTTCAAATCCATGTATTTTTTGATGAAAATTAGGCACAATCACCAATGGAAAATTCCAACACATTATGTTCAAAGCAACCCATGTGAGTTTGAAAGTTATTTTTCTTGCGCTTATGTAACTTCGAATAGATTGTGATCGTATTTTGACTTAAAGTGGGTTTTATTGCCAGCAGTTGATTCTTGTTTTTTATGGCAAAGTTCAATGTCTGATGCGCCCTTGGAAAAGCATGACCCGATGCGCTGCGGCAAAGAGCCTGTTTACATTAAGTGTTGTCGCGACGCTGGTTAGACAATTTTTCATTGTGCGGCTGCACATGTAGACAAATCGTAGCCCGTTTAGCCTCGCTAGCCCACTTACTTGTTTTTATATGGAAAAATTGTATCCCACGGGAGACAGGTCTCACCTAGCATTCGACAGATCAGATCTCACCTTGCCGGGGTGGCTCCATTCCCATATAAAAGCATGCAGAATTGTGAAATGATTCTATTTATCAAGACAGGTCTCATACAATGTGAGCTAGCCCGGCAAGCCGGGTTGTCTCGCTNTTCGTATAAGAAGGCCCTAAGTGGATAATGATTTCCGTGTAACTTTATCTTCAATGTTAAATGCGACCATTAGGAGCCATTCACCCTTTACGTGACACCATTTTTGCCATTTTTGGGACTTGACCTCCCTGTCTTGTGCGCTCCGTAGTATAGCCCATCTTGTGTCTCAAACAATTCGGTAAAAAATTGAGTTGCCCTCTCTTCCTGTAGAAGGCTTTACTACTATGGAGTAAGTGATCCTTTACTGTTGTCGCCTGTCATCTCTTCTGTATTTTTTCAATACAAATTTATTCAAGTATGAAGATACTAATCGATTTGATTGAGCCTCCTAGATCTAATTTTAATACATATTGCATTTCCATTCTGCTAGAGTGCTTCAAAATTTCTCACTTTTTAAGTTCCTCGGGTATCAACTTGAACCCAAAAAATAGTGGCAAGAACCCAAGTTACATTTTTTTTGATAAGACAGAGGTTGATATGAAAGTAGTAACTCAGTTGCTCAAAAAGTTAAGAAAGTTCAGATAAATCTATGTATAAACTGTCATGTATGTGATGCTGGACATTGGAACTCAAAAATTTTTGCTAAGAAAATCTTAAGAAAGTTCTGATACTGAAATTGTGAAAAAGTTAAGAAAGTTTCAGTACTGGGCGAAAAAACACTTTCTTGTAAAAAAACGTTCATTTGTTGCTGTTACTACTCTTCTCAATAGATCTATAATTATTTTGCATTCTAGGACTCCCTGCATATTGCTGTTAGTAGAAATGGATACGCTGATGCTCGTATGTATAATTTTGAGCATGTGACGGTATTGGGAACAGATCTTCCACCTAGAAAAGCCGTCCCATATATATACAACAACAAAAAATTGATTAAAGGAGCAAAAGGTGTTGTTGATGAAAATGGGGTAAGTTCGCAAGTGCTTATCTCCTCTTATGTGTTCTAACAGGATTCTCCTATATTTATGAATGTTATTTTGATCCAGTGACATGGTACTACGCAGTGGCAGATCTAGACCGAGTTCCTTGCTGCCCAGAACTCAGTCATATTTTCCACATACAAGATTTTATTCCAATAAAATCAACTGTAGTAAACACTTCTTTGGCCTAAGATTTATCACCACGACTGTGAGCCTTGCGCAGCCCATTGATAATCTGTATCTGCGGTGGACAGTGCGTTTGAACTCATGGAACTCAGAAATGAAGTCTTGGCAGCGGAAATAAAATTTTGGGCATCAGAAATGATCGATTTGGAATTCGGATGGAACCTTGTCAGAAAACAATGGTGGAACTCGGAACTGAAAGTTATCAAAAACAACCAGTAGAGAATAACCGTCATTGATTCGTCTACCTCAGATTCACAGATCTTCCAAGGAGTTTCAGAGTTATTATGGAGCGGCCTAGCTATCTAGAAAAGTATTTCAAGACATTGTGGGTTTTTAAATTTGCTGTTGAACTGTGGAGAGATTGTAAATCCGAGTATTTGATAAGCGAATAAAATGAAAACGAGATGAAGGCGTCGGTGCTTGATTCTCCTCCTTACGACAATTACACAATTCTTGCAAGACTTAAGCTTCATCAAGAATTAAGAATACTGCTTTTAGATTAGCCTTTGCGACTGAAATTTGAATATTTCCTTTGATTGTAGGCACATTTACACCTTTGATATTTAAAAATATTTGAAGAATACTGTAAGGTTCAAAGGCAAAAATAGTTAAGATCCTAATTTTGCTATCAAGATCGTAGGTCGTTTTACATTTGCTTTCATATTATCGGTTGCTTGATTTTGGGGATCATCCAGAAAGTACCTACCCATTCTCAGAGTGTACATACTTTGTGGTTGCTCACCTGGCTCTCTCTGTCTATTGTGCCACAAATACAGGGGCTGCGCAACGATTTGGAAAGCAGAGGTGCCAAGCTGAAGTGAACTCATTTTTCGAGCCTAGTCCATACAACAAGCAGCTGATAGGTTTCTGTGGTAAATCTTGTATGACATAGGTAGCCTATGATAGAACACTTTTCAAAGCTGGATATCTTGAATATTAGAAAAAGCTTTTGTCACTGCAAAAAGTGGGGAGTCATGGCCCCTCCGGCCCCTCTGTGGAGTGGCCCTTGGCATGCCAATAGAAGGATACAATTAGTAAAGAAGACTACACGTTTTTTTTATAAGAAACATGACTATAAGAAACAAGAGGCTGAAATTTGGCACGACTTAAGAAACATTTAAGAAACATAGGCAGGCTGTGTTTCAAATTATAACTTTCAAAAACTGTTTTTACTAGTAAATTTTTATCAAACTAGCAAGAAAACAGAATGAACATTTATTACATGCCTCACACAACCTGAGTATCCTTTTTTCTTGCATAACAATTGCCTAACCTCGGTTGTTATTTTTATTGGAAGTCTTTGAATTTAAGAAACATTTAAGGCTGGATTTGACGCAATACTAAGCATCCAAGCTGAAGCCAGAAATATTTTTTCTCATAAAAAAACATGTAGTTACATTTCCATGACAGATTTGCGAGGATGCATCTTGCTTTCCTTAAGTCGAGTCCCTCCTTCTATTCTCATATTAGTGATCAGTTTTACCTCTATGCTCTTTCCTCCGGCATTATTGAGCACAAATTGCATTTAATTCATGATGTTGCAGTTTGTAGTATTAGAAGAGAGAAAATTTTCTATTTAGCTGTCTAAGCAAGAAAATTCTATTATAGGCCCTCAAGATATCTGGCCTAAAACTACCACTTACGAAAACTCATGTCATACAATGGCGGCTTAAAAAGGTGGATTCTGGAAGTTATGAAGTCAAGTCCAGCTGCATAGTGTTTTTGCTTTGCTTGTTTCTTTCGCTTGAACTCTAAGTTGTGGTTCTATGATCTTGTTTTCATTAATGCTTGATCCTATTTTCATTAATGCTTGATTGATTTTGCCTTTGATTTACAGTGTAAAGCTGATATTATGTCATTAGTGAAAGTACATGTAATTTCTGTAAGGGACCAATCATTTGTAGCTCTGGGTGCTGGAGCAGATAGAATTTTAAAACTATTCAACAGTTTAATACCCCTTAGTACAAGATGTCATACCACGATGCTCAGAAATTTTCTAGAATGTTTCATACCCCCAATTGATGGATGGGGGAGCCCCCATTGCAACTCACACCAGTACCAAGAATTATAAATGACTGACCCCTACATAGGGGAGAAAGCCTCCCATATACGTGATATCTTATTGATTAAACGTGATCATCAACTCGCTGTTTGTGAATACGTGAAATAATATTGGAATTGAATGTGGATTTGTATTGCTTGTTTCATCGCTTTTAGTACATTTAGGAAGGTTTTCACCTGCAATTAAAGCAGAATATCTTTATTTGTTATGAGCTGACAGCAATAGCAGTTTTGGGATTTTTTGAATCTTTTTATCAACTATTGGAAATTTTCCTTAGAGAGAGTGATCGAGACAAGGAAATGGTTCCAGGAGATGGCAGAAGGGTTAGATGACAAATAATAAAGTTTTGTGAAAGGGCATTGCTTTCATACTCCACGTTAATACCATCTTCATAATGGTGATACCTTGTTGGTCACTAGGCTCTCAAGCTCATTTTTCTTCATTATTCTGTTTAAGAAACGGAATACGTTATTTAGTAATGTAGAAAAGAGAAAATTCCAACTCCGCTTGTAAGGCAAAAGTTCACTTCCAAAAGGGTGACTCTTACGTGACTTACTTGACATCAAAAGAGAAAAATTAAAGGTAAAAAGGCTAAAATGCTAATGAAAAACGTAAAAGCGAACTCTAAAATATCTTTACCATGAAACTGAATGCACAGAGCTAAAGAAAATGTACAAAGCAACTTTGCATCCAGCAAAACCTATTTTTAGCAGAAGGTTGTACAGGTGCAGTGAAGTAAAAACTATGAAAATTGAAAAAGATTTTTTATGTTGTCTAGGGTCAGACGATATGAATAGGCCAAATTTGACATTCAAATTCGAAGCAGGTTTTGCACAACAGCCATTCAAAGTATGACCTTAACAAAGTTTTCTTCGAGGGACTTAAGATGTAAGAAGGGGAGTAGTACTCATTTAGCCCTTTATTCAGGCACGCCGGAGCCGGGGGGCTGCAAACCCTCCCCACCTTTTTTCAAGTATATGATGTCACACAATAGATAGCCTATCCTATCTGAGATAAGATGTATTTTGATGCTCGAAAATGGGGTTTTCTTGCAATCTAAGGGCGCATTTATAGAAATTTTAAGGGAATCCGCGCCTAACCCCCATTGCCACGCCTAATAAGCACTTGCTGCTCGTCCCCAGCCCCTCACTTAAAAGTACGCTCCGGCGTCCCTGTTATTGATATATTCCTCTCATAAATCTGGGTCAATGCATGACTCAACATCAGTTTAGAGTATAAACCTTACAATACAGTATTGTTGGCCAATAATTTCAGATTGCAATAGACGCCCTTACATCACACTGGTATAAGTAATTGTTGGTTTAGGGCTGAAGTTTTTCTGCTTCCGGTAGCAATAACGCCACCAGTTTTTACAGGAACACGTTTTCAAATGAGAAAAAGACCAATGAGGGAATAATTTTGAAGCATAGTTGACCATTTTGAAGCACAGTTGACCATTTTGAAGCAATGACAAATTTCATTTCACTGCGCCTTTAAAGCTGCGTGATGTACGTGACATCGTACAAATTACACCATTCCAGCAGCAATTTGTTTCTTGAGGTTTCTTTGAATTGCTAAGAACCTGTCATTATTGGTTTAGGATTTGGCAACTTTGCTGCTGCAGCTAATTTCTTAATTTTCCTGAAAAAAGGCAAAATATCTCTTGACGTGTGTTACAAAATGCATGATAGATTAAAACACTCTCCATCAAACCCAAAATTGTGAATTTCAAAAGACCTTTGCCAACTGTGTTGTTAGCTTCCAATCCACTGTATTTTCAGCAATAGTCTGCTGATTTCACTTAATTTGTCTTTAGCTAGAGAGTTAATTTTCCATTCCAGGTTAAAATTTCACGAGAATGGCCATAAATGCCATATATAGTAAGGTATCTACACTTCTCTTCCAAGTGACCTCCCCGATAATCCCTTGTATTTTGAAGCAGAAAATTGTATTTAGTCCCTCCTCTCAATTAATTGGAGATATGGAAAGCTGAACTGAATTAGAGTGAGGAGCAGGGACGGATACAGAAAAAAATTTGGCAGACTTACCACATGCTAATTGACAACGCCCTTTGGCCACGCCCATCTACTGTACAATTTTTCCAAAGAACCATTCATAACTACCAGTTCTACAAAGTCTAGCCATCTCATTGAGAGTATAATTATCTTCCAATTCAATACAGTGGTGAAAACAGAACAAGATTGATGATGCATGGCTGCAAAAATATTCCAATAGCGCTCTTCAATACTCTCTGGACTTGATAAATATAAAAGGACAAGACTGATGATGCATGGTGATGATCTGTATTTGATAGACAAAAAGTGAATAGTGATAGATGCAGAAATTACTAGGTGTTTACTGCAAGATGCCAAGATATCTGGTGTGCTACTTCTCGATTTGACGACAAGTTGGCTGCTTTGCACTCAATATACCTCTGAAGCAATTGATTCATCAGTGTCTGGTACATTCGCGTCAGTGAATAAGATGTTCCTTAATTTTATTCTTCTAGTGCTTTTCTTGGCAAACCTATCAATAACTTTGTTGATATCCACATCAATGTCCCTGTGTGTGTAAAGTGAAGCAAGGCTGTTTAACCTTTGTTCTGACATCGTGCTTCGCAGGTATGTTTTCATTAATCGAACAGATGAAGCTGAACGTTCACAGGTGCAGCTTGTAACAGGAAGGACGGCTAAAATCTTCAAGGATTGATATATATATTACGAAAGGACATTTATTTGTCAACTTGAGAGCTTCTTTTATTGTATTTGGGAGCTCCTCCTCTGGATAATCAACCCATGCAGACTTCCAATTATCCACCTCATGAGAGAGAAGCGAAGGGTTTGGCAAGTCATCGGCATACTGCTTACAGAATTCCAGAAAATCCCTTTTCTATTTTTTATCCAGTCTTTGTATTCTCACAGGTGGCTTCTGGCATGTAATTGTGCTTGCATCAGTGTACTCTTTATTTTGTAAAACAGGGTCTTTTGATACATTTGTGCGATCTAATTTGCGTTGTTTCGAAAATGGGGATTGGTTGGACGAACAACTTTAAGATGAAGAGACCTGAAAGGCGTCCTCCCTACTGCGTTTGTCCCCAATAGCAATTTCCTCTATGTGCTGCTCTTTTAAAACTTCTGGAAGGAGAGAAAAACCTCTAAATGCAATGCAGTTTTTTGCTGCAAGTCTTGCAGAGAGTTCTTGTAAAAGAGTATCTGAAATTGGAATAGCGATATTCAATCTAAAGTAATCTTTAGCGTCAATGCTGGGTGTATTACTTCTATATTTTTGGCTTACACAAGTTCTGGGAGCTTTCTGTGACATCAATGTGTGAACTTTGCATTTGAATAGTAGCACAGCTGGTATAGCTAAGCAACATTGCTGTTGTGACCAGAGTGATAATGAAATCAAAATGTTGAAAAACGAGAGTATGTCTAGAAGCTTCGCCGGCACAATCTTCTCAAGAGCCATCTTTGTTGTCACGCATTGTGGTTAACGTATGATGAATGGCTTAATACACCTTAATAAATCTTTCTAACACATCAATTCAAAGAATTCATCTTGTACGACATGGATTGATAAGTTTGTTATGAGTGTATTTTGGTAAGTGTATCTTCATCATCTTTTCCAGAAGAAGTTGACGTTTAGGAGCTTTATTGAGGAAAGACGCAATTGTTCTAATGTTTTCCATCATATTGCTGACTTTTTGAGAGTTACATATAGCAGCAACAGCAACATTTAGCCTATGCGAAGAACAGAGAGTGTATAAAGCTAGATCATTAATTTGTAAAATGCGACTTGCTACGCCAGAGTATTTTCCAGCCATATTTCCAGCACCTTCACCAGTTGTTGATATCTAAGTTGAGATCGTTTGTCAAACAGGTTAAAATTTTGTCCTTCAAGGCCTCACCTGTCGTTCCAGTATCACAAGAAATATACTTCAAAAATCTTTCTTGAATTTCGCCCTTCTGGTCAACATAGCGTATAACTAAAGGTATTAGCTGATGATTGGAACAATCAGTTACTTCATCGGCAAGAATTGAGAACGGACCACATTCTCTAATTTCCTCCGAACAACAAAAAATGAGTTCATTCTGAGTTGTCTTTGGATGAAGAGTTGCATTTTTAGGGGCTGTTTTGAAATGTTCTTCAAGAATGTAATCGCCACTTCCTACCCGGAAATTCAGCAGAGCTTGAAAGTTTCCACAGTAAGCAGAATCATAGTGCTTTGCATCATCTCTATGACCACGTAGTGGAATATTTTGTCTACCACATAGGAGAACAGTTTGAGCAATGGATCTTAATTTAAGCCTGTTTAAATTTATGGAATTACTGACTTTTTATCAAATATTTCATCAATTGATTTTGCTTTATTTGACTCGACTTTGTGAAAATGCTGCATTGTCTCCATTGCAGTTCTATGTATTTCAGACTTTTCCTGGTGTTCTTTCAACTTTGTAGTGGCAGAAGACCAATCTTGAAGGGGACGCTTCACCAATCTGTCAAGTTTTGAGGCATTTGGACCAATGTGTCTTCCAAAAATGGATCGCATGGAATGCAAAATGCTCCATCTAATATAATTAAATAAGCAAGCCAAGAGGATTGATCACGCCAAGAGATAGAAAATTTCCTCTTCTTTTTACATTTAGTCTTTACAGGAAAAGAGAATTTCTCTTCTGGTTTCCAGATACTTTCAAGAACTTTAAGCTTCTGATCATCAGAAAAGATTCTAGCAGCTGTATAGAAGGAGCCAATATCATTAGAGTTTGATATGCTAAGGGAGACTGTTGGGGCTGCAGAAGTCTCATTTTCACACTTTTGCTTATTGTCAGTAGCTATCACAGGTCTAGAAAATGCAACTTGACTAGAAGTGCTGCACTTATCATTCTTTGGAAACTGGATCATAGTTTGTTTTCCGTTTGATGTTTTCATATTCTTTGGCAAATGTTTGGTTGTTTGAAATATTTCTACCTGTTTTGATTCTGTATTAGAAACCTGAGAGGAATCAGAGGCTGATTTTACCTTCTTAGTCTCTTTATTTAAGAAAAGCAGTGGAACTATATGATTTGGGGCAAAGAATGGATTCCTGTCTTTCTTTGATCCACAAGCCAAAGACCAGGGAAGATTAATTAGTGTATTGATACTTCCTGCGACTCTTCCTTGCCTTGGTTGAATTTCTGCATTGCAAATGTTAAAGGCATAGCTTCTCCCACCAGTTTCAGGATAATTTGAATGAATTGGTAAACCAAGAACACTTGATAGTGCCATAATACATATGAATGGGCGCCACCGCTTATCATGACAATTAGGAAAAGCTTCAAGTGTCACGCAATCAGAATAACACTTCACAATCCCAGTTAAAACGTCACTAGCTTCATGAGTAAGAGCGTGTGAAAAGTAGGTGTCCACAAGACCTGAAGATTTTTCTGTGGCAAGTAAAGCAATAAAGTAAGGATGGGCTGAATAAAAATCTGAATGTAAATATAATTCAGCAGAGGTCACTGCCCTGAGAAGATGACTCATTTGCTCGTTACCTGTCAGGGCCACAGGTACAGCAGTGTATAAGCAGTTCCCATCAGCATTGACCCTGAGTGCATAAAATATATATTTGTCTATTGGTTGTCATTTATGAAGAAAGCTGGTTAGTCATAATAGCACGGAACAACAAACACTCCCCCAGGCTTGAAAGTATGACTTCATGCAAATCATGTTCCTAAAGACATTGGAAATTTGACACACTTAAGGTATCTTCTGTTTGATGCCTTCACAATCTTGAGTAATCAGATAGGTATAATTTTTAATTATAAATAACTCTTACAGATTTGTCAATATAAAAAAAATCATAAAGGAGATATGAGGGTGAATGAAATTGCTACAGGTTGGTTTACTGCATGAGTCAAGTAACAGCCAATTTGTTGACAATGGCAACTCAAATGTCAATCAAGGAGAGGGGTAGCTGTGACGTTGATGGGGGGCTTTAATGTTGAACATCTGAGAAACTGTGCGTGCACTTCTAACAACACTTTCAATCAAAATAAGAGGTTTATTTCACAAAAATGATGTTACAACACCATTGGGAAACTAAAGCAAGAGAAGGCCATTAAAACATAACTGCTGATGGATGGATTACCCTGCAACATTGACATTAATTTGTATATTTGAGACCTTGTAACATTATAATTGCCTTTTTTTTATAAAATACCTAGCATTAGCATGATGTATAAATTGCCACTGTTGAAAATCTTTACGAAAAGGTGTGTGATGTAGCCCCATCAGCCCTCCCCTATATAACAGCCCCTGACTATATCTTGTCTCTATTCTATCAACAGGTAAATTGCCTATCATGAAGGGCATGTCCATTTTGTGGGGTACCTATACTATTCGGCATTAAGATTTCCATTTGAGCAAAAATAATTTCCCCCTAGGTTGAGCTCAGAAAACTGCTTGGTGAGAGGCTATTTGGATGTAAAGTTCTGTTATTCTCCACTAATTTGTTTTGCTTTCCATTATTATTTGATGCTAGCCCCATTGTTAATTATACCCTAAAATATTCCTACTCCTGTACCAAACCCCTACCAAAATATAAAACTTTTGTCAACACATATTTTAAAAGATATTTTGCCTCTAGGGGGAATAATCACATGACAAAACATCTGAAAAGGAGATTCCCCTATAGTTGCAATAACAAAAAGCCCTATCAAAAATCTCTATCAAATGCTATCAGTATTGAGATAAAAAGAATGAACTATGTTAATAAAATCGTACCTGGCAGGCAAGATAACCTTCTGGTGCTGGCAATCAAAAACAGATTTAGGGACAAAAGCTGACCCTGCTGTATCCGTTGCTGGGCCTAGCCTTCTCAGAGCATCTTGCCCCAAGACATTCAAAGTATATATCTTTGACGTATGTTTGGTAACAAAGTCTTCTCTTCGAGATTCTCAAGATCTCGTGATTTGATCAGTGAGTAAACCTCTTTCAGATAGTTCATCTCGCAAGAAAGAACTCGACAGTTCAAGTTAAATCCTTCACATCTGACGAACATCGAACTGGATAAAAATCATCGCTTTGAGCACCGACTTACGGTAAACGGGATGTGAGGAAGATGGCTTTTAAGAGAGCTTGGAATAGGACACATCGTTCTGACCATAGAAATACTAGGACTAGAATGCGCGGTTTATTGTCCTCGCAATCACAGGATAGTTATTCTATGTAAAGGCAAGATGGCTGCCCAGTGAGGGCTAGTACGCGGATCACACCGAAGTCTCTTTATACAAATCCATGGCATTGCGATGATAAGATCACGGCTAACTGTGACAAGAACATACTTTCGTCGAAAAGTGACATTATTTTTTATCATTTAGTTCAATTTACGAGAGAAAGCGGAAATATACCAGTTTTTCTATATATTATTAAGCATGTTATCGTAACCATATGGTTAAAAGACGTGAAGAAAATGAACATGACACATTTAATCTGTAATCTACATATGATTTAGCCTATTCTATAGACAATCTGATAGAACTATTATGAGTTGAATTATTGTTTTCAACCAAAGCACTTGAATATAGAGCTTCGTCAAAGCATAGTATTTGCCTGAAACTGCAGGTAATAGGAAGAACTACAGATCTGAGTATTGCTATTTTTCTCAGTGTGAAAATTGTTGAAATGCAAATTGCATGCATAAATAACTCAAAATTTAGTATTCATGGGATCTTTTTCTATTGACTATAATCCAGACTATACTCAGCTTTATGCTATTCATTGTAGAACAGAATGGTAGATGGTTTCTTGCCTTCAATCATTCTCCATGATGCTATCATCTCTCAAATCATTATCAAGGATATGGTCTTCCCTGGAGTAGCTCTGAGTGGACATAAATGTGGTGTTTCTAGCTTCTTTCAGTACAGAAAGTGTAACAGCAAATTTATTTTGTTAATAAAAGGATGCCCTAATACAGAGTGACTTTCTAGCCAATTTACTCACAAAAGGTACTACATTGTAAACAAAATAAGATGTCGTCAGGAAATTCCCAAGCTTTTCACAAGTAGAAGGGGTGTTGCACCAGCAAAGTCATGAGACACATATGTAACTGAATAGGTATATAATCCTGTGGCACACTCTGGATAACCATTTGATTCCAAAAGTGTCTTAGCAACAAGTCAAGAAATATAATATAAACATCAGCATACCATATGCCAGATGACATCAAAAAGAGTAAATTTGAGTTGGAATATATGAAAGCAATAATGTTTGGGGGAAGTTGGATTAAAGACATGCCATTTCCATCTTTCAAATGCAATAAAATCAAGCTTCAGGCTTTTGATTTCATTACAGCTATTGATATTTATTGTTAGATTGGCATTTCTACCATACTTGCTCTTCAAATTCAGTGTATCAGAAAAGTTATTTATCAAAATATAAGTCAAATGCTCCCTCGCTATCTTCCAAACCTTTCAGTTTTATCTTCCTTTCAGTTTGTATTGCTGCAGACACAGAATGACTAAATATTTGAGTGCCAACTCAAACCTTCATGTAGTTTTCTCGCCTATGATGTTGAGATTTTGTTGTATTGTCAAGATATAGAGTACTTTTTGCTGTGTGTAATGGAAGAGAAGAATTTGCTTCCAAAAAATGTTAACCAATCTAATGGAACATTTTGGTGGACTCTGTTTATTTGACAAAGTGCATCACAATTTAGTTTATTATTTCAAAAAGTATGCCATTAGGGGTAGTTAAAGGCGGTGATGTACCAAGACACTATCCATTAGGGGAAGGGGTGTTTTGACCAATTGACCAACTTTTGCTTCTAGAATAAAAAAGTCACAAAAAGTACTGTGGCCAACTCTCTTGCAGCTTGGCTGACTTTTGACCAACTTTCTTGCAAATTTGAACGTTTTTTGGGGGCGTGACACCCCCACATCCCCACCAGCACATATCTGGTTAAGTGCTTTTACAGTTCACATACTAGTGCATTTGTGGCAAGATCATCATAATTTTTCCATAATCACCTTTACCTATAAACTTTGCTAATTTTTTGTTTCCATCCTGTCTTTTCTAGTGTTCATTTGATCAGTAATTATTGTTAAATCTGGCTTATCGGCATTTGGAAGCTCTGACATTTAGAATGATGTCTGATTCAGAAGCACATGCTCTCCTTCAATTCCAACTGACTAGTTAGTGTCAGGGGTGAAATCCTGGGGCTCTGGGGGCATAACCCCCTTGTTAAATTTATGGAGGATTTTGGGTGCATCCCTCCATTTAAAAGAGTCATTGAAAGTTGTTCTCAAATTTTTCTACTTTGCTCAAGATTTGCCCCAGACTTATTTCAGTAATTGTTCAAACTACAAATTGTGCCATTGTCGGACACAACCTCGGTGTTGAGTGGCATATCAAGGAATGGATTTGAGATCCTTTGCAGGATGCTAGAGGCCTTTCTCTTCAAAATTCTGATTAGAGTCCCCTTGTTAAAATTTCAATGTTACATCCTGGTTTCTGTGCTTTAAAAATCAATGGATCTTTGAAGCAAGTATCAAGATCCAAAACATTCTTTGTTACTTCTAATTTATTTTGATTTGTATGTGATGCCAACTGACCACGGTTGTTAATCAGTGCTAATAATCTTAAATCTAGGTACGAACTGAACAGGGACTGTTGAAAAGTGAAAAGATAGGTGGCAAACGAAAAATGTGTTTTGGCTTCTTTCAACTGTAAAATGCACCCAAAAAAGCATAAGTAATAAGAAAATCATTGAAGCATAGGCTTCGCTAACGATATTTGCTCATCTAGTTTTGTTTGAAGAAAATTATTATTGAATTGAAGCCATATGGTTCATAGGCCTACCTTGAATCTTCGCAGTAAAAAAGACGAGTAAATTTCTCCATCCATCAATAGTTCTATAAAATATATCATTCACAGCTTCCCCTTTTATCACTAAAACATGATCTACTTTGTCCGTGCCAAAAATTCCATAGACTGGCGGACTTCACTGTAGTCAACCGAAGTGTTATTCTAGCGCTTTAGCCTTTTGCCCTCACAAGCTACCATTGTAGATCCCCATAGAATAACTGTCACGTGACGGACCCAGCATTCTAGTCCTACTATTTCTATGGTTCTGACCACCGACTTGCGGGGATTTGGGATGCAAGTAAGGTGATTTTACAAGGGCCTGCAAAGACATTAATCGATAGGACCATACATTTCTAAACGCAGGTAAATATCACCGACTTACGGTAAGTCGGTGGTCAGCGAGATGTTTTCAACACTTTTTCTTGACCGTAGATCCCATATGGTCGTATATTCCTCAAGCAATCTTTCCAGTACGTAAAAATCATCTCTCTGGTTACCCTCAATTAGTAAGTCGGTGGTCAGGAAGATGCTTTCTTCCAAGGAGGGGCTTGGTACCTAAGATAGGACTTTGTCTGTGATTGCATAAGAGTTTCACCCTATAGCAAGGTGGTCATGTGAAACACACATATAAACCAATCTTGAAATTGGTTTCTTTTGCATTTCAAAACACATTTCAGTATGTTGTCATTGAAGCTCATTTTAACTGAGACTGTAGCTCCTTACAAAAAGGAGTTCCAGAAGGGACAAATGCCAGATAGACAGCAAAAGATTGCAATGATGAACTCATGCATGCATCATTGCGAAAATATGCCAACTTCAAAATTTTGATCGTTTTTTGTTGGCTTCATCATAATGAGGGATGATAGTGATTATTGGAGAATTTGAAACTCCCAATATTTAAGGCCTAAATCCTTGCGATCAGATCTGAAAATATGCTACGAGCAGGTTTCTAAGCTTTTTCTGTCAGGGTATATGCGGTCAAGGAATATCAAAGGGAAAAAGGTACTTTTCACTTAGGCCAAGGAAAGCCAGGGAAAGTTCTAATGGTCAGGGAAAGTAGTATTTTTGTGCTATAGGTTAGCAGCCATGCTCATGTAATCTGGTCCTTAGTTTTTTTTAATGATAATTACCATGCGTTACTTTTGCTTTATAATGACATTAGATCAAGCAATGTTGAAGTACACTCTTATCATATTTGAATATCACCAGTATACTCCCTTTTAAGATCTTCTCTGGAAAGGTGGTGGAAGGGGGGTTAAGCAAATCATGACATAATAAAGGGAGAGGAGTGGTCAAAATGGGTGTGGAGGGAGAAAAAAAGGATGAGGTTCAGGCGATCCTTTCCCCCAGCAAAATAGTTTAAAAGTGCATTCTTTAAATCGTGGTGAAACACGTTTGTAGAGCATGAAGATAACTGTCTTCCTAGATAAAAACAGATAGATCAAGTCAATCACCTTTAGTACTTGTTCAGTCAAGTTACTCTGAGAAGGAGAAAGGGGACACAGCCACCAAGGAGAGGAGGAAGGAGGCTCAGCCCATGGGCTCCCATATTCTAAACTCTATGTCAAATTTAGATAATGTATCTTCTTGGGCTAGGCTCTAGCTCTAGAGCAATATGGGCCACTTTACAACGACTATCAGCAAGAGCCTATCTTTCCACACTGCAAGCTTTGTCTTAATTGCTAATTTGGACTAGAACTGCCCAGCTACCACTCATGTGAATTGCAATCCTCGCAGGATGCAAGACTAGTACAAAAAGCAAAGATTTGCCCTATAAATTCAAGATTTTCGACTAAGCAGCGGCTTTATTTTTGTACCTCTTATTTTTGGAACCATTCAATTATCATGTCATCAGAGAAGAGGAGCCTTTTGAAATACTTGTGCCTGATTGTTGGGGTGGGGAGGAGAGGGGTGTATGTGCTGGTATATACGAATATACTCGAATCAAACACATTTAATCAATTCAGAATAGCAATCAACGACCAACAGAAGTGACAGAATTTGCGATACTCTTTTATGAGTAAAGTTTACTACAGTACGAAAAAGCGGCAACATTCTTTTAAAATTTTTTTGTCGTCCGACACTCATCAGAGTATGAAAACGTCGGATAGTGACCTAAAGGTTAGCCGAAATATATATCCAGAAACGGTTACATGTGATAGGATGCGTCTAATTCGCCCTATGAGTGGCCAATTAGGACCTATTAACCATTATTCGCTTGAGGAGTTCCAGTGAGAAAGCAAACTCTTTTTGTCTACACAACACTGGATTTTGAGATACCAAAACACTTAAATGAAAAGATGATCTTGCTTGCCCAATGATCCGAAAATTGTCGTCTGTATATGCTTTGGCGCATTCTGAATTTGGAATTAGGTGTTGTCCTATGGCCGACTCACAGTTAATTTTAGACTTGTTGTTTTTACGTATATGAGGTGACTGTTCTCTTGCGGTATTAATTTTCTCCCTGATGCTAGTGGGGACATGTTGTTTTATTTTGTCTGCTAGTCTTTGCGTAGTGCATCCTACGTACCGAGCTTCACATCGGCACGAAAATTCATAAACTACACAACTTTTTTTGAGTGGTAGTGTGATCTGCTCCCAGATCGCGTTTGTTTGTCGGCAGGATGGACACAAATGACTCAAATGTGTTTCCTCTCTCTTGTATATGTACTTTAATCATACTACTGAGATCTTTTACAAGCACCTACAGTATTACAACTCTACTCTAAACTACTAGGGGTGTGTTATATATATACTATGAATACTGAGGCAGGATATGTCAGGGTTTTTGCCCGACCTAGAGTAATCGTTACTCAGCATAAAGTATAATAGAAGAGTAATGTTAGTTCTTTCCAGAATGCCTAGTGTTGTCGTATATGACGCAAGGGTAGATAATCCTTAATCCCTAAAACAATAGAATAGAATGCTGCATCATGCACAGTCATTATCAGTGGCGGCTCGTGGAATTTTTCACTGGGGGGGCAAAGCTTTGAAGAATTGGGTGTGGTCCGAGATAGCTATGGCAGCCACACCCAAAAGTGGTATTAGATAGCTTTACTTTCAGATAGT
>OLMO02000286.1:8081979-8112155 GCA_900291935.2 Cassiopea xamachana
ATTTACTGACTATAATCTTATCATTAGTGGATGCAGCAAATTTAAAGACTTTTTAGCAATTTATGAACCCTTGGGCTGTAGAAGTGGAATGAAATGGCAAATGCTTTGCTTTCCTGAAATCACTTGAAGCATGATAATTTGTTGCAATTTTCTGTCTCATTCTGAAATAGTTCATTATCCATGTGATCAAAGTTTTTATGATTGATTTTTCATTTTATTTAGATAAAACTATCAGTTTTTAAACATCAAAATGGGTTTCTTAATGGCTTTCTCCTTTTTGAAGTTTCTTTTTCTTATAACTGACTTTAATTAATTATTCTAGGTGAAATATTGGAGTCATATTTGTGATATATTTGTCCATGTTTTGGATGCAAAGCAGCATTTTTTGGATGGATTGAATTAGACTTTTTGATTGGAATTGTTTCTTTGGAATTTTTTGAGAAGTTGTGGCAAACTAAATACAGACTGGACAGAATGTTCTTCAGTGGTTTTTACCAATAGATTCAGAATTTGGCCAGGAATAAGGACAGTTATTTATTCATTAGACATGAAGCAGCTCTCACAACCTCATTGTGATGCAGATGGATTCAGCCCCTCCCCCCACTATGGACCATCTTCTACAACCCAATGTTACTTTTCTCCTTCTTTGTAATACAACATAGAATGAAAATTGTTCCCAAACCACTGCTTTTAAGAGTTAAGAGTGTTCTTTTATCTTGTAATCCCTGTTATTAGTGAAAATCTTTGTTTGACAAGCATAACTTGTTGGCTGTGTTTACATTTGCAAGGATAAGGTCCTTTCAGGAGATTTGTTAGCTTGGCGAAGATTTTGTTGAATGTCTAAGCTAAACAGTGTGTATTAAGAAGCCAATCAGAGATACAACTAGCAATATTTATTTCACTTTGGAGAATATAAGAAAATCTATTGGTAACATGTAGTTTCGTTCAAGGGATCTTCCAGGTGATGTTTATGGGCCTAGAAATCTTTCCACCTAACTTGGGCCAGGGAGACTGCTTTTGAAAAAACAGCTTAAGGTTTAAAATCATGTAAATTTGTGCATATTTCAAAATAGCACTTTAGAAATGAAAGTTTTATCTCTTATTATACATAGGTTGGTTATGTCCTGCTCCATGACAGGCCTACTTACTGGCGAAGAGTTGTTTTTCTGTAGAGAACGCAACTTTCTCTTTGCAATTCAGCGATTATCACAGCTAAATCCATCATAAAAGACTTCAAGTTTGGAGCTGTCACACGATCTCCGAAATAAATGCACAAAATTTGTGAAAACATTTCGAGAAAGCAAGGAAGACTGCTACGAAGCACTCTCCACTGTGACTTCTTGCAGTTTTCTTGCCAACGTGTTGGTACCATTTTGATTTCCCACAGTCATTACGCGTCACGTGACATAGCACGCATTCTAGTCCTTCTAGTTCTATGGAAAATAGCCGTTGGTGATTGGTCTACCATCGTATACAAGTGTCTTTGTTTGAGCACTCTCCATGTTTACCATGGCGCCCTGAGAAGAGATTCATCGTTATCAAGGAGTAGCCTAGCTATCTAGAAAAGTATTTCAAGACATTGTGGGGCTTTGGGCCGCTGTCAAGATTAGCCATCAATGTATTTCACCATTATACGCTTCCAGGGTTAGGGTTTTTGACATGGTTAGGGTTACGGGAAGGGTTAGGGTTCTTGGTAGGGTTAGGGTTAGCATTAGATTTCTAAGTTCCGCCATGATGAAGTTGCCCAAATATGGTAAAACATGCGTTGTTTAGGAAGGTATTTCGTGTTGTATATTTGTAAACGTTTGGTAAACGGTAAATTTTTCACCACCATCATAAGCAGCTTGGTGAATACTTTAGTTTGATGTATAAAGTGTGTCGAAGGTGATTGATGAGTAATCTTGTCATCCTCCTGCTTTTGAGTCTCCTTTTCAACTGCGGAGAGATTTTAAATCCGAGTATTTGATAAGGGAATAAAGTGAAAATGGAATTAAGGCATCGTTGCTTGATTTTCTGCCTTGCGACAATTACACACTTTTTGCAAGGCTCAAGCTGCCTAGATTTCATCAAGATTTAATACTGCTTTTAGATTAACATTTACAACTGAGATTTGAATATATCCTTTTGATTTTAGGCACAGTTACGCCTTTGATATTTAAGAAAATATGAAGAACACTTTAAGGTTCAAAGTCATTACGACTACCGCTGCCAAGAGGGGGGCAGGGAAAATTGCTCCAAAGCTCAAGGTCTGGGGGTCTCAATACAAACAAGTAGTAATTTTCCAAAGTTAATTTCTAGAACCTGTAAATTTTCTGCTCGCTTCCCTCGCAGGGGGCCTGGTCTCCCTTTCTTGTCACGGGGCCTCTGACTTCTCTCGGCGCCACTGACATCAAGGCTCAGTGTAAATTTAGGTATTATTTGTTTTTAATGTGTAATTGACATGACTAATGAAAGAATTTGTTTTGCAGGCCTTCTTTGATTTTGGTTTCTAAAGCTATGAACGTGCTTACTTCGAGGGTTCAATTGCTCGTAAAACAGTTGTGATTTCCTGGGATGACTTTGTGTGGCTCTTGTGATTTTTCATTTTTGTAATCTTCGTAGTTTTATGTGGTATTTTTTGATTTTATATATTAGGCTGGAGTTCTTTCTGTGAAATACCCATCGTTCTATACATCAATTGTTATTCAAGCCTTTAGCAATGTTTTGAGGAGCATGTACAGGGCGTGATCTTAAAAATTGATACCAAATCCGCTTGTTCCCAGTCCACGTAGCTTTTGGAACTCAGTCAAATTTTAGGCTGCATCCACCCCTGGATATATCGCATGTTATATTTGCATTAGTCACAACTAAGGATCTGAATTTTCGCACCTTGGATCTCTTGGAATGACCACTCTTTAGGGTCTGACAATAATCAGCCGACATACTGCACCCCTCCCCCAAACTTCCTTGATACCCCATAATCATTTCTTTCATGTCATGATGGAATCTATCCTCCTCTAGAAACCAATCCAAATTCGAGAATTAACAGTGAATTTATTCTTGCGTTACTTCTAATATTAAGCATACTCTCTTTTTTATAAGACTACCTAATTGTCTTCCGAGCCTCGATATTCTTAAAAAATGTTCTGATTTTGAGGCTAGAACTATTTTTAAACTGTTCTTAAATACCAAAGGTGTAACTTCGCCTAAAAAATTAAGGAATATATTCAAATCTTTGTTGATAGTTTACTACGTCACGTATTTTATTGCTCGCTGTTGTACTGAGCAAGCAAAATCATTTTCATACAGTGAAGTGGGCGTGGAAATCAAAAGGCCTGGTCATTAGAGGGCGTGGTTCTTATAAATACCATAGAGATCTCTCCATGATAAATACGCTTCTGCTGTAGCTAGTACTGTCTCAGCCTGTAAGCATGTCCTAAACGAAGTCTTTTATTTCCAGTATAGTTGGAGATTGGAATATGCATACCGCAGTTAGAAAAAATTCAAAAATTATTCAGCCGAGGGAGAGGGACTACCGGGATCATTGACCGGGAGTATCAGGCTAAGGTAGTGTTTACACCAGGCTAACCGAATATTTGGCCGCTCAAATATTCGGCCGGCTCCGTATTTTTTTTTTTTTTGTAATTCAAGTGTCTAGGCCGAGATGGCCCTTAACTGCATACAGCTCTAACGCGAATTACAAACTATTATTAACAACTACACAACAGTAACAAGCAATTATTTCAAAAGAAGTAGAACTAAATATAAGCAAAAGCTCTGAATACTACTTTACGAATACTAGCATTCATAGCGTTACTTTATGAATACTTTACGAAGCTATTAGTACTACTTCTAGTTTATTAAGCGTTTCTTGGGTCTCACAATGAACAAAATACTAGTTAAGCTACGCAACAAAAAAAGAAAAAGAAAAAAGAACAAGACGATTGGCTCAATAGAATTAAGACTAAGTATCAAGTGAAACCTATAAAAGAAATGCTGTTGGGGTCACTTAAAAAATTCATTAAATGCTTTTGGGGTCACTTAAAAATTTGGATCTTTTTGCAATAGAATTTTTGCAAAAAGTTGCCAAACATTTGGTTATAATATAGTCATCTTGGCTCATTAGCCATATGTACATATTGAGGTCATTCAGTGCGGCAGTAGATGGGAAAATTCTATAAACGTAGCCTTTTGCAACTGCAACAACAACAACTGCACAATTTTAGCCCGCCATCAGCACCACAGGAGAACAGTAGCTAGTTAGAGAATTATTCAATGTATTTGATGCTAACTTGCTAATTGCAGTGATTACAGCCAATAAAATGGATGTAAATCATAGTAGTGCAGGTATGAGTATCTTAACGCTTGCTCCTCAATGCTCCCCGAATAATTATAGTAGCCCAGTCCTCTGTACTGTATGTAAGAAATTTTGCGCAGAGCTTATATTATAAGAGATATAGCTTCAAACAAGTCAGTTTGCAAACCAGCTAGTTTGGTCTAGCTAGCTTTCACCAGTTTAAATATGTGAAACTAAATGAAGTGAATACTTCTCACCCTGGGCGCATTCCAATTAGGTGGTCCCGAATGCGTGTGGCATAGGCGCCCGGCTAAGCTTAGCTTTTCTTATAAGCAAAGTAGTGTTTGTGTTCATATAAACACACACACATCAAAGTGATCCCCAAACCTTAGGTTGTAGGCCTTTACTGGCCTGTGGATCAGTTGGTTCCAGGCCACACAAGGAGCATTTTATGCCACTTTGTTTACACTTTGAATCTAATGATTAGCACATCTATGAAAAGGCCTGTCTAGGTGCGAAGGTGTATGCACACCTTGACACTCGCTTCAATGAGATGAGGTGCACATTTGATCATGCACCTTGTTCTTGAAAATTCATGACCAGACCACATGCCTTGACAATGTTGCTATACTTTGCTTGAAGCTACAAATACTTATTTTAGTTCTACAGCCATGATGTAAAATGATTTCTTATCAAAAACACTTTTATCATCTCGATTTTAAGTTGTTCATCTATTTGTTTTGCATTGAGATGAAAAATCAAGTCAAAAAACTGTGTTTCTGGACCTTCTCTGAATGTTGAGCATACATTATTATGAAACAAAGTGGTCTGTGAATGTTGTAGCAGTCAAACATTAATCTGAATATTTTTCTCAACCTTAAGTTCTAAAATGAAATCATGAAAGACCCAGGTTTGTTCTAGAATTTTTTTATTTAGGCAGTGAATTAAGCAATCTTTACTTTAAAGTTGCACTTAACAAGGAAACTCATATGTTGCTGTTATCATATGTGTATAGTACATAATGAAAGCAAGACATGTTGGACTTACATTGCATGATTTGATGCAAGATTTTGTCACAAAGCATGTGATCAGCCTGCTAGCTTCTTTATGGAGAGGCTTGCTAAGTGAAAAAATAGACTCTCACAAATTTACTTGGCAGAGTGAACTATCTTTGCCCACCAAGTTGTGGTAAAAGTGTTAAGTTGCGAGTGGTATATCAGTAATAGAGCTTTTGTGTATCACTTATATAGAGGACTGGGACTTTCAGAAATTGTTACATGTCTAGTTTTTGGAATGTTTAATGTGTGCAGTACACTCCAGATTCTTCCCATACTCCAAAATTTTATGGGATAAATTGTATTGCTTGTTCTGGATTTTTTGAGAGGTCCCTCCCACCTTTTCCAGATTTTCCGTATAACTGTGATTTTGAAAATACTCTTAATTGTCAACATATCAAAGCCATATCACAAAAAGCCCTCTTCTTAGAGGAGCAAGAGAGAAAGCACCACAGCTAACAGATTTATCCATAACTGTTTCACTGGACTACAGCTTTTTGGAGGAAATGTATGTAAAAGGGTTCAATTAAATCTATAATTTACTTGTTTCAACCCAGTTTATAACAAAAATATTATGAAAATCTTACTGTAATTCAAAGGAAATGTCTCAGTATAATTGGTTTCAAGCTGTACTTATATTATTATAATCCATACTTCATTTTATGTTTCAAAAATTGGCTCTTGTTTCTCCAGATTTCCACATAATCTGGATTTTTTCCTTACTTTAGATCAATCTAGGATATCTGGCATGTGCTGTACATACAAGAGGATACCATATTTCCTCTAGAAAATGCTGGGACATTTTTAAATATTTGATACTCTTGGCTGAGCACTTTTGTGAGGAAGGTACTTTTTTGAGGGTGGGCACTTTTTACACTTGTGTTCCTTTAACAAAATTAAACAATCTATCTATGAGCTAAGCAATCTTTGTGAACTTATTACATAAGTTATGAGTTGAGTCAGCTTCAATACAAATGTCCATTTCTTCATCATCATCCCCATTGTCATTCCTATTCTCTACATCATCTTTGTTAGCAAAAATGAATTGATGCCTTCTCCAAGGATTATCTATTGTTTTGATATCAATCTGTCATTAGTATTTTCACATGGTTGGCCTGTATTTTTGAATTTACAAATGATTTTTTGTCGATCACAATCATCATTCCTATTCTGTTTCTGAGCTTCTGATCACTAGGCCTGAAGGTGGGCACTTTTTGGATTTACTAGTCTTGAGGGGGCACTTTTTGGATGGGGCACTTTCTCAGTGGTGAGCGCTTTCTATAGGAAATTTGATAGTTAAGAGATTGCATAGGTATAAAAATGAATTAATGCCCCTGACCATGAGCAACCCAACTTTTGACCATACCCATATTTGCAGAATAATAAATTATTCAGTCAATATTGGACTAAATATCCAAATTGTGAAATCAAGAAATATGAGAAGCTGTAGATGGAAGGTCTGTTGGGAATGTTAGTGAAATTAATTTCACTACCATTGCCAACAGACCAGTACATATCCATTTAAACATGTAAATGTTCATCTTGAATTGACAATTATCATTGGCAGTATTGATGCTTTTAATTTTCATTGCTGATACTTTTCATTAGTGTTATTTTTTTTATTGTTATGATTTTTTCATTTAGTACAAGCTAGTCAATTTTACATCAGCAGTTTGCAGAAAAATGCTTAGAGTTGAGACAGGTGTCATATTTATATGACACCTGTCTCAGCTCCAACCATTAGCCTTAGCTGGAGGTCAAAAAAATATATTGACTTAGTTTAACATCTTATTAGATTTGTTTCATGGTGAAGCTGAACAAAAATTGATGGTCATATCCATTATGACTTTTGGAAAAGGGCCACCAGCACCAGGGGCTGGGGGTACTGCCCCCCACTTTTTTGCATGCAACTGATATTTGCATATTTTCTACACTTTTTTGCAGTATTATGAACTGACGCTATGAAGCCCCCAGTAAGGATTCTTTTCAGCCATGTATAGTAGCTGTACTAATTTCATGCCAGCCACATTTCAGTCTCCCGTCGGACTATTTAGCCCCAGTTGATAAAATTCTCACACCACCCCTGATAAGAGACATCCGCTCTTCTAATACTAGCATCAGCAAACAAAATAACGTGGACTGGATTTATTTTCTCACCTTCCATCTCAATGGCTTGTAACTGAACACAAATTTTGCAGAAAATTTTCCTTCAACAAGTAATTTAATTTCTCTCCATGTGCTATATGTTAAATTCAAGTTGCCAGGCAAATTGGTCCTCAATGAAAATGATCACTGAGTTAAGCTCAAGCCCCATGTCAAGGGTTTGCCCATTGCTTGAGTTTCCATTTTTTTTAGCAGAAGGAGCCCCATCAGCTTCATGGCAACTTAGAAACTGTGGGTAATCAAACTGCATGAAAGAAAAGATAGCAGTAGCTATGTAGCATCTTTTCAAAACTTTCCATTTCAAAAGTTTCAATTGTTTTTGCAATAAATGCAATAAAGTTTTGAAATAATTTGGTAGTAGATGCTAGTGTTAATTACTTTGTTGACTGAAGTTTTGATGTCATTTCAACACCATATCAAACTAGTTGAGAATTCTATGCAACTCCCAATCCTATATCTAATTGAGAAATCTGAAAGCAGCAATAAAATTTAAGGCTTTTTGGAGCAAAACTGTCAGTAGAAAAACTCTTAATCAATTGGAAAATGATAATTGACCTTGGACAGTCAGAAATTTTGAGCCATCCCCCCCCCCAAGAAATATCCATCAAGTTATGTCCCTAAGCACTCAGAGGCTCATTGGCAATGTGATCTGAAGAACTTTTGCAATTAGACAATAGGTTCCAAAAGACTATGTCTATAGCTTAAAGATGGTAGAATCCTGTTGCTTGCTAAATGCAAGCTTGAAATCTGTAATGAACAACATTCCATAACTTGGCACAAATCAACTTTCCTTCAACATCTGCACCCATCTTTCAAATCACCTTTTCAAGTTGACAGATTTTCCTTACATTGCTCTTAGTATGACAGCTAATGGCAAAGGCCAATTGCTGTGTGCGTCTGCAAATATATAGCCAACATATGAACATAACATAGATCAGATTGAAAAGAGTATTTTTACATTGTTGGCTTTCAATACAAGGCCTATGCTCCTCAATGTACAATTCAAGGCTGAATGGTAATCAGACATCAGCTCATCAAACTAAAGGGAAGATACTTCTATCCATGAAATGCATTGCAAAAGCATCTAATTCAAGTTATCTGGGGCAAAAAGAATGGAATGGGGATATACAATACACTTCAATATAAGGAGCAACTTAGTCAAAACAGCCATCTGAAATCCAAAATTAATATCAGTAGCAAGGTAACCTTCATAATCATAATGCAAGCATAAATTCCCAAGGCAGAAAATTCATCACAACCAGAGACAAGTTCAACACAAAAATAGCAGCCATTATTAAGCCTACCTATAAAGTTCATAGAAATAAACATTTACAGAGTAACAAACTATTTTCTGGTTTCTATATTGGCAACTGTATACCACTTTGAAGAAAATGCATGCAGAATTAAAACATGCAGCTATTTAAAAAGAAAATTCAATTGCCTTGGCTTCTCCACAAATTTCTGAACTAGGCTATCATGGAGATTGTCTTTCTCTTCAACTTCCTTCAATACATCCTCATGCAGTGATATTCTACGCAAGGAACCAGGGCGGTCTTGTCCCATTTTATTGCCCAAATATGTTTTCACTCTCTGTAGACATGAAGATGATCTCTCATCAGATACGCTGGAGATGGAAATCACAAAATTTCACTTTAGTAACCGAACAGCTTCAGGGAGACTAGTTTCTAAGCCACACTTGTAAATTTTATTCAATATTTCCAGAGGGCTTTCTTTGTGAAGATCAGGCTCATTGTAGATAAAAAGAAGCTGACTCTTAAGGGAATATACCAGATCCAAGAAAGCAAAGCTATCACAATCTGCAAACCTCTCAGCCAACATACAGTTGATATTATCAATTACCTGAAAATACAGACTTTTATAGTTATGTCTTCGATTTGCATTGGAAGATGGCCTTCCAATTAAAGAGACAGTTGATTGGAAGAAATCATTATAATCACTGTCAGTTTGCAAATCACACAAAAAATCAGCAAAATTAGCTATGTTCTGAACACCATAACTCAAGTCTGTATTTCGATTTTGAAGAACCATGTAAAGAAGTGATGACTGTTCCAAAATGCTATTGAAACTTGGATTAGATAGCAAAACAAAAAGCTGTTCATGAAATGATATAAACCACTGGCTTGTGATGTGGATGCATTATCCCAGCCTTGTGGGCTTTCAATAGTCTTCTACAGTAACTCTAAAAGGACTTTGTACTTATCATAAAGAACACTGATGGTGCGTGAACGATAATACCACCTAGTTTCTCCAGGCTTAGGAATATCAATTCCATTTAAATGCAACAAATTTTTCCTTCTGGGGCTACTACTAAAAAATGTGCTGAAAGCAGCAACATTTTCAAAGAAAACTCTAACCAAGGGGATTGAAGAAGCAGACTGACATAAAACCAGATTTAAGTGGTGAGCTGCACAGTGAAAAAGTATGCAAAGGAAGAACCTTCCCTTACAAGAGTTTGAACACCAGAAATGTGCCCAGACATGACAGCAGCCCCATCATAAGTTTGCATGATCAATTTATGGCGAATTGAATCCCCAAAATGTGTAAGAATATCTTTAATAATAGCACTAATTGCAGGAGCAGTTCTATCTGAACTCACATTGTAAAATTTCAAAAACCTTTGTACAACATCACCATTCTTGTCAAGTCGAATGATGACACTCAGTTGCTCTTTAGTTGACACATAGTAGTCTCATCAACCTGTACACCCAGAAAATTGCACTTCTCTACTTCCTCATCAATGCAATCTTGAATGACAGAGTCTATGCATTCAATCAGATCATTCTGTGTATCACTAGAAACACCAGTGAAAACTCCAACATTACCCCTTTCTGATTCAGCAACCTTACCATGTAGACGACGCTCAAAAACAGTATCCAATTTCGAAAAGCATTCTAAGAGCTCCCAATAGTTACCTCGATTTAGGCTACTATTAGATTCATCGTGCCCCCTTAAAGGCAATTCTTGCTTCGAAAGATATGGCACAGCCTCAGAAAGAGTCCTTAGTATACCTCTGTTTTGCCTCACCTCATACTTTTACCGTTCTGGTTCTTCTCTTCTCGTCAAATTTTTTCCACATTTTGTAAGCCTCCATATGGGTCTTCGATTTCTCGTGTTTCCCTCCGTCTGACAAAGTATTTCTCAGATTCCCATACCCTCTTTCCGTCCATAACTGGGATAATCCAAGTCTAAAGAGCAGGCATGGCCAGCAGAAAAGACTATTTCGAAGGACACCGCCACAAAGCCAATCCTTCTTCGAGCACCAATCTTTTTGGAACGTTCTGTTTCCTGTCTTCAATTTTAATACTGGCATTGGTCGTGGCTGTTGCGCGGTTTGTGATATTTCTCGAACCAAAAGGCCTTTGCAAAAGCTGTGCAACAACATCTATGAACTGCTGGGCATTGATCTCAGCCATTTCTTTAAAGTTTTTGTTCTTGTGAGAAAAGCAAGTTTTCCTTGTTCACATGGATAGCTGGCTAGCAAGAAAAAGAGCTATAAGAAACTGTGCTGCACTACGCATGTCTGCTCTTCGTGCACGTAGAGATGGGCACGACCATGGTATTGTTGTCGCTAGCACATGACTTCATATTAGCCAATACAGTCACAGGATTTTACAATAAGTTATTGTCTTATATCGTGCTATTTACTTTTGGGCACGAAGGTACAACACATGCGCATTGCAATCAACAGTCTCTACACAGGGCGTCAAAAGCGTGGAACGCAACAATGATACAGATATAGAAAAACCATTTAGACTTTGCATCTTATCGAGAAAAGCTAAGAAAACACTTGTTACTAGTTACTGACACAAAAAATTCTGATAAAAATGTTATGGTCGTGCCAGAGACGACAAGCACGACCTTTGGCTTCGCCACTGATTTGTTTTAAATCTTTAAAAAATAGCCTGCAATTTTACATTTTTGACAAAATATTTCAAGTCCACCCACATCTGACTTGCATCAGGGTTTATACTGAACCTGGAAAACCTGGAAAACTTGGAAAATAGGGCTTTTTATGAAAAGTCAGGGAAAACCTGGAATAGTCGGAATTTTCTATAATTTTTATCCAAGTTAGCAAAAAGTCAGGGAAAACAAATTATTTAGTCCACATATCATTTTCATTAACTCTCTCCATGGTCGTTTGCAAAGTGGTTGTCATTTGTCATCAATAAATGTGAACTTTATCACTTTGCATAGTGCTATAGCAAGTATATATACATTACCTATCTATAAGGCTCCATTTTCTTTTACCTATTTTTTTAAATATGTGAAATGGGGGTCAGTGGAAAAGTGGGTTTTTTTGACTATCATTCATGGAATAGTCAAGGAATTTTGTTTGACGTATTGGGCATGAACCCAGTTTTATATCTCATAAGTTCTTCACATTCTATTACATGAGATCATCCATATATGACTTTGGCAAGTGGTGGGAGGGACCATTGATCATAGGACTTTTCTAGTTGATGTAGAGGGTATTTGAGAATTCAGTTGCCTCTTTTCTCCTTTTTACTTATGTTTATTCTAAAACTGCTAAAATAGGATGCAAATTGAAGCATAACATTCCAGGGGCTCCATGTATTGGAGTTTTAATTATTATGACAACATTCCTGAAATTGTCATTGTTGAGGCCTCTCTGTGTAGGGTGCAGAATGGTGCATGCCTTAGCATGTCCCTAAATTAGGAGAAGTGGACATTTCATCATGCTCCTCATTTTTGAAAAGTAACTGGGTCATGCTCCTTGAAAATTGAATCATGTCTTGATTCACAATTTTGCCATGGTATGCATTTTCAGTCACACACCTGCTACAATCATTACAGAGAGACCTAGTTATTGTCATAAAGGTGGAGTGTAAAGATTTAAGGCCATGCCTAACAAGGGGGAATGGGCTCAAAAAATTACAAATCCTCTTTAGAGGTCATTTTTGTATGGCCTCTATGTCTATTGTTGTATGCATAAATTTTAGCCAACTATTTGATTCCATTTTTAACTTTGCTTTTTAGTTGAAATTGCAAACAACCTTCTTGAGAGATTTGGCATCACTAAAGAAATAAAATGCATAAAAGATTGCAGTGATGAGTACTTTTTAATTCTGTATGAAGCAATCACTGGTGAAGTTCCATTTGGTATGCTTAGTCATTTAATGCTATGAACTATTTTGATTGTACTGACACACATTTGCAAGGTCTTTATTAATACCTGTCAACCCACAAGGCACAGTGGCCATGCAGATCACTATAATTTTCCTTACAAACTAAAAAACCTTACTTTGTAATATTTTTCAGCACACCTTATTTAAATTGCTGACACCATTCCCCAAAGTAAGCTGATCTATGATGTGCACATTAGCATCCATATCTCGTATCAGTATTTGCAATGAAAAATACTAATAAATTGAGACTATTGATCAACTCCTTTGATTTACCATTTTTTGAAATTCAGTGTTATCGTGAATGGTGCAATTTTCGAAAAAGTTAGTATTTTTCTGTACAGATTTTCTTGTATGCTATTCACATGTAAAAGTGCATGAAAACTTTCTGTAGTATGGCAAAATGCACTGGTTGACAGGTATACTTCAGTAGAGAATGTCATAATATTAATTCCAAGTGACAAGACTGCAGCTGAATAAGCAAACTTTTTGAAAGTTGTAGTATATTTCATAGCATTTTTATGGAGATTTCACTTGGCAATAGAATCCACAATGGGGTATAGTTTATGGGAGTTTGTGTTTTTTATATTGGCCCAAATTGTAAGGGAAACAACATGTATTTGGCCACAAGTTTAATAAACTTGTAGAAATAGAGACAAAATCCCTGAGGAAAGTTAAATTCACACAAACTGTACCCCATGTGATCAGTGCTTCATAAGTGTTGTAGAGGGGACTCCATAACAACTTAGTGCCATTAGAGATAGCTATGGGGCGAATTAGATATGAGGGTCTGGAAACCTGCCCTCAGAAAAATTTTTCAAGGTCATGCAAAATATGTTATGTTCATTGTTTATCTCTTTTGCCAAGAAGGAGGAACTGGTATTTCACACCTTTCTTCATCACATTAGATATCAGGTAGACATAAGTATAGCTTCATAAGTATATTTTCCTCAAATAGTTTACATGGTTGATTGGTTAAGTGTTAATATTCTTTATCAACTGCAAGTAGAGAAACCTGATTGACTTGTTGTGTTTACTGTTCAAGATCACTAATCAGCCTAGTCTGCCTGCAGATTTGTATATCACGTCGTTGGTGAGAAAAGAACCTTAGCATGGTTCCACAATACATTATAATCCGGTTTATTACGTACTTGAAGGGACCGGCTGATGTGGTATGTTATGTCTGAAGTATGTTTTAACCGAAGAATGGCACATGGGTGTGCCCCTACAGTGATCAGTAATCCCTTTGTCTAGTAATAAAGGCAACTGTGAAGGTAGCACAGATTTATGTGATGGAATCGTAAAGAGCCAAAAAACCGACAAAATATGTTACTGCTGGGAATTTTTCCTGAGAGACCACACAACGAGTACGTTATAACTGGAGCATTTTTACAAACCTTTCGCTGTTACCAGCTATCATGTTATATTAAATCTGAAGGTGCGTTATAACTGAGATTGTACTGCACTTGAAAAATCAACAGCAGATGCGCCATTGTTATTCCATAGAGCCCATCGTTATGCCCATCAAGTATTTTACGTGAGAAACCTTTATTAAATTTTTAATTTCCTTTGGGGTATAGGTTATGGCAGAACTTATACTCTGTGCAAGTGCCTGAGTGCCGCTCACAGGCACGAAATGTAACACTTCAAATTTCTGCTGGCTTTTTTACTTAAGGCCGTATCTGATAATCTATTACATTCTGTTTTTTTTAAGTCACATTTTGTCCCAAATCTGCACTCACACGCACAAAATACTTTTAATAACGCTTGGTTTATTCTCCTGTAAACCTATTGATAATTGCTTAACTTTGAATTTCTAATTAAACGTTTATTTCTTTGCTTTCAGTCTATCCAGCAGTAGTTCATTGCAGTGTATATGTATATTGTTCAGTTATTGTTTTGCACTGCTCAAACTACTTCGTTATCTATGAAGTTAAGACAACCACAGTGAGTAATATGCATGAATCTAGGTTTTCTCTAATGTCTACGATTTATCTGAATTCTATCCAAGGTACATACATTAGTGTCCTAAACGGTGATTCTTTAGAGGAGAACTAAGTCTGTAGTTTTTGCCGAAAGGAATATCATGGGAATGGTTTAAATGTGGCCAATAGTGATCGACTAATGTTTCTTTAAAGGAGTGGTAAAGAACCCAAATGGAGAAGAGGAAAGAATTAGAAACTGTCAACTTATCATTGATAGCCTTTCAAGTGAAATTTTAGAGACAGATTTATCTCACATTCAAGCAAAGGACATTGTTGATAGCAATGTGGTAGCTATAGCGAACCTGCTTGAAATTTTCATGGGATTGTTAGAGTACATCTTTGAAGAATTGCAAAAAGAAGAAGATGATGATAAGAAAAGAGAAGAAGGTTTATGCATTTCCGTTCAATGACCTGTTTACTTTTCTTCGCTGTCATTACTATTTTGCTTAATTTATTAATATGCTAGACCAAGACTAAGACTGCTATCATCCTGACTTCAGACGTCTGCTATCACTAACATGCAAAAATAGCGCCTACTGTGTATCTTGGGCATTGCATACCCTTAATGAGCGGATTCAGAACATAGGTTTTTAGTATTATAGAAGTATGGCTACTATAATTTTTAATGAATTTCCATATCAAATTGTTGTAAATTTGTTGCAAATTGCTGGAAAGTATATTTACTTTTAGAATATTATGTTAAGGTTTTCGTTTCAAAGCCTTTCAGGGTGTCCACTCCGGCTGGAAATGCTGGAAAAGCGGGAAAGGCTGGAAAATGAGCCTTTTTCAGAATTTGACTGGAATAGCTGGTAAACCACAAGTTCTTCTTCTGCTTTGGTTGGAAAAGCTGGAATTTTATTTTTGGACCTAGTAATTATTAATGGCATTATTAGATGAAAAGTGATCTTATCAAGAAACAGCATTAAAAAAAGATTTTTCAATTTCACTTGGGACAGACCTTTTTCATGAAGTTGACCCAGGATTGGAAGTTTTACTTATGTTTTGTCAGGGAAGTTGGTTGATCCTTACCTTCCAGGGGTGGTTTAACTGAAGATATTGAATTTATATAGGAAATTCCAATTTATTGGAAATTTTAAGGTCACTCAATACTCTGTAGCGATAGTCTGATCGCATTTTCAATAGCTGGGATTTTATATCAAAATTCATGGTATGGCTTGAAAGCAATGTGTATTTTCTGCCCAAAAGGCTGGAAAAGGGTCACCTTTTCCGAAACTTTGGCTGGAATTTCAATTTTAACTCAGTGGACACCCTGCTTACCTTTTCCACAATGGATTCAAACCTGTTTCAGTTGTCTTACCTGGAAAATTAGATGCAATAACAACTTGTTTTCGTGAACTATGTCAAGCCCCACCTTATAAATGTGATGTTTTGTTTTGCTAGAATACCTAACAGCTGCGTTCCCTGCTGCACCATCTTCAGGATAATTTCAAATAGCATTATTTGGGGCAAAAAATTCTAGAATCGGCTTTATCCATGATGCTTCTTTCGCTGTTTTACAGACCAAAGTGACGAAGGTGACTCAAACTTGATGCCGGGTGACCACGAGGTATTGTTCGAGGTTTTTCAAGATGCTTTTGGGCCTTCTTATGCAGAAAGCTTGCTTAGAAGATCAAAAGAAAAGGAAGGCTCGCAGAACATTGCGGAAGGATATCCAATACCAAATGGGACTCCTTCCCAACATACAGATACAGAGGTTGGTAGTATTGGAAAAAATAACTTTTTCTTTTAGATTCAGGCCGTTTCTGCTTTTGCATTGCAGACAAAAGCTAATTTTTTCAAGTTTTTACGTGACCTTATATACATTGGTATGTATAAGTTCCTTTGTCAAAATTTATATTTTTACTATTTGCACATATTTTGTTGATTTGCAATAAGTGAGAAGTGTTATCAAAGAATAATTGTTCGTTCCAATACATTATCTAAGTTGAAAGGTGTCGAAAAGAAGCTTGTGGCACATTAGCTCAAATTTCGGATGACAAGTAATTTGATTGCTGTTTCAGCATTGAGTTGCAAGTTGGCTTTTTGTCTTTGAAACGTTTCAGGAAGTTTCAAGGCGTTCACTTGGCAAATGCAGTAAATTCATTGCATTTGCTGAGTTGTAAAAGGACGCAATAACTTTCAATAATTTATTGACTAACGGAATGACACTTCTGAAATCTGACATAAATTGTCAAGATAGACGAGGTAACATCTGAAGCAAATGACAGCATTTCATTTTTATTGTCTGAAAATAAGTGCTTGTTGTCTAGTGGTCATTTTTTCTGATAAAGAAAGATAGTTTAGAAGGTTGCTAAATTTGTGGGCGTATTATTTTTCCAATGATCCTTTCATCAAAAGGTTTACTCAAGACATTTTTATTTGAAGCGACAAATATTTTTTGCTATGAAATGTCAAAAATTTTCTCTTGACGAATCAATTTTGGTTTAGAAGTTTCTTCATACATTTACTTGAAAATACTTTTTAGTTGTTATATCACTTTCAGTTCTACTTATACATGACTTTCTTACAACCCTTTATGATTTATAACTTCAGTTTGATTTGTAATTGCAAGAAATCTAAACAGAAGACTACTTCATTGCACTTTCATACTCGCATGCCCACCGGGAGCCTTTGTGGGGCTCAGGAAAAGGGAAGAATTGGTGCTCCCGATGTCGTCATAAATTGCAAGTTGGAAAGCCAGACAACTGAGGTCCCCACAAAAAGATTTATTTCACTTCTCTCTAAAAGTTACTATCTGGCTAGGAATCATCAAGTATATTCAAATTGGGATGTCTCCATAGTAACTGCACAAAATCTTTTAAGCAATTGGGATGAACCATCACAGACTCAGAGTTCGGAGTCATCCACCTCCTTTCCCTCCTGGTGCCCCAATATACCCTTTCATGCTGTTTATCTCCTTCAGAAGAACGCAAATAGATGAAGCTATGAACATATGGACAGAACTTTCCAATGCTCAAAGATATTTTTGGATGTTTATCCAATGTATTTTTGAAGTACTTTAATTTATTTTTGACACAGTTTTTGGTAATTTGTAATTGTCTTTTAGAGTTTATCTTCTCATGATTTTACACAAGACAGTTTATACAACCAAGATGGTAGAACAACTTCAAAAGAGGTCAATTGTGCAGAGGGTATTCAAAAAACGTTTGAAATTCATCCCTTTGCGTATGTGTCCTCCTCGAGCTCGAATACTACGGATCTTATCGATGCTGCAGAGAATCTCCATACAGAAGAAATGTGAGTCTCTCATTTGACTGTTGAATAGCAAAATTACTGTCCTCAATTTAGTACTTCCAATTAATACTTCTGTACTTGCATTTACCCGTCTTTGGTTTAAGTTAAAAAGTTAAAAAGGTTACATTTTTGTTCCGTTATTTTTGTTTGAGATACTTTGTCATCATAAAAATTCTGTTTTCTAGAATTTTATTCTATTTTTGATTTTCCATAGCTTTTCTGTCTAATTTGTTGTTGTAAATGTTAAAGCTAACTGTGTTTTTATTGCTTATGAATAAATATTGCTTGCTATTCATTTCTATGATTGACTTAATCTGTAAAGTTTAATATCTTTTTGGCGAAAGCTTGATTGTTCCCCATAGTAACCTTGTATCCCAAATGAATATTGTGTCTAGGATTGTCTTTCATATCTGTGCAGAATTATCTGTTTGGTTTTTGATTGCGACGCTTTCTTGTAGAAAAAAGAAAACTGCAGACATGAAGAGTGCATCAACAACAAAATTACTTAAAATGGCACGCGAAGGAGGCCTTAACGCAGATTTATGGAGGACTGATCCGGTATTGGGTACCAGTATATCAAGAAAGAGATATCAAGGAGCCGTATGAATCTAGTCACTTTTGAAGACGAACGTTTATTAGAATTTGGGCGTATTTCACCCAATTTGTAGTATACTCTAGATATTCCGGATCGATCGAAGGTAAAGGAACTATCCGGATTTAGTGGAAGTCCGGATAAACAGGAGAGTCAATTTTTGAAGCATAAAATGGAGTAGGGGTTGACATAATGCAAGAATAAGCAGTATAGTTTAGTACGTAGAAATTCGGGAGTATGGAAGAAGTCCGGATTATCCAAAAATCTGGATTACCCGAAGCTAGATTATCCGGAGTATGCTGTATGTAGATTTTGCTAAGGAAGGTCAATTTGAGAATGTGTATTGCCTCTCTGGAGGGATTACATTCAATAAGAAATGCAACTACATGAAAATATTTCTTGATTTTTGACTGAGCACATGTTTCAATAATGGCATTGTGGATTTGGCTGACCATCATTTCTTAAAGAACAGTGATGATGATGATGATGATGATGATGATGATGATGATGATGATGATGATGATGATTATGATGATTATTATGATTATGATGATGATGGTGATGATGATGATGATGGTGATGATGATTATGATTATGATGATGGTGATGAATGATTGATGATGATGGTGATGATGATGATTATGATTATGATGATGATGATGATGGTGATGATTATGATTATGATGATGGTGATGATGATGATGATGATTATGATTATGATGATGGTGATGAATGATGATGATTGATGATGATGGTGGTGATGGTGATGATGCTTGTTTTGAATTATTCCGAGTTCAAATTTTATGTGCGAGAAAAACAATTTTACCGATCCTTGTAGTATTGTTTAAACATCATTTGCCGTCTAAAAGAATGTCTTTCTTGCTAGGCTACTCCTGAGCGTTCCTTGTCTTCTGCTAACTGGCCAAGCATCCTAAAGACGCATGAATTGAAGGGGGAAGCTACCGACAACCTCTTTGTGGATATTGGTAAAAGGCCACGTGATCCATTACCAGGTGAAGCCAATAAAGATGGAGAAAATTTGAGCGATACTTCTGTAAGGCACCAACACACACATCACCATTATCATCATTATGCTACTCCAATATCGACTGAACTGCGCGCCAAGCCAAAGTCTTCATCGATTGGAAAAAATCCGCCAAAAAAATCGACTGCTGAAGAGATCAAAACACACTCGCAGAATAGAATTTCATCACAGGATAGGCCGTCATTACGACAAGAAAAGCCCAGTATTAAGGGTGATGTCCTATCTAACGAAACTGAAGATGGACGACTGGAATTGGTGATGAAAGGTAAGTATTACGGCCGATCTCTACTAGACCATTTTTATGACGATCGTCATAAAAAATCGTCTGTAAATCTCACAAAGACACATGGACAGTCGTAAACGGATCGTTAGTGAGGTCTTCAACGAGACTGTCAAGCGCTCGACTAAGGTCCTGACGATTCTAGTTCCTACTGCGCATGTGTCATCATGAAGTTGTAAGACGATCATCATAAAAATTTTCTAGTGGAAATCGACCTTTACGTGTTAATTTCAATCTGCTTGCTTCGTTTTCATATTTCCATTGCCGTTAAAGTGGGAAGAAACGGCAAAGCATTTCTTTCATGCTAATCCTTTGAGTGTGTTGCATTTTCAACTTAATTCTATTGCTTAATTACACACCCTGTTGATTCCCTAGCGGGAACATCTACTAAAGACATTGAGCACATTCGAATGCGTTCTGTTCAAACATCAATATCTGGTCTAGATTCAAAAACCACACCCAAGGCCGATGCAGGAAATTTGATGACTGAATTGAGCGAATCAAATAGAAAAGACGCAGACTCTGAGCGATCATCAATTTCTGAACTAAATGAGCTGCTGAATGCCAGAAAGGAACCCGATCGAAGAGAGACTTCTAGCTCAGCTGCATTAAGAAAACTGAATGACAAGCTTGAGGTATGAGATTGTATTGATTAATATGCTATGAATTGATCTTCAGATTTTCTCATAAGAGTAAAATTTTCCAAATACAAACTTAAAAAGCTATAATTGTGTTAAAAACAAAAAGATTTGAGTGAATTCTTTGATTTCTTGCTGGGTAGTCTGCGTCTTGTAATTAGATTCATTAGTAAATCATAGGCACACGTGAGAAGCTATAGTGAATGACCCTTCATAATTGAATTTATGCAGTAGGAGTTTTGTAGTTTCTAAAAGGTTCTGCAAAGATTGTCAAATATCCATTCTCTGATTTTGTGGATAATGAGAAGATATGTACAGAACTACTTAAAAACTATCCATACGCTTCGCTTGAGGTCAAAAGTAGGGTGATGATACTTATGCAAACATTCAGAGCAGGAAAGAATGGAAATATTTTTTTGATTTTCCCAGTTTCTTTGCTGTACACGTTTTCATTATAAAAAACCTAGCTCAAGGCCAAGTACTAAAAGTTTCGTAATTTAGTGAACTAAATTGCCTTGAAAGCGTACGCAGAGTGTGAATGTAGCAAAATATTTGCCCTGTGACAAAGAACATATTTCAGTAGAAGTTAAATTCTAAGCAAAGCCATATTCACATTGTTTTGGTACTGCTTTGCGCTGAACCAGGTAGAGACTTCAATGTGCTAGTTATCTAAAATTTCTTAGCTCATTCCTTGCAATTCTAAAAGTTTCTGAAATTTCAGTCTGTCTAGTACTAGGTTGCTTATAAAGTGGTTTCTTATAAAGAAAGCGGATAGATGTATAAAAAATATATATATTTCAACTGAGTATGGTGAATTATGCCAGAATTTTACAATTAAATTTGGTGTCGACAACGTAGCTAAGGGATATAGAAAAGCAAAATTGGTCGAGGGTATTCTAGGAAGATAGTGACAGTACATATTTGTTTAAGGAGAATAGCCATTGTTGATGTCTAAATGTATTTTACAGCTGGCTCCACTGTGGTTTAATTCTGGTTACATAAACAAAGTGAAGAAGAATACGATGCAAGATGCTTATTGTTAATAATTTCAAGCATTAAGTGAATAGCTGCTTGCTGCAATTCACAATAAGATCTTAAGACGATGTCAATCTGATAATGTTACAATTCAAATGTACCTTGTATTGTATACCTTAATTCATAAGTTTCATGCAGATTAATTTTCGCATACATCATTGTTAGGTAAAAAAAATGTAGGGCACGTCATTTGCAACTCTACATATGTTTTTCATATTTATAGCGCTCGTTCTATGAGGAGATATGGCAAGCTAGTGATTATTATCCTTTAAGAAAAAGTGACAGAATAGCAACAAGAAAGCCATACTTACATGATATATAATTTGTTTACATCTGAAGCTGCTTTTGCCTTATTTTACTACACTTTTTGCTCAAACATACATGTTCCCCATCATGATTTACAAGTTATAATTTTTCCAGTTAGTGTCTATTTTACTAAAAAGGTGATTATTTTTCATGTTTAGAAGGTTAGATCTGCTGTGAAAGCACTAGAAAATACCAGAGTGATGTCGTCAGATGCAAGCAGAGTAGGTATTACAATGAATAAATACCCACATAAAATAGATGAGAATTTTGGTCAGTCATTACCAGAAAGCCGAATTTTACCAGAGAATGATTCTATATGCAGTGATAGCGAATTTGGTAAGTTTTTATTCACTTTTTCTTTATTACCAATGTTTCTCAGCAATAGTAAGCTTGATAAAAATTTGACAGAAAAAACGACCGACTGATTCCTTAATTTAAATATTTGCCAAGTGATATTCAGTGCCTCCTTGACTTTTAAATTTTGGTATGTGTGAGCCAAAATTTAGGGCCTAGAAGCAGCTTTCACTTCAAGCATCTTTACCCGTATTTGAATTCTGTAAATGCTTAAAAATGTGTGAATGTTAATGTGCATGCATTACCATTTTTTTCTAGGACTATAGGACTGCAGGAGGTTGTAAACTAACTTTGATTGTTTTCGGGTAGTGGAACTGGGCTAAACAGCTGTATCCTTAGTGAATATAGTGAGCAAGTGAACTTATTAAATAGATGTTTGTTACATGTCTATAGATTATTATCATGTTGGTCGTCATTCTCCAGTTTACGGTGAAGATAGGGGAGAGTCGTTTTGGAGAACGAGACAGAGCAGCTCAAAACAACTACCTATGAAGGATATCTTGGGTATACATTTTTTCTATTTATTAGAGTTATTTCTTAATTGATTAGTCTTTTATTCTACGCTCTAAGATATATTATTTCAAAGTATGACACACTTGTTTTGAGGAATGTAGTCTGTGAGAATATTACTGCTCAATATCTCTGGAATTTAAGAATGATTTTAAAATGATGCAAAGCTCCAGCTTCATCAAGCATCACCATCGTATATAGGAATTGGAGATATGTAATGTCTCATTGGATGGAGTGAATTTAAGTGATTTAAGTAGTAGCAGTACCGCCAGTTTTTTCTAGATATCCATTTTCTCCCCATACTCTATTATTTAATATGTTCCCTGGCCCTCTTTTCCACGTATGTTGGGTAATGGTCGGAACTGCTGCGAGAGAAATTGATAACGGTATCTTCAGCTATTATTTGGCTCAATTTTAAGAACTTAGTAGAGTTTTTCATTGAGGGTTGTTTCACAAATTTTCAGAGAATTGATGACTTACTCTTTTTCCAGATTATGATGGTAAAAGTGCGCCTCAACGAAAAACTAAGAAAAAGGTCCAGTTTAAAGACTTCATTTCGCATAGCAGAGATGAACGTTTGGAAATGCTTATACAGTCGTTGCAGAAAGAAGAAAAAGAAAACAAGGATAAGATTGACACTGTAAAAACAAAATATTCCACTGATTTAATGAATGCGCAACGGAAGTTCGCAGTGAAACAGAAAGATCCTGGAAGAAAAGATCGGCTGCCTAAGAAGGTTTGTTGATTCAACTAGAGTAAAAACCCACACATGAGAACCTTCATATTGATAAGAACCTACAGCTTGAAATTGTGTATTTTGATTTCAAATAATTAGAGCCTTTTAAGCCTGATATTCTATCTAGGTTCTTATTAATGGTTGATTTTTTCTACTAGCAGGTAGACGAAGCCTGTTTGCCAATCAACCCCTTTCACGGATGCTCCAAAAATAGTACATACATTTTGCGATAGGCGGGTTAAAACCTATGTTTTTCATCACAAAGATTTGGGTAGCTAGCTATAATGCCAGTATTTCAATGCTGAATTGCTATTGTTTCCCCTGGAATTTTGTTGGGTCCTGTATTGAGAACTACCACCCTGATATCAGAAATTACTTCATCGCATAAGAACATGAACAAGCTTAATTCAAATTGTTAGGTTATGATATGCGGGTTTTTACTCTTTACACGGATCCGTATGGAATTTTTGAATATTGTTAAAACGAGTAGGAAAAATATTGTAATCATAACCCGTCTCTTTCAGGTACTACCTCCTCTATAAATATTGACCCGTCCCTTATGTAATATTGCATGAGAACGATTTCAATAATCACCCTGGCAGTGCATCTTGAATTTGTAAAATGGTCCTATTGAAGCATGCAGTCAATTCATGACCCCTCCCCCCTGTAATTTGTTAAGCTATATCTTAATATGGCGTTTATTCTTTTTGCTTTGTCTTTGGGAGCTGGTACAAAAATCAGTTGCCATCAGACTGATTCCAAAATACCACATAAGTTGAAAGCAGTGAATAACAGTTCCAGTTGATGCTAAAGTTAAAGATGTAAGAAAGGCACAAAGGGCTATAGCTCATTTGGAATACTAAAGACCTTATGGAAGGAATCCACACATGGATGCTGGAGAAGAGAAACAGAGGGAAGTAAGCGCCCCTCTTGCCTTTCACTTGGGGTAGCAGGGGGGCAAAAAAGTGCCCTTTTTGCAGTGGAATAGAATCCTTTTAAGACACTATATGCTACAACAGAGATCAAATAAGCTATATAAATAAGCAATACACTCTATGATTGGAAGAGAGAGCTGTGTGTGTGATTGTGAGAAATATAGCCCATGTAAAGGGATAGAACAAAAATGCCTGAATGAAGTGCCTATGTTAGGCAATGTCCCAAAGAGGTGCCTATACTAGTTGGTGCCCTTTTGTTCCTTTTAGCCCCCCTTACCCCACTACCGTTGCCGTATCCCTGAATCCACATGAAGCTGAACTGCTGCAGAAAAGAACTCTTTGATAATATTTGGTTTGGTTTCCTGGGACAGATGGTGAACATAAATTTGTATGTTCGTAAATTGAGTTCATTAGTGAATTGCTAATGTCCTTGACCGCAATGATAAATGATATTGGCGTTGTTCTATATCAACATGAGATTAGGCTTTTTCTCCCAATCTGTCTACTTAGCAGAGAAGAGAAAGCTACGAAGGAAAAAGGAACAGAGGTCGAAATATGCCAAAAAGAGAAGATACAGAAAATCTTCTTGTACTGAAGAAGATTCTGTTGAATCTAATGGTTCTACAGACAAAGAAGAATAATCTGACAATTGAAATTTTTTACCTCGATTATATGTTTAAAATCAACATTTCAAATTTTTGACCCTCCCTTTTGTCTTGCCTGATTTTTATCGAACCTTCGTGTGCCCAAAAGTTTTCCTCCCCCAACTAATTTTATCTTCAGCTCCAACCCCGGTTATAAATAATGACCGGTCCCTAAGTATGAAGATCGAGCTTTTGTTCAAGATCAATAAAATGAATAAACAGAGTGGGTAGAAATTGATTTCATATATTATTACTGTTTCTGAAAGTAGATGCCTGCAATCTGAGGGTAGATACTTGCATTTCTGAAGGTAGATACTTGCATTTCTGAAGGTAGATACTTGCATTTCTGAAGGGAGATATCTGCATTTCGTATGAAAAAGACTACAGTATGCTGGCTTAGATGGGATAAAAGAGTCTCAAATGTATCCAGGATGGAAGCCATATATTTCTTCCTTTTTAGATCTAATTTATCATTCTTATCAAAGCTCTCATTTTTAATGTACTATCCAGCTTTCTACTCTAGCCTGTAAAACAAGTCAATCAATTCAAATATCTTGGAAGCATCATGATATCTGATGCAAAGAGTAAAGTAGACATCAAGTGCAGGATTGCAGTTGCCAAAAACGCATTCACGGAACTGAAAGCTATATTGAGGAACCTTAAGATGCCAGTTGAGATACCGAATCTTGACATGCTACATTACACCAATATTGCTGTATGGAAATGAAAACTGGACCTTAAACAAGTCACACATCAGGAAGGTCGAAGCAGCTGAAATGTGGTTTCTGAGTAGAATGGAAAAAGTGAAATATACAGAAAAGATCACCAATGAAGAAGTACTGAATAAGACAATTCAGAAAAGCAACATCATGTCAGACATTTTGAAAAGGCAAATTTCATTTTTCGGGCTCATAATGAGGAAAGATAGACTAGAATACCTTGAAGTTACCGGCAAAATAGTAGGAAAGAGAACACGTGGGAGAAGAAGAGCACTGTTCATAGGTCAACTTGTGAAGTGGACAAATTGTGACAACACAATAGAACTACTTAGAAAGCATCAAAAAGAAAACTCATTGCTGTCAACGTCTTTTTGACACGGCACTCAGAAGGTTCTAGCCTGTAACCAGCCAAAATCTTCTTACCAGAACGTCGGATGTAGATTTAAATAAACATTTGGCCGCAGTAGATTTGTCTTGTGTGGAAATAGAGAAATCATTAATCGCTCCGCCTCGATTGTTCAAACCTCTGCGACCTGTATAGATATCGCCATCAAGCGGGCAGGTCCCTCCTGGGTGCACTCTTCTGGTGTGCGTCCATACAAAAGGTAACGCTCATGCTGGATCAATTGCCTCAAAATGATCAGAATATAGGAGAAGTAAAACGAACTCCCGTGCGGGGAATCGAACCCCGGCCGCGGCGGTGAGAGCGCCGAATCCTAACCACTAGACCACACGGGAGATGTCCGATGTTGAACAGTGTTATCGTATAAATCTTGTATAACAAGATTGCAACCGTTGTGATTAGTTTCCAATTTAACAAGTATATATGTGTGTGTAATAAGATAGTTGCAAAATAGGCATGTAGTTCATAAAGTGCCTGCAGAATTTCTGAGGAATTTAAGTCACTGCTTATTCACAGTCAAAGGTGACTGCCCTTTCAGTCTAGACTCCTGACCTTTTCAGTAAAGTTCGCTGTTTTGTAGAACATAGCATAGGCGTCAAATCTTAATTGGCTAACAAAAGAATCACCATCAAATGATTCATGATGTTGCGAGACTTCCTCGAGAAGCTTATTTTGTTGGTAAATAGTGTACTTTCTAATTCATGTATATACTATTATTAACGGTAGTGTCAACCACTCCAGCCAGTTTATGTCAGTAAAAGTTAAGAAAAATTTAAGAAAATCTGAGGCTCAATTTCGGGAAAAGTTAAGAAACTTGAGGCTCAGGCAAAATAGTGATTTTTTATTCAAAAAAAGCGTGTAAAATTGCTGCTCTACCAAGGGGTCGTGTTTGGGCCTTGCAGGTTCTGAAGGTACTTTCGAAATCTCTTTTTGAGACGAGCGAGTGACTTTGTTCTCGGATGCTGCCTGGAATGTCATTCCAGTTTTTGACCCCCGAGAAGTAAAGACTTCTCTTTGCATATTCTAGCCTAATTTTGGGAATTTGCAAATCTCTACGATTTCTCGTTCCATACTCAGAAATCATGGATCTTTCAACGAATTTATGACGAAGATTGTCAGGACACGGACCATGTAGAAATTTATAAGTCATGACTCCTTGATCGAAGGAGATTAAAGACAATTACAGGCCCACCCATCTTTGTATTTGGCATTTTCTATTACCTTCCTTGCCCTTATTTGTAATTTCTGCAATTTGGATAGTTTGGTATTGGAAAGAGCATTCCAAACAATATCACCATAGCGAAGGTGGCTTTCAAAATAGGCTTTATATACTTGTTGAAGCTTTCGTTGAGGAAGGATGTCTTTCAGCTTTCTCAAGGATCTTATGCCCCCTTCGAGTTTGTTCTTGACAGTTTTGTATTGCTCTTCCCAGTTAAGGCTTTTGTCGATTTTAAGCCCTAAATATTTTACCTTCTCCACCCTTTTGATAAACTTCATTATTGAGGACCAGATTTGGTAGTTCGTAGCCTACCCTATTTAATTTTCCACTGTGGGCTGCAACCATAAATTCAATTTTGCTTGCATTCAAACTAGGTTTATTTATTCTCATCCAGTTCGATATATTTTCCAGTTCATTTTTCAAATCTGTTATTAGGTCATTAACGTTTTCTGATGCGATAATTACGCATGTATCATTGGCATATATATTTGGGGTCATGTATTTCAAGCAATTCTCAAAACCATTAATGTACATTAAGAATAGCAAGGGTCCCAAACACGAGTCCTGTGGAATACCACACTTCACGATACCTCTGTTCGAGTTAGCTCCATCATAGTAGCAAAACTGCTCCCTATTTGTCAGGTAAGAAGTGAACCATTTGTAGGAAGTACTCTCGATACCATACTTTCATAGCTTCAGCTATAACGTTTTATGGTCAACTGTATCGAAAGCTTTCTTAAGGTCAAGGAACATACTCAAGTTTATTTTCCCCTCACCAGAGCTCTTTAACCATTGGTCTATAACATTCAGTAGACATGCTACTGTGTTGTGCAGTTTTTGAAATGCGAATTGATTCAAACAGTTTGCTGTAACCTTTTATATACTCCATTAATTGGTCATGTACAATCTTTTCTAGTATCCTCGATACATCTGACAATACTGAGATGGGCTTGCAATTGCTGACATTTGTTTTAGATCCCGTTTTATAAATTGGAGTTACTCTGGCCAATTTCCAAGTCTGGGGGGAAATACAGTCTCTCTCTCCCATCGTTTTCTTGTTGCAGATATTTCGATTTTCTACCGCTATTTTCACGGACATTGCTCTCAGGAAATCAAGAATATTATTCCTGATCCAGTGAGGCATGTTCGAACCACCAGAAGCTCTACCTATTCACACCCTTTCCAAGTTACACTACCTAATCCACGAAATCTATCTCACAAATCATCTTTCATTCCTAGAACGCCTCAACTATGAGACTCATTGCCACCCACTACTTTCCCTGAATCCCACAATTTGTCACCTTTGAAATCTAACATCAACAAAATTGATCTGGTCTCCCTTTCTACTTCAACTGTCCCTCATTTTCTCAGTTTTTCCTTTGTCGGGGCTTTGTTATAGGCCCTAAGGCCTTTCCTCGGCATTGCTTACTAAAAAGAACCCTTTTCTAAAGATGCATTGTATATCATTGTTAATGGTTTTGAAACGAAATGTNTACAGCATCTTTCAATATTTTGACGGGGATCCTATCTGCATCAGGAGACTTAGACTTAGACTTATTCAGGGCTTTTATTGCACGTTCCACATATCCTACGCTTACTGTTTCTAATTTAAATCTAGTAATATTAATTGCATTTCCTATGTAGCTAAGAGGATCATCAGAAGGCTCGCTAATAACTTTATCTGCTTACTTAGGCCCAACGATTGTGAAATATTTGTGGAAAGCTTCCGAAATTTGTAAAGATGATTTAAGTTTTGTACCTTTGAAAGTGATTTTTTGGTAACCATCTGATTTGAGTTCTTATGCAAAACCTTATTTATTGTTTTCCACATAGCTTTCGGATTATTTTGGGTTTCGTCTACTAGGTTATGGTAGTATTCCTTTACTCTTTTACGAACTTCATAAGTAACTTTATTTCTTAGTTTCTTGTACCCTGACTAATAGAAAGTATCTCTCTCAGATTTCTTTCTAGCTAAATCACGCTTCTTCATTAGGATTTTTAAATCAACTGTGATCCAGAGAGCATGGTAACTAGTTGTCTTTATGCTGTTTAGTGGTGGATGAACCTCTAGTAGAGCCGAAATAACACTATTGAAGACGGAGGCCATGAAATCAAGGTTGCCATTAGTTGAGGCAAAAGTCTTGTCCCTATCAATAGTTGAGAGTTCGTTCAAAAATAGTTGTTTATCATAACTTTCAAGGCTACGCGTTTCAGCTAGTTTTGCTTGCTTATCTATTAATCGCTTTGCATTCATCTTCCTTACTGCAAAGATAAGGTAATGATCCACTATCCCTAGCTTTAGCACATTCGCTCTTAACATGTAGTTTGGACGATTTGTGGCAAAATGATCTATCAGAATACTACAATTATGGGGAACCCCATCTTTCTCCGTTGTGACTACTATAGTATATTCTTCTATTTGCTGCTCAAATTGGAACTCAGAATAGATCGATTTTATGCTTTTAGTGCACCCATTCCTATGATCTTTTAGATTACAGTTGGTATCACCTATCAGGATGATCTCGTTACCTTCTCTATCTACAGCAGAGAGTAAGTTCCTTAATGCCGCAAAACTGTCCTTGTCACTTCCCGGAGCGTGGAGTCTATACCAACAAATGACAACACAGCTCCTGGCATGAGCTGGGGTGATCTCTGCAGCCTCCACTTCCAATAGTGGATCATCAATGTCGTATCTACAATTGTGAATAATACTAGAATTTACATAGATTACTACACCACCACCGTTATCATTTCTATCTTTACGATGAATGTCAAAGCCATCTAGGCCCATTTCTGAGTGCTTAATATCTTCACTTACCCTAGTTTAAATCAAACCCAAGATTTGAAGCTTGTGCTCATTT
>OLMO02000286.1:8130011-8151415 GCA_900291935.2 Cassiopea xamachana
CCAGTGTTTCCACCTTCAAGGGAATTTTCCTAAAATCACAAATTGGACAACTTTACGAAAATTCTGGATTGCGGAAAATCAATCAACTACGGAAAATCAAATTAAAGTCAAAAATTACGGAAAATCAAATCTAAAAAATTTAATTTTAGTCCTGTTAACGTACAAGATATCAGAGACGCACTCGCTAATGCAACAGCATCAAAGAGCTTTGGGCATGACAACATATCCCATTTCTTTTTAAAACTTGCTCTTCCTTGCATTGAGAGCTCTCTGGCAATCATGTTTAATACATCTATTGAAACGAGCATTTTGCCGTATGCATGGAAATTAACCAGAGTTACTCCAATTTTTAAAGAAGGGGACAAGGATGACAAGTCGAACTGTCGCCCCATTTCTGTCTTACCAGCTATCTCAAGGCTCTTTGAAAAACTGATTACCGATCGACTGTGCCAGTTCATGGATAAAAATGGCTTATTCTCAACTGATCAATCAGGCTTTCTACGCCTACATTCCACTGTAAAGTCCCTATTAAAAAGCACCGATGACTGGTACAGAGGATTGCATCTAGGAAAGCTAGTTGGTTGGATATTCATTAATCTCAAAAAGGCCTTTGATACAGTTGACTACAGCATTCTCTGCCAAAAGCTACAACATTATGGTGTTCGTCAGCGTGAGCTTTCCTGGTTTATATCATACCTGTCCAACCGGAAACAATTTTCTAGGGTAAGAGGGACTTATTCAAAGTTTAATGATATAACTATTAGAGTGCCCCAGGGATCATGTCTTGGACCGCTTCTACTCCTCATATATATCAATAACCTACCATTAGCTATAACAAATTCGAATACTTCCATGTATGCTGATGACACTAGTATTTGCTACCACTCCCATGACATCACTCAGTTGACTGAGGCTATCGACAACGACCTCTACAAGCTAGAAAAATGGCTAGAGGGAAACAAGCTTTCTTTGAATGTGGTTAAAACTCGTGCAATGTCAATTTCTACTAAGCAAAAGTACAAGGGCTTGCAGAATCAAGGCCATGATTTTTTTGTGAAAATAAAAGGCATGGAGCTTGATACTGTTAATGAAAACAAGGTATCTAGGTGTTAATATTGATAGCTCTCTCGATTGGAAGGTTCACATAAAGGCAATATCATCTTAAGTTTCTAGAGCTATTGGCTTTTTGACACATGCTAGAAATTTGCTCGCCCAAGATACATTGAAAACACTCTACAAAGGTATTGTTGAACCGCACTTTCGTTACTGCTGTTCCGTATGGGGCTGCTGCGGGAAAACTGAACTCAATCAATTGCAAAAGCTGCAAAACCGAGCCGCAAGAATTGTAACGAACAGCAGTTATGATGCTCCAAGTAAGCCTTTGTTGTACGAACGTGAATGGAATAGCATTCAAGAGCTTATTGCTGATGAAACAAAAATGATTGTTTTTAAATAAATCAATGATTTTGGACCAACATACATATACAAAATGTTCACAAGAAGTTCACATCTCACTGAGCGCATGCTTCGAAACACTACCACTGAATTAAGGCTTCCTTTGCTAAAATCAACTATGGGGCAGAAAAGCTTCTCATACAGGGGTGCCAAAGTGTGGAATAGCCTATCAACTGAGTCCAAAAAAGCAAGATCATTACGTGTCTTTAAATCCTTGTTAAAGTAGATTTAGATCTTTAGTTTTTATATTTTGCTTTTTCTTTGATTTTGCATATATAAAGTTGTCTTTTACTGAACTTTTTATTTGCATATTTTTACTATGTAATTTAATTATTAAAAGTATCTTATTGTATTATATTGTAAATTTATATTCTTTTTAAGGAAGGCCCCTCGAAAACCAGCTATGCTGAAGGGAAACCCTCCTAAAATATGTAAAATGAATATGAAATAAAATTAAAAATGAAGTGAAATTCTCAGTATAATTTATTCATATTCTTAAAGAAGATTTGATAAATATTGCTGATGGGAAATTGCCAAACATGTGGCATATGTGTTGTGATCATAGTTTCTTGCTGATTTTCACATATTTGGCAATTCCCATCAGCAATCTGTATCAAATTTTTGATAAATTATGTGAATATATTATGTGAATAGGTTTTTGCACTTCCACAAGAAGCTTCAACTGCTTTTCCACTTGTTATTATATACGTCATGAATTAGAGCCCGGGAAAAGTACCGAACAATTAATAGGTGTATTTCAATTAGATACTCTTCCGATACTATGTTTGTATAGTTTGTAAGACTGTTGAGCCAAATTCTTAATAGCTAGCGGCGGTAGCAGTCCTAATGAAGTTTCAATCTGCGACCTTTAAATAAGAAGTTTCAGATTTTGGAAATTCGAGATAAAATCATTGACTATGAATCCACAATGATAGAAGGGGCCTGGGCCCTTCTACTCTCCGGAAATACAGAGATCAATGAGACTGAGGTTAATGGTGCTAATTGTATTGACTGGATTTCAAGGATACAACGAGCTTACTTCTGATTGTCGTCTCTTTATTCTCAAAATTCTTAAAGCAAACAATTTTGTAATCGAAAAAGGTTTCATCAAAATAGTTGTTCAACATTTTGTCCACGGCAAAAGTTTTTTGAAGTCAATGTATACAAAAGCCACAGCTCTGGGTAATACAATGGGGGAAGTTTTGAGTTCTTTTGCGTGAAAGATTAGCGCATTATTATTTTCTGGATCCATTTTAGTAAACTTACTGTGTAACTTACAGAATTACAACAGCGAAGCAGTTAGTGGAAGATAGATATCAAGTTCCAAGCTTTCCATTTCTAATCGAAAATTAGCTTTTCTGACAGTCAGGTGAAATCATTTGTCTATGTAGTCATCCATAAAGGATGACCGTCCATTTCTGCCAGTTTGAATTCTTTCCCTCCTCATCTCCATGACTGTCCGCTTTCTGCTTAAGAACCCCCTCCCCCTGACTGTGCGGACACAAAGTGCGACCTGATCTTCAATGTCGTGGACTTAATAATGTAGCTTACCTGTGCACCTAAACACGCACACCCTGGTACTAACAAGTAAAGCGTAATCATTGCTACTCCTTATGTTTTATAAAAGAATATTAAACAACTGGATGAAATATGAAAAATAGAAGTTCTTTGCAGAAGAGAGATTATTTATTTGTTTCTCTTTGCCTCTTTATTATCAGAGACCAGATGACAATAAAATGACTTGTAGATACCCTCTCCCATCTTATAAAGACCTTCTCTGAAAAGATGTCCACTCACAGTTAACTATCTCCCTCCCTTTTTCGATTTGTCTGCATCACTGCCAACGCCCTCCTTCCCCCAAGGTACGGGCGTACTTCTGGATGACCCCTATTTTAAGTTACATGCACCAAAGTGTCCACCTTCTTTTTATGTACAATTTCAATCAATGGCGATAGGTTTGGCTATCTCACCAAGAGCACCTACCCAATGGGTGAAATAAAATCAGAAATCTCGATGGACTATTGAAGTCCAGGGGTGTCACAATGAGAGGTGTGTCACCCTCTAAATTCAATATGCAGTATAATCCGGATATAATGTATGTTATAACGAGATTATACTGTAGTAGCAAGCTTTAGGCGTATTAAACAAATTTTGATGGAAATTATTAAGACAAAGAGGTAGCAAATAATTTGTAAAATGAATGATTGTATTTTGTGAAAAACATCTGTAATAAAATGAGTCTTAAAAAGCAAAAATCTTCAGAAAAATACGAAGCAGGAGTCGCAAAATTCAATTTTTCTGTGTCAACATTTAATGCTAACTCACTCTTAAAACATCCATTTATTAAATGGTATTGAAGATTACATTTAGACTCAAATTTGCAGGACTAACAAAGACAAAGTAGCCCGTTTAATCCAATGTATGAAATGAAAAGTCTGGAACATTTCAGTCTCAATTCTGATCAATGAATATAATCAAGGCAGAGGCAAAAAATAGGTTTCTTTTAAAACAAGCGTTCAAGACAGTAAAAGCAGTAAACTGTAACAACCATAAGCTTAGGAGGGGAGGTAGCAGGGGGACTGGAGCCTCCCCTTGGTTGGGAAGACATCTGCTACATTCGAGCAATTTTCCTGAAAGAACAATAGGAAATTCGGACAGCTTGTCTGACTGCTCTCCAGATCGCTTACTTATTTTTTACAGCTTTGCGTTAATGTAGGCATCTATCAAAAGTTTGAACTCGCAGTATCCTACCTTCTTCCTGTGAAAAAGTACTATGTCTGGCATGCAAAGGCAGTGAATATAATTACAAAAACTGAAAGGTAATGTGTGACCGTTCATCAACACAATCTGCAATTGCTAATGATTGAAATTTTCATAACAAAAACTAAAAACATATTTACATATAAAGCCTAAATCCAACATTTGTGAAAAGCATATTTACTGAGAGAGAGAGGGAGTGAGATGTAAAAGTCATTCGCAATTGCCCAATTTCAAGGCACAAAACATGGAATTGAAAATATTCAGTACATATGCCTCATTGATATACTAACGAGGGTAATTTAAGGGGAAGATACGTGTTTCCTTGTTCCCTGTTATATTTCCGCTTGCTCTCTTGAGAAAATCCCATTGTTCCTTTGAGTTTCGCAGGTATATTATTCAGACACGCCCTTTGGCAGCCAGTCCTATTTTCTATCAAGCAAGTGACTATCCTGTTACTACAGTAAAACGATTTGTAGAAAGAGATGCAACGAAACCGTGATGAAGCTTAGGTAGGCAAACAAGCAGGGACGTAACTTCCATACTTTCGTTGGGAGGTGTCATGGATTTTTGCCCAGCAGCATCGCATATTGCCTTGAGAAAACTACATCCATATTGAACACATAGCCATCGCAGTGGTAATGAATAAAACATACAACCACACCTTCGTCAACTATGAATGTTATCATCTGATTGACCAAGATGTAAGCATTTCATTTAGGGTTTATGCAAGGGACGCATTTATTGTCTTTGCCTATACGCTAATGTAGCACAAACTCCAAACCCCGGCCTCTTCGACTTAAAGGTACCCAAGATACTGTTGAATATGCAATTTTGAGACTATTGACCTAAAAACTTGATCTTGACTTTATTTTGACCTATAAACGTCTTCTAAATGGGTTTGTAATCCTGATAAAGGCACTTTGTGGCATTTCATGTGACCAAAGACCGTAAACAAATGTTGACTTTATTGATGTTTGGTCACCCTAACCATAACGGTATTTACAGTCAAAACATAACGTTTGATTACCATGATGAGGAATTATGCAACCACCCAAAGCATGCTAGATTGTAATCCCTTCTACGAAGAGTAAAAGCAGGAAGCGCCCGCCTGCGTCTAAAAATTTTCGAAAAGGATGATTAACTAATGTTCTTTAAAGGACCTCATCAATGAGCAGACTTTGTTTCTATTGGCGAATGTCTTGGAAACAACTTGAAATCATACTTCCTATCTAATTAGAACGTTGGAGTATTTTGTATTTAGATAGAAAGTATGTACTCTTCCTATCGAAATTTTAATGAGAATGAAACGCCGCGGGCCTTAATTTCAGATTTGAGAAATCACGGATAAGAGGCTAGGGATCTGGGCTTAAATTTGCACATGACACGCTATCGGTCCTTTTTTCAATCTTACGAAGCGGAGGGTGAAATATAAAATGGTAAGGATATCAAACTGAATCACCTTCACAACATGTGCAGCACTGAAATACGAGTTGCTCTTCAAAATTTTATTCCTACACCCTCTGAAATAGGATCTTCTTTTGATGTTTCTACTTCTTTGGCAGGGAAGTTTGCAGTTATCAGTCGACCCCAAAATATAGGCCTAGGCACATTTAAATATTCATTTTCTGTGTGAAAGGAAAGACAGGAGCTCTATGTTTTAAAGTAGTTGCTAAGTGCGTGGTGAGGAGGAAAGAAATTAAATTTTTCAGATTTTTGAGTTTGTAGCTATCGGTAGGTTGTTGTTACAGAGGCGCTGAAGGCTGTTGAGTAAGATTCTTGAACTTCATTATGACCACTGGTAGATTTCTTGTTGTGAATGGGAACCCATGCCCCTTTAGTTGTTAATTTATAATATGGTAGATTTATGCAGTATACTCCGGATCGACTGGGGGGCCACAGCCCATGCCGGAAGAAATGAGTTGAGGTTTCCATGGATCCTTAACCTTCTTAGAACTCCGTGAAAAAAGAAAGTATCCTTGAAAATCCTTAGAAATCCTTCATTATTATCAAATTTATCGAAATCTCCCTTAGAAACATCAATTCTAGAAGCAATTATAAGCAGGGTTATGAATTGTACAAGCAATTGCTCTTAAGTATTTGGAATTGCACCTGCGATCCTAGATGTGTGAAAGTGAAATACAGAGCTTCTTGCTGCTGAAGTGTGTCAAATGCCTCATGTAAAATAAAATAGAATTAAACAGGGTTATGAATGCAAAATGTGGCAGTAACCAGTGTTGCAGCTGCAACAACAAAGTTTCTATTTGACATGTGTGATTGTGCAGTTGACAGTCGTACTGGCATGGGTGGTTTTCGCTTGTGCTGGTGATTTTGCATGTGTGTGGACACTCGTACAAGTGATCCCATTGGTCTCCAGGCATGGACTGGGATCAAAGAAAGGTCTGGATAAGTGTAAATCCTGATAAATGGTAGGGCCAATTTTTGAAACATCCAATGAAGGAGGGATTGAAATAATGTAATTACAGCTTGAAGCTAATGCAAAGGCATTGCCTACCTCTATCATAATATTTTCATAGCATTTTTGTTAATTCTTATGAAGTGAGTTGAAACAAAGAAAATATAAATGGCTTGAAGCTCTTCAAGAAAAATTTCCTACAAGTGCAACTGCCATTTAGTGGAATAGCAATGGTAAAAATCTGCGAAATATGGTGCTTTCTGTCTCCTTCCTTTCAGAAAGGGGTTTTCTTATGATTCTGTTTTGATATTTTGACAATTTCTAGCATTTTGTAACTCAATGGTTGACAGAAAATTCAAACAAAGTGGAATCACCTCTTTAAAATCCAGAATAATCAGTATTTATCAGTATTTTTCTTTAATACTAAAGTCAGGGAAAACACATTTGGTTAGTCCACTTATCATTTTCATTAAGACATGGTTGATTGTTGTTGCATGTGCTTTTAAAATCTCTGTTTATCAGTTTGCACTTTACTATAGCATAGAAATTATTGAAAATTATTGGCTTTTCTAACAAAGAATAGTTGACTTTGTTGGAAAGACTCTCTAACTCTACAGGCATGCACGAGTTTCCCATTTTTCTCCCAAATGCCAGTATTTTATATACGCTCTTTTATAATAAGCAGTAAAATTGAAGTTTAGGTTGGCTGGTTTTAATTTTTCCAAACTTTTCTTGGCTGAATTGTTCTTAAATTATTGGGGTGTAGGCAATTTGGAAATTAGGCAATATTCTGGAAAATATTAGATATTCCAATTGGTTAAGAACCCATTATACAAACACTACATTCAAGGTAGCTTATCGTTCATATAGATTTTTTCTCTAAAAAGTTTATAAGCAATTATAAGCAGACCATGTTTGCACAGTATTTAGCTTCACAGCTAATTCGTAAAAACCAAAGAGGAGAAGTGATAAGGCTGTCAATGTTCTTCAATTTTCTTTACGACCATGTTTCAGCCTCAAGCTTCTTCTTAACTTGTTGTTAATGTTTCATCAAATTTCAGGCTCATGTTTTATGACATTATCCTTATAAAAGAGTGTATTCCAAAGTTCTGTAGGCCAAAGTTTCCTTATTTGCCTGGCGTGTCTCTTTAGGAGCACCATAGGAGAAATAGTAAAGCTTATCAATATTTCTAATGAAGAATGGTTAGCTTTGTTGGAAAAAATCTTTTACTGCACAAGGAGACAGGACTTTCCCAATTTCTATGGTATGCCCTGTACAGTATGGCCACTACATTACTATATGGCCTAAGTACCACATATTTCTTTGTTGTGTTTGCTTAGTAACACCATAAAGAAAGGCTGTAAATCATTGAATTTTCTAGTTCAGAATGGCCAATTTCAATGGAAAATTGTACATAAATGTGAAGGAGACACAATTTTCCTTATTTTTTCTCATATATGCCTGTATCCACTACCCCAATCTAGGGGGGCAACAGGGCCATGCTTCTTCAAACAGTAGTATTTCCTATTGGAAACAATTGCCCTAAGAATTTTCCCACATGTAAAAAATAAAATGAATCAGATGCCCTCCCCAGTGCCCAGCTCTGGATCTCCCCCTGCTGGTGTCACACTGGATACACTAAGCTGCTTGTTAGTAGGTCTTATGGAAAGTAGTGCAACTAGTTTTTCACTGTCTACCTTCCTCTCTTTTTAATTTCTTCATGGTGTTAGTAAAACTGGGAAAGTCAGGGAAAAGTGTCCTTTTCACAAAAGTAAGGGAAAGCCAGAGAAGCTTGCATTGATCAGGGGAAAATGGCACTTTCGTACTATAGGTCAGGGAATGTTTTTCATTTTTGATCATAACTGAAGCATTTATTTGTTTTGTTTCACAATTAGAGCTTTCCCTTTCCTATGTTTTATGCTTAACTTTGTAATTTGATCAATGCAAGAAAGATTTTGATTGACTTTGTCATTTACAGTCCCTAGTTGACGGTATTAGTAGCACTGTGCTAGAACCTTCATTAGAAATAGTGGCTGTCAGCTGTCAAAGGCTGAATGTCAGGAAAAGGAGATTGGTGTAACCCTATGCACCATTGGCATGGAACTTAAACTTTTTTGTCTTATGTGGTGATCTGATTGTTCCATAAGCTTGTCTTTCTTATGTAGGGTCTGGTTCTTGTATTAACCTTTTCCTTAATTTAATCAACTCATTTGGCAATTAGCTAATATCTTATTTCATCTTCTGTAGTAGCTTCATCTTCACAGTATAGAGTTAATTTTCTCAGTCTTGTGACTTTAGAATCCATGGATCTATGCCTACCTCACCCTGCATTTCAATTGTATCCTGTACTTCCTTTCCTGTCTTTTGATCCTCATTGTGAATACCTATGGCTGGCCTTTCTTGACCCCTGTTTTCCAGCATGTTCCTTTGCTATTTCATTTAAATATCAGCTTAGATCTTCTCTAAGGTTCTTTATAAATACTTGTCACCATAAATTGTGGTATATTTCTGTGTAGAGTCATCAATACTTGGAAATAAATATATACTGATAGAGCACACTAATTTAATATGCCATGCTGTTCTACCCACTGTCCAAGTCCTAAAACAAAATTGAGGCAAACCTCTTAGCAATATTACATGCTGATAACTATATAATACAGGCATATTCATTGATTGTGTTTCAATTCTACAAGGAATATATTCACGTTTTAACTCATTGCATGGACTCTTTAGTCTCACAGAAAATTTCATGCTCCACGGCATGGCTCCTTGGGGTTCTTGCCAAGAAAACGGTCAAAAAGACACCGAGGAAAAGTGAAGTCTTGGCCAAAGGATGACAAAAGTCAGCCTCCTCACCTAACTGCTTTTATTGGATTTAAAGCTGGTATGACACACATTGTCAGAGAGGTGGACAGAGTTGGTTCAAGTATGTATTATAATAATTTTTTGTAGTTTGCTGCTCTCAGACATCATTTCTTAGCCCAGGTTTAGGGTTCATAAAGCCAGGAAAAATCAAGAAAAGGCCGTGTTTTGAAGGACAGTCAGAAAATTTTATTGAAACTTTAAGAAAGTCAGGAATAGTCAGGAATTTTTATTATGCAAGTACATGAATTCTTTAGTGCCCAATAGATGCACATCCTGCCTACACATTACATACTCATCAAAAAGAAGCAAGCCAGGTTTTGGTTGCTTTGAATGTGCTAATTAAGTGCAGTATTGATGCCATAGTTGTAAGAAAGATGGTCAGTCACGTCATTTGTAATGCCTGTTTGTCTGGGAAAATGGTACTGAGGTCAGGGAGAAGGAGCATATAAAATTTAGTGGTACCAATGTTTTCTTTAGGAAGTAGCATGAATATATCATGTGTTGCTTGGTAACAATTGTTCAACTGACTGGTACTGGTCCACGGCCAAGAGGTGTGTAATAATGCCATAAAGTGTTCAAGCATATATTGGATTTTCCTGATTTAGTATGCACCCTAGTATTTTATTATAATGTCTACTTTTTTAGAATCTCACAAAAAGGAAGTTGTGGAAGCTGTGACAATTGTGGAAACACCTCCAATGGTTGTTGTTGGTGTTGTTGGTTACATTGAAACACCTCGTGGCCTTAGGCAGCTTACAACAATTTGGGCTGAGCACCTTGGTGAAGAATGCAGGAGAAGATTCTACAAGAGCTGGTATGCGCTTCTTGTTAATTCCTTTTGTGTTTGCCTGTGTTTTTATCAGACTTTTGTTTTGGTTGAATGTGAAACTATAAAACATGCTGATAGCTAGAACATGCTAACTTTTGTCATTGGTATAAGCAAGTAGAATTTTGATATGTGAAATTAATTTTCAGAAGCAAGAAAGTTCTTTCACCTTTAATACATTGGAAGATCTTAGTAAAGTATTTCAATACATTTTAGTTGTTAATGGAAATTGCTAGTATGGTACGCACTGAATCTTGTTAGGAATGTTTTTTCTTCAATTCTCTGTTGAATGACTCAGTAGACTAATCGTTTTGCTTGTCCACCAGTCGAATCTCCGCTCACATGTCTGATGAGGTTCGACCCCATTCCTTTTATTATATTTATTAAGGTACAAGAGCAAGAAGAAAGCTTTCACTAAGGCCAGCAAGAGGTGGTCCGATGAGCAGGGAAAGAAAAGCATTCAACAAGACTTTGATAAGATGAAGAAGTACTGTAAAGTTATTAGAGTCATTGCCCATACACAGGTATTTCACTTCACTTATTGCCTGTTTCACTTTTGCTGTATGAAATTTTTGCTATGTATCTAAGTGCATTTTCCTATGCCATCAATGCCTCAAAGAAAATGTTGCGGGAGTGCCAATTTGTACTTGTGTCCTTGTTATCTCGTCCTCACAAGCAGTAACTCTTCATTATTTGGAACTTGGTCCAGAATAAAAAATATATGCATCCAAACAGGCCTGGTTGGAAGTACTGTGCGTCTCCAAACACACAGTGGACCTAGAGTTGGAGTAGGCCAAAAAATTTATGCATTCTTTTTGGTAGGTTTTCTGGTAGTGCTTTTGTATGATTATGTTGTCAAGTAATTCTGTTTGTATTTATGGTAAATTAGTATGCAGTTTGCATGCAAGAATGTGTTAGCTTGACAATGGCAACTGTGTTATTTTTAGCAAAAGTTGGTAAAGCTGAGGCAGAAGAAGGCACATATCATTGAAATCCAAGTAAATGGTGGAAGCATTGCAAAGAAGATTGATTGGGCCCGTGACCTAATGGAGAAGAATGTAACCATTCATAATACATTCCATCAAGATGAAATGATTGATGTTATTGCTGTAACAAAAGGACATGGTTTCAAAGGTAATGTATTGCATAGTTTTGCCATAGCTTTGCCATTTTGTAAATTGTTTCACATACCAAAGTAGCCAATTGAATTTCACCTTACAGTATTGAGATTGATATTTTTATGTAGTTAAAGTTATAGTATTGCATGCATGTATTTTAATAGGTGTCACTTACCGTTGGGGGACAAAGAAGCTACAGCGTAAGACACACAAAGGTCTTCGTAAAGTTGCTTGCATTGGTGCTTGGCACCCTGCTAGAGTCCAGTATTCAGTGCCCAGGGCAGGTCAATGTGGATACCATCACCGTGTTGACAGAAATAAGAAAATCTACAGAATTGGACAAGGACTTCATTCAAAAGATGGAAAAGTGATAAAGAACAATGCTGCTACTGAGTATGACTTGACTGATAAATCAATTACACCAATGGTATGATCCATTCAGCATTTTACATTTGTGTCATTATTACTTATTCATGTTGGAAATTTTGTTAGAAGATTAGGTGAAGGAGAGAGGTGGCAATTGAGCACATAAATCATAGTGCTTACCTAATACTTAAGCTATAAAGTCATCCTGTAAGTGGAAGGCCTTCTTTAAATTGTTGAGCCCTTTGTTTGATCATGCTAGAACTTCACTTATCTGGAATGTTTGCATCAAATCATGTTTGAAGTTGTTGTTCATGATACAAGTGTTAATTAGCAGTAGTCTGCAGTACATCTTTGAAACATTTGGAAATTATATTTATTTAATCATAACTACATATTATTAAATTGAATAAATATATTACAATATTACATACGCATAAGAAATTGCATTTTAAAAAACTAGTAAATAGTACCATACACTTATTTAAATACATATGCCTCACAACAATTGAAAACTATAGATGTTGCCAAGAGCAGGAATTCCCAACGGAAGCCTATTCCATAGACCAGGTGTGGCATAGGCATAGAGAAAAGTTCTAGCACCTATTAATAGCTATTGTTTTGCTATTGTAGCTAGGAGCCTTTAAGAGCAGTGTATTATTACATCTGAGAGTTCTTTTCCGCATATGCATCTCCACCATGTCCTGTAGATGCACAGGCAAAGTTCATGATATGGAGCACAGGGCTCATTAATCTGCGTAAGCCTTGAGTGCCGCTTGCAGGCAGAATCTCACATCAAATTTCTGCAGGCACTTTTCATCCAAATCCGTATACAACCATCTATTGCATTCTATTTCTGCAGGCACATTTTTCTCATATCTTCACTCACAGGCACAAAACAATTTTAATGAGGCCAGATGGAGCAGTGATATTACATAGTATGCCTGTATTGAGGAACTGGCCCTGTGCACATTTTGCTTGCTCACTCTTCCAAGATTTTTTAATTTACTGTACACTTTTTCTGTTGGTAAACACAGCATTGCACTTTGTTTAGGGTGGCTTCCCACACTATGGAGAAGTAAATGAGGATTTTGTTATGCTGAAAGGTTGTATTCCTGGGCCCAAGAAGAGAGTCATTACATTGAGAAAAGTAAGTTCTGAATCCTTCCATGATTTTATATCATGTAATATTTTTAAAAGCTTGAGACAACAGGATTATTTTTTGCATGACCTGCCTCAGACCCTGCCCCTTTTGATCATGGAAAGGTTCTGATTTTGTTTTTCATTTTATGTGGCAACCATGGTATTGTATGTTCTCACCATTGCTAGTTTTGCATCATTTTATGTTAATGCTGGTCCCAAGATTTCAACTGTTGGGCAAAAGCTGCATTAGTTAAATGCATGTGGTTTGCCTTGAGTGAGACACTAATTTGTACTTCACTTTGCAGTCACTCCTTCCTCAAGTGTCTCGTAAGGCATTGGAGAAGATCACTCTGAAGTTCATTGATACATCATCCAAGTTCGGCCATGGCCGATTCCAACATGCTGGTGAGAAGAGAAGCTTCATGGGTCTACAGAAGAAGGATAGATTGAGGGAGACAGCTGCATCTCAAAATGTTGAGTTATAAATGTTGAAATTAAATTTGATTTCAGAATATTCTTTGCTGTTTTCTGCCTACACAGTGCTCCTTAGCAAGCTGTACTGTTGCATCATCTTCTTAAATTAAAAAGTAGATTTGTAATTTCAGAATTGGTGCTTGAAAGCAGCTTTAAATTTACCATAATGTTTATTTCTTGTGCCAACCAGTTAATTTTGTGGCCTGCCATATAGTTGAGGCTGCAATGGATATGCACCATGGCATTAACACTGGGTACAATTTAGTGTTTGTACATGTAAAATAAGATTTAAGAAATGGACAGTTTCAATGATGTTTAAAGTGCTCAGCACATGAATTTCCTCTTGAAAATGTTTCAGAGATCAAGGTGCCTGCCAAATCAGCGAAAATAGGTTGTGTTTGAAAAATGTAGGGGAATTCAACTAATGCTAGAGACAATACGGGGAATTGTTTATTTTCATTTCTTCAATCAATCGATTTCCTAATGCGCTAGAAAATAGTTTGCAAGAAAACAAATTTTCTCATTCTGAAATGTTTGATTTTAATTATCCATGATGAAAATAGAGCACAATTTGCTGTAGTAGGCGAAGATTTTCTTAAACCTTGCGTTGTGATATGCGTAGAGCAGTACTTGCTCAGGACCTATACACGTTTTTTCTTACAAGAAAGTAGTACTCCGCTGCTCAAAAGGTTCAGAAAGTTCAATACTGGATTTATGAAACGTATGAAAATTTTTTGGTTTGTTGTATTTAAAATTCGATTTATCTGTGTACAAAAAGTCATGTATGTGATGTTGGCTACCCTCTCTCAGTTAAATTTCGTTATATACTAAGATTCATTTTAAGAGTGCATGGATCTTTTAACTTTCCATTAATTTGCATGTGCAAAAGATTAGAATTCACAAGTTGTATCTGACAACGTTTTGATTCAGGAATCGTGAAAAGGTTTCAATACTGGGCCAAAAAAACTTCTTAATAGAAAAGCTTATATTAAATCAGGGAAGAGGAATTCTATGATTTGGCAGACACCCGTGACATGTATTGCTGTGGTGAATAGCGGTCTAATCCACATGAAGTACTTGGTATTGAAGATTGGAGGCTACTTCGTATGGATAGGTTGAGGCCTACTCTCGAGTGCCAAATAAACGGGGAGGGATCCCAAAAAATTCCGAAGTTTGAGAGACAGCTTAAAGTGATTATAAAGCGATGGAAAAAGGTGTTGTAAAGCATAAAACTAAAATGTATTGAGAAACACACTATTTTGCCTCGAAAAGTGTGCGTTAATAGCACGAACAAGGAAATGAAGCGAGTTTGTAAAAAGTCAATTCTATTAGCATTGATTAGTTGGGGGGTCCTAATGGGGTACGGGGGTTGGAGAAAATTGAAAAATTAATAAGCAGGGGGCTTCTACAAGGCACATCAGGGTGGACAGCAAACCCTGAATCTTCTTTCCCCCTGGAAAAATACCCCCGGAAAACCCTGAAATTACAACCTGCCCCTGAAAAATTATGTTCTGAAGCAGATTTCCTGTGTACAAATATTTGGCCTTATAGTACTGCTACGGTTTTGATTTTGGGTAGACAGTCTCGTCCTCTGTTAACCAGCATGGATCAGATGGGACCATAGACGGTCATACTGGTGGGTGTAGAGGGTGCAAGACCCTTAATGCTTTCCCTCCCAGCAGTAAATTCTGCAATATTTTTGTACCATTCGGTAGAATCTGCAATGTTATCTTACCATTCGGTAAATTCTCCAATACTTGTGTACGAATCGATAAATTCTGCAATATTTTGTACCCAGTGGCGGCCTGGCAGAAGGTCGGGCTCCGTTGCCATCTAGCAAAGCATTGGGAAAGTGCGCCGGAGAAAGAAAAACAGTGCTGAAGCCGATAAATAGTACTATAAATAGCCATAACCGAAAGAGGAAGGGAACTAAGCAGATACCAGCTAGACAGAGAAATGGAGTTAGGTGTGAAGCCATTTCAAGAGCAGCTGCAATAAGAATTTGATAGTCATATTTCGTCGTATCTCAAGCTATATTTCAACATTACATGTAACTTTCCTTGCAAGTAGGGTGCCAGTAAATTCACCATTGAAGGAGAGCCCCTGGTCCCGTAATCGATCTTGTGTCTGGCAAAACAGATATGACAAACTTTTTTACATTTCTGTTTATTGTTGAATAAAACAGGGAAATCTTTAAGTATGTAGAATGAATTTTATCCAGCTTTTTGAAAAAAACTTCATTTACAAGCATGAATTCCAGAACCTGTCAATGATGCACGGTTGAATAGAAAAGAGGTATTTTTCACGAAATTTCTAAAGATGAGGCATCAGTTGAGACAGGGTGTGGTGTACTGAACCACCAAATTCAAAAAAGATTCAGAGGAGATGTATTCCTTCTCTGACTAGAGGTCAATCATGAGCATAATGCTTGTCCTACATGGTAAAAGGGCGTTTTCCAACATTCTAGAGAGTGAGCTCAAAAAGTTTTTTCGCTCGCTCTGCTTGCGTAGTCGATGCTTCCTTCTATGCATGATACTCTTAACTTACAGCTTTTACGATTGTGCATGCAGTTAAAAGAAAATTAGTATTTATCTTCAATTAGGTTATTTACATTTGTTTTCTGGTACGCAACATGCTTTTTACCACATCTCCCAGAAAGACCTAGCCTCTACCACTCTTCAAACCATTCAGTAAACTTCAGAACTTCAACTGCCTGAGCCTCCCCACCTTCCCCCAATATTCACCTCTAAACCCGTTTCTGCATGAGATGAGATTTTTTGCTTCTAGCAATGGCGTTCAGTCTTTGAAGATTAATGATGAAAATACATACAGTCTATTCTACGAAAGGGCGTTTTCTGGGGGCAAGCCCCCAGAACCAATTTTTGGAAGTAAGGAAATGCATTTTGATTTATTGCCGCAAACATTTTACATGTAAAAGCATCCAACTTTTTAGCTGGATTTCTATAGCTTTCCCCCTCAATGCAGCTGGTTGTATTATTTTTGTTTGGTACCTTCGCATTAGGGTCAGGGAAAATATGGTTTTTTGCACCCTGGGTCAGGGAAGAAAGTATCAGTTTTCACCCAGCAAGTCGGGGAAAATCTGGGAATTATATTCTTATTAAACTGTATGAACCCTGTGAGTGTTGTCTGGCAAGCATCCTGGTTTTCCAATAACGGAAACAAATTTTAAGGTAAAACTCAGAATAGAATATGGATGGGTAAAAGCAAAAGGTCCCCTGGAAAACCCTGGAACTTTGGCAGAAAATCCCCTGAAAATCCCTGGAAAATTATTTCATTTTGCTTTTAGCCACCCTTTACATGAGAGTACAAGCGTTTTCTTAAATTCTTTTTAACATGAGTGCAAAGTCAATTGAAAGCCTTCAGATTCACATCAATGATTTCATCTGCTTTTTCATATCTACGTAGTTCTTGGGAGTTAACGCCCCATGATATCAACTCGAGTGAAATTAACACGAAGAAAGTCAACGCGAATGAAACAGTATTTTAATCTTCAAATGAAATAAACATGAATCGGGAAATGACTACCATTTATGGCATAACACTGACGCGGTATTTAAAGTTATGACGGTCTTTACTCCTAGAGTCTCGAATAGGCTGAGCGGTTAAAATAGTAGGTGTGGTTGGAAATTTCCTGAAGATTGAGGGGAAATTTCTGAAAACAAGTGGAAGTGGGTGGAAAATTTTTCTGATAACCAATGGCTATGGACTAGTTTTACAAATCATTCGATCGAGTTACAAATGCAAAAATAAACAAGTCTAGAATAAGGATGTCCTTCATGAGTGGTGCAAGGAATGACATGCCGAACTATAGGCCTATACAGTTCTTCCATTCTCATCTAGTCTATTTGAAATATTACTGCAGGATGAATGTCGTTGCTTCCGGCGTGTGGGGAATTAATTGTGGAGTTCTTCAAGGTCTACTCTTGTTTCTGGTTTACACCAATGAATTGCCTTTCCCTAGCTGAAATATAATGTTAGTATGTATGCTGTTGATACCAATAATCCTCTACATAAAAAATGACCTACAAAATGACCTAAATATTGAACTGCTGAAGCTGCAGAATTGGCTGCATGCAAGTACACTCTCTCTTAACGTGATGATGCAGTCATATGTTATAGGCAACAGTCCAAACATGTGTGAAACCGAGATCTAGCCTTGATTCTCAACCTTTTTCATTAGGTGATCATAACGTTGAAATGATTACTACTTGTTCGTACTATTTGCACCCACTTTTCAAAGCAAACTAGCATGTTTCTGTATATATTTTAGTTTTATGCTTTATAACAGCTTTTTTTCCGTTGATTTATAATCATTATTACATGATACTTAGGTGTTCAGATGGTCAACTAAACTGGGATAAACATACACGTATCATCAAGAGCAAGTCAAATTAAGCCCATGGACTTGTTAAATACTGTAAGAAATATCTTCCACCTTACGTAAAGTTAGAGTTTTCGTATGGTGCTGCTGTAGCCATGGAAATACTAGGACTAGAATGAGCGCTCTATTGTTCTAAGCTCTTTGGATTGACACATGCATGCGGAAGCTTTATGGCTGCCAACGACTGGCAAAAAGACTGTTGTTGCTACTGATGGCCGCCTTTGTAATGGATATTTTCTCCAAACTGTTTAGCAGATATTGATTTTTATACCAACTGCAGTCGACTTTCTGCAATAAAGAATTGGAAGAATGACAATGGCTGGGTGAAACACGTGCCATTTACATCGATAAGTTGCTTCAGGCTTTGTTGTTCTGCTACTTTTCTAGATTGATGGTACAATATGATAGTAAACAGGATGAAAAGTTGTTCTAAAAACAATTAAAATTCAAGAAGATCGCTTTTGTGAAGACTAAGTATCCATGGCCTCAATCACCATTAGAGTTTTAAGCTTTCTATTACCATATTCTTTGTGTAACAACTCCGGAGTACAAAATAATCGAGGGGGGTTTGAAAATTTCTTGAAAATGCATAATCAAAAAGGTTGGAATAAATTGGGAGTTTTCACAATAAAAGCCATGTATATTTCGATTAGTTACTTTCACATTTTCTTTCGAATACTAAGAAGGACTCTGAAAAAGAACATAGTAATTAATGTGGATTTAACTTAGTATACCTCAGAAGACCAATACCTCGCACGAAGTCCTCGAAAGTGATCATTTTTGGTTGTTAAAAGCGTGAAGGGCTTAAAAATTTCGAAAACTAGCAATCACCCTGATTTTTCATGAAAAATCAGGGGGGCAGTGGTGCTGAATTTTCTGAATATTTTAGAGGTACCGAGTATTTTGCCGCGTACAAGTTTTTTCCTAAAGCTGGATTCTGCTTTAAGATCCACCTTTTCTCACGCCAAAATGTTGCACAAAACACCACCATTCATGTTATTTAGTTAAGTAGAAAGTAGAGTAGCCAATGTCGAACTTGTAATAAATGTTTTCTATGCAATCCTAGTTCCGCGTCATTATCAGCCATTGCTGATGACAACACAATTTTTGCAAATGGTGGAGCCTTAGAAGAAATAAACAAATGTATCGTAAATGACACGAGAATGGCAATGAAGTGGTTTAAACTGAATGAAATGGTTGCAAACCCGGAAAAGTTCCAACTAATTGTCTTTGGGCTAAAAGAAGAACACGAGTTAAGCATTGAAGTTAATGGCAATGTCATGAAAATTTCTGATACAGTAAAACTCTTGGGTGTCACTATCGACTCCAAACTTAGATTTATCGAGCATGTTAAGATTATCTGCCAAAAGACAAACAACTAGGTTAAAGCTCTTTCAAGGGTTGTAACGTACTTGGAATCCCAGAGGGCTAGCCTACTATATAACTCGCTGATAATGACAAATTTTAATTACTGTCCACTTATATGGATGTTCTGTGGAAAAATGACAAATCGTAAAGTCAACAATGTCCATAAGTGTGCGCTGAGAGTGTCGCTAAATGATTATGCCTCTAGTTTTGAAGAGCTCCTACAAATAAAGGAGGAAGTGACAATTCATGAAAGAAATCTTCAAAAAGCTTATGCTAGAGGTATAGAAACGAATCACTTTCATTTAGGGGGAGCATAACTTGGAATCAACTTCCAGATCAATACCAAGCTGCAAAAACTGATAATGAATTCATGGTGAAGACTAAAAGTTGGAAGGTATTGGAATGTACTTGTCGCATCTGTATATAGTTCTTCATTTTGTACTGTTCATTTTCGCTTTCATTGTAACTAGTGTATAGTTGGCGTTTATTAGCATAAGCTATTCTTCAAGCCAACTATAAACAAATTGTATTATTATTGTTGTATTAGCCTTCTAGCTCAGGCAGATCTTATACCGAAAAATAGTCAAAGAACGGGCCATTGCCTATGGCCAAGGGTCTTTTGTATAGTTCTCTTCTCATATCTCTAAAGCTTTTCTTAAAATTCTTGCTGTTCCCAAACAAAGCTGTCTTCTGTAATAATCCAATCCTGATATCAATCCCAATTTGCTCCAGATATTGTCCGATCTTCTTACTAACTGCTCCTAGTGCTCCAACAACAACAGGTATCACTTCAACTCTCCGTAGGTTCCACAATTTCATAATCTCCCTTTTTAGGTCTTGATACTTCTCTATTTTTTTCTTTTCCTTTTCTCCTACATTGAGATCTCCAGGTGAAGCAATATCAATAATTAAAGCTTTCCTACTACTCTTTTCCACAACTAAAATATCTGGTCTCCTGGCTTCGATATAATGATCACATTGTATTGTCATATCCCATAAAATTTTCACAGATTCACTCTCAAGTGTCCCTTCTGGATAATGCTCATACCATTTATCAACTCTCCTTAGATCATACTTCCCGCAAATTGTATTATTATTATTATTTTCTACAATTTTACCATGAAATACCTTAGTAATACACTACCTACTCGCAAAAATCTTTGTCTTTGGAAGCTCAGACAATCGTCTGACTGCCAATTTTGTCTTCTTCCTGAAACCCTACTTCATGTTGTAGCGGGTTGCAAAGTTTACCTTGAACAGGGTCGGTACACTTGGCGGCACAACTCTGTCCTAAGTTTTCTTGCCACATCATTGAAAGTAGTTGAAGGATCTTCACTGTATGCGGACATTCCAGGCTTCCCTTCACCCTCAATCATTACCGGTGATGCTTTACGTCCTGACTTACTTTTGAAAACTAAGGATAACTGTCTTTACATTTTGGAACTAACGATAGGCTTCGAAACAAACCTGAGCAACAATGCAGAAAAAAAGCGCTTAAAATATTCGAGGCTAGTCTCAGATTTGAGAAGTCATTACAAATCTGTCACCTTTGTAAATCTCTCAATGAGCTCTCTTGGGATCTATGCTAACTCATGTCTTTCATTTCTTAAAATGTGTGATTCTCTCTCTATTGACAACCAACACAAACGCTTTCTCATTTCTAAGCTATCTACAATTTCAATTCGAACAGCCTACTACATCTTCTGCTACTGAGACAAACCATGGAACAACCCGGATCTACATTGCTGTTAGCATTTTTGTTTTTTTTTGTTTTTGTCTTTGATACAACAATTGTTATTTACTCTTCTACATGTATTGTAACTCAGGCTAGCCAATTACAAATCACCTTGTAATAGTGAGATTTGTAATTGTAGTTTAATTGAATTATATACGATTGTTTCCATTACTATTATCTCCAAGATGGTAGATATACCTGGCGTCATAATTCCGTTTTACTACATATTGCCAAAACCCTCTCATCTATAGCGAATAGCTCATTATACGCAGACCTTCCTATCTTTCCATCTCCATCTTTAATAACTGGTGATTCTCTTCGACCAGACCTGGTACTAGTGCTCAACAATGCTACTGTCTACGTACTGGAACTCACTGTTGGCTTTGAATCCAATACAAAACTAAATAGCGATCGCAAGGCTAATAAGTACCACCCTCTTATTGGTAGCCTCCAGAAATCATACTCGACGGTAAAATTCGTC
>OLMO02000286.1:8161046-8175304 GCA_900291935.2 Cassiopea xamachana
CAGTATGCATCGCAACGCGTGACCACAAGTACCACAATGCATTGCGCGCGCGCACAGGAATGACGTAATTAGGAGAAAGGTCTATTGGACCTTAATGAGCTCTCATTCGGCCAAACAATGCCAACTTTTTGAGCCAACCAAATAGCGCAAAAAGTCTGTGTTCAGAAATCTAACACAAAGCAAGGTACTCTTTGGTACCAAACAAACACTTATTAATTTTACGATTTTCTCCAACCCCCGGACCAAATAGGGCCCCCCGTTAAATAATGTTAAGGAAATTTACTTTTTTAACGAACTCCTCATTTTATTTCCTTCCTATGCTGGCACTATGTACGCCCAATTTTCAACGCAAAATAGCATGTTTCTGCGTATATTTTAGTTTTATTCTTTCTGACAACGTGTTTTTGTTCTTTCTATCGCTTTACAATCACTTAATGTCGTTTCTCAAATTCCGACCCCCGTTTATTAAATTTCGGAATTTTTTCCCACCCCCCTGTGTATTTGGTACTTGACTTGAAAAATAACCCAAAAGCTGTTTGAATCAGGGCATTTTAGCATATAAAGTAGTGGGGAAGTTCCCTACCAGTCCTTTTAATTGCCCCACCAGTGGAACATGCTTGCTCACCACTTTAGTGCCTTTCTATTCTGTGACTTCTTTATTTTCGCCCTATTTGAAATATTTGAACATGTTTAGTTTCCATCGAACAGGCTTCAAATCTCAATTAATCTTTCCTGAAACTGCTGCTTCCATAGGTGATTCCTCTTATTTTACAAAGTTCTAGATGATACTTTAAGTTATAAATAGTAAATAGATTTTTCGTTATATCGTCTTTTGAAAGCCTGTTAATTAGTAGATTCTGCATTTATCAAAAGTGCCCTATTATCAAACACTCCACCAGAGAAAAATCCTTTTAAAATGCCCTGATTTGTCATATCAGAGCACATATGCACAGGAAACTGCTATGAGTATCTAAGGAATTTAAAAAACTGATCCAGAGTTTATACACAGCCTGCCTACTACTTCTCTTGAATTTTCCTCATATTTTCTTGAAAATGAAGGTGTTTTCCTTACCACATATCAGCTATACATAATATTTTCCCTGGCCAACTGGTGTAACAAGTGATGCAATTCAATCCTCTTTTAAAATTAAGTACATCAATGATGTCCATGCTATAATTAATTACCAACTTGTAAACGAACAAAAGCTGGCTTGCTTGTTTTGGCATGTATGTGTAATGTGTAGAGGTGTCTAATGTACTCCAAAGAAGTCATTTACAAGGATGATGAAAATTTCCGACTTTTTCTTCACTCTCTCCAATTTTCAATGAAATTTCCTGTCTTTTCCTGACTCTTCCTGGTATTTTCTAAAGCACAGTTTTCTTAATTTTTCCTGAAAATATGAGCCCTGTGATCCTTGATTGAAGAATGCTTTCTCCAACAAATCATGCCTCTCATTATATCCAACAAAAACCTGTTTTCTTGGCAAGTTCACATAATATCTATTCATGTAATCCAGAATATACTTTATCAGATTAGTAGGCGTATGTTCTTTCCAATAAATCAAGTCCCTCAAAATATGCAACAACAACTTCCTTCTTTGTCAAGTTCCTAAAAAATGTTACTGAAGTAAAAACTCCCAACGAACATAATATGAGAATTCATTTGTAAAGAAAGTCAAGTCTTCTTGGCTTCTTAGCAAAGTTTTCTAAAATTAATCAATGAAGTTGATGTTGATCCTCCAATTCATCCAAAATAGCATGAATTGAAGGTGAATCTTGAAATTAGGGCTAACCCCAGACCCCCTAAATTGTACACCACAGCCCACCACAAGGTACCTAGCATAGTACTACACGTTGACTATGCTTCAAGGACGGCACCACAACTCTGGCAAGTTTGGCTGAAAAGATGGGATAAAATAGAACTGGGTAAGGCGAATAACACTTTTTATAGTGTAGTACTATGCTAGGCACCATGTGGTGGGCTGTGGTGTACAATTTAGGGGGTTTGGGGTTAACCCTAATTTCGTTTGTTCAAACATCAGCACGACGAAAAACAGGGTTTTCTCTCACGTAGCTCATGGGATATGGTTGACAATTCACTTTGAAAGGAGACTCGTATCTTTTTAACTGGGTACTTGAGGTCGTGCTGAAAACGAAAAGCACGACCGGTAGCTACGCCACTGATCGCAGAGAGACTTAGTTGCTTCTTTCTTTAGTTCAAGCTCACAATTCAAGGAGATTTTCTACCAGTCTCTATAGAATTGTATCTTCAAAATAAACCAATGACGAACGCATCAAAAAGAAAAATTAGTGAAAGGAACGATAGCTGGACAGAAAATCAAGCAATATAAAATTTTTAATGAATCAAAATTAAAATATAAAACAATTAAAACTTCAAAGAAACCGAAACTACAAATATAAACATCTACTGATTTCTACTGCAAAGTATTTCATTCCTCAATTTCAAAATTGTATCGAGCAAATAGATTGTTAGTCTGTGTTCTTCTCCGTGCGTTACCTTTAATATATCAATGCTCTGTTCTAGGTAATTCAGTCCACTGCGTAGATTCTCCAGCACTAATTCGAGCTTACCTGTGTGGATAAATATTTGCAAACCATGTCAGAATAAAAATAGCGCAACCTTCTTTCAAGCACTTGATAATGAGATAATCAGGGCATTCCAAAAGAATGCAAAAAGCAAACTGCCATGAGAAAGGTCAGAGGCAATCTCTATATATGTGCTATAAATAACCATAAATCAATAATCGTGAGTTTCCATCTCAAGTAACAATCTACACCAGAGTGCATGGTTTAAACAAGCAAAATGCACAGCAAACAAGTGTACGCAGCAGGAATTTTGGTCAGAAATAGCTCTAGCTTGTGTGGATAGCTTAACTCATAATCAATCTTTGTAATAACGATACTATGAGATTGTTAGCACATGGAATAATGACTCAGCACTATTAAGCACCTTGGTGTGCATCAAAAAAATTCAGTCTTTGATGAGTGTTGATGGTTGGGCGCTACTGCTCAAATTTATGGCTTTGAAAAACCTGCAGAATTTTGTCCATTATTTAGTTTCTAGCATGTAAAGATCAATGTATACTCTTGAACTGAACTATCTAGAATTGAACTATTTAGAACACTATCACAAACCGAAAAAGCGGCAACATTCTTTTCACGTACTGAAAGCTTCTTTCGTCCGACACTCATCAGAGTATGAAAACGTCGGATAGTGACCTAAAGTTAACCGAAATATATACCCAGATAAAAGGGATTTTTGCCCAGCAAAGGACGAAACTTTGGAAACTCAACTTGCGATTTTCTTAAGGCTTTCGCCATTTGAGCCTCATTTTCTTATAAACTCTTTTCTTATTAAAAACACTTGTGGAGGCAGTTTATTCACCACTGCCACGTGAAAAACCAGAGTAACTTCAAATCCAATGGCAGATTACATTATTTAGTTAAAGTAGGCAGTCAATTCTGGCTAGTGCAAAGGTGTGCGCACTTCCCTAATAAATAGTAGTCCTAAACTGTTTGCCAGAGTTATCATTTCAATCAAAATATCAAGCATTTTCTTGTGTACTCTGGTACTCAATTTTAATTCTTCCATCTTGCACAAAACCTAAATTCCATACAGAGGCAATGCCCTAATAATATATCCTTCTAATCCTAATCCAAACCATAGTTTGAGATCAAATACTTTCCTAAACTTGTCTGTCTCTCTGGAAATGTTTTAAATGATTCAGAATTTCAGAGCACGTGCTTCCCTTATTTAAAATCATAACCAAGTTGTTCTGAGATAAAAGGGATGAGGTGTGTCCTTCAGCATAGCTCTTTCAAGAGGACTATTGACAACAAAACTAAAATCCAACTTAAACGGTGCTATTTTTAGAGGGTATGTAAAAAAGACTCTGGCCTACGCAAATATTCGACTTAAAAAATCTGACTTGTGCAAAGAAAAACTACAGCATTTGTACAAATTGGACTGGGTCCATGCATAATTGCTTGACTTGTAAAACATCTAACTTAGCTAAGCTTAGGTGAGTTTGACTGTACATAAAAGGATAAATATATACATATATACATACAAATGTGGCTAAAAATCCTCAAACACTGCTGAAGGCAAGGGAGGCAGTGCACAGAGTGTGATAAATTATGAAAGCTTTTCAAGGGAGACAAGGGGTTAATGAAGTACAGTGATGCCATGTTCCAGCAATCTAAGCATTTGTTTTTTGCTAACTTCTATAAAAATGGTAGCTGTGTAGATGCACATAATGCAACACATCCACACAATTTCAATAGTTTTTGTGTGAATGTTTATTAACAAAATTTAAATTTGACAATAGTGTCCAAATCTATTTATCACATCTTGTGATGTCACAACAATGATATAGAAGAGTAAAGACTTGTATATCAATGTGTCATGTTTGGAGTGGAAGGACTAGAGTTCTTTTTGTTGTGCAACATTTCCTGATAATGGGGGGGGGGGGGTTAAAGGTCAAAGTTTGTCAAAACTTGCATGGTGTACTTTTTGAATTGTACCAAAGGTGTCACAAAATAATACATATAACAATCATAATTTCCTGACCAGCCTCATAACACAATGCACCATGCCATGAGATTTATTCTACAAATTGTTTTCACAATGTGACTCATAAAATAGTGGGCCACATGTGGAAGGAAAAAATCCTATAAACCAAATGACAATTTTTTCACTTAATCTTCTTTGAATAAACAAGACTTTTGAATAACCTTGTTGATCCCAGCTGTAGGCAGTCAGTCTGCTAAGCACCTGTTTTCTACACTTCATAATCCCAGAGGATTTTGGCAATCATAAACGCAAATTACTCTTCAAAATAAAATCTGCAATTTTGCTGCACTACTAAATCAATGGTAAATTAACTGGATGATACTTACCAAGCTTGAGTAAGTGAATACCAGTTATTGGACTAATGCATGCATAGTAGTTATTGTATCCTTCTAACAATGATAGGCCACACTTAAGTGCCATCTTCCAATTTTGACAACCAATGAAACCATCATATAATGCTTCAAAGCATTTTATCATTTCAATACTATCAAGTGGAATCAATGCCAAAGATCCAGTTGCTGCACTATACAAGCTATCAAGTCTATTTATCTTTCTATCTTTACTTAGTAACATAAGCTGTTGTCCTAACATCTCATATGCATTCTTCAGTTTTACATATAAGTCATTATCAAAGCCACAATAACCACAATTATTGCACTTCACACCTACAAAAAAGCCAATAAAATCCCAAAATATAATAGAACTCAACTAAGAGAGGGCTGTCATTGAGTACTTTCATAACTTTGATGAGATCTTTTCTCATTGTTACAAAAACAATTTCACAGCTCAAAAGCCAAATAGCTAATGGCATGCCAGACATGCAGGAATTCTATCTAGGCTTGATGGGTACTATACAAGTGGGACATTAAGGATGTGACACAAGTTGAGCCAACACCCAATTACTGAAATACCGGGGGCATCTTGTTGACAAAAGAAGATATTCCTGTGGTATACAACTTTGAATGGCAAACATCAACAAAATTTAAATTGAAGGGATTGTTAACAGAAGTATTATAAATTAAAAATGTGACATGACAAATAATTAAAATTTAATGAATATTGCACTTGAGACAGAAATCACAAAATACAAAATTAACTTACTTTTATCATCTATAAGCATTTTGCCAGTACAATTTGCATTTCCACAATTGCCTACAAGCATGCCATCATTATTTGAATTGAGTCTGCATTTGACACATTTGCACTTAAAGAAATACCTTTCTTGTAACTCCGTCTGAGCATCCTTTCTTTTAATAATAGATTCAATATAACTTATGGTTATCTCTTCACCATTTTTGATTGGCTTTATTGACCGTATTGAAACTGCAGAGCCTTCAAAAATTGCCACACAATTTGGAACACAAGAATGGTTGATAAGACATGCTTTTTCAACAATTCCAATACCTGAAAATTTATGTTTATCCTATTAGCTATGATTTTGAATAGCATTTGTGAAATCCTGCACAATAAATGCCACTGACATACCTGAATTTTCTAAGAGTCTACATGTCAAATATTGTATGTAATGTTCTAAGACAGTTTAACCTTTAAAAGTGTAGAGAGTTTTCTCATGAGAGAGTTTGCTTTTCTCCTGTGCATGCATGTACTTATCACAGTTGGAAGCTGATGTGCCTGGAGTGTGAATTTGCAAAGTTCATTTCACATGACATACCCAAGTAAAGTCTGCCACTCTGAACAATGGATTTGCTTCGTTTCCATACTGCTTGACACCACTACACCATTTCATCTGGAAGTAAAAGTTCGACTTTGGACTAAGGTTGGGTGGTTGGAGTTAGTGGTGGGGGCTAGGGGAAGGTTTAGGGTTAGTGCTAAATGGTGATGTAATCAGACCAAGCAGTAAGGAAACTAGACAGGCCCCTTGAACACGGGCATTGCATTGGACCCGATGAGCTCATTAATTTATGCAGGGTGCATTACATGTAAAACTCACACTGGAGGTATGCCGAGCTGGAACTTTGAAGGTTGGCGTACACCTGAGGTGCAAAGATCAAAATAACAGTGTGTTAAGATTTGTATTTTATCACACCAGCAACGCCAAAGTATATCTACGCCGCCACGCTGACGGAAAAGCTAACTCCACGCCGGAGATCTTCAGGCCTAAGTGCATGGAATACACCTTGGTAATTACTACTAAAATTGCAAGTTCATTGTTGAGGCTCAAAATCAGAGCAAAATCATGCTACCATAAGGAATCAAGCATTTCAAAACTTTCACCAAGTTGCTTTGAGATGTCGACCTGCTACATATCAGTCAGCACATTCAATTAGAGATTAATTGACTGAAAACAAATAATTACCAACAGAATTCATGTCATCATCCAGAATATCAAAGCAATTGCATGTAAGCCAATATAAGAATCCAAGAAGATTGTTGAAGGGGGCGACATGAGTCAATATCTCTGAATCTAGAAAACTTTGCAGCACCACAGCAAAAGACAAAATCATTTCTTTCCTCTTTTCAGAAGCGAAAAGTTGCTGAGTTGGCAAAATCTTCTCAATCCTCAGATTTAAGTTGTCAATGGTCAATGATCCTGCGCTTGAAGAGTCTTCAGGAGGCAGCTTTTGCCGTTTTGCTAAAACTGTGAGAAGCCTTGCCGCCAAAAGGCACAAATCAGGTGGCCTTTTCGGTTGAGCATTACAAATGTTTTTACATTCCTGCTTGTGAAAAGGCCAATCCTTTTTCTGGCATTTCACTCCACAATAGTAAACAAATCTACACTTTGAGCACTTTTGAAGTGCTGCGTGATTATCTACGTCGTAAAAAGATGGAGGGCCTAGACAGCAAGAGCACTTAAATCCGCGCTGGTTGTTGCTGACAGCATAAGCAATTAGATTTTCTTTCAAAATTTGAGTTCCGGGTTTTAAATAAACTTCAGCCTTGAGGCCATTTCCCTTTTCTGGACTGCTAAATATTCGATATTTGTTAGTACTGCACTTTTCCTTTCCCGCCATATCTGCCAGTTCAATGTCTAGCGATAAGTACTTGTAAGGATGGATGAAAAACAGGTAAACCTTGACGTCATACCAAAGATCAACCTCGTTACAGATATGTACCGTGATCATGCGCAGAACTAGGTGAACGAAAATGTTGGTTTCTCCAATTTCTACCTGCTTCAAATTTAGAACATTGGAAATGAAGCTGTTGAAGTATGAAAAAGTAAAATCTGAACTGTTGGTTCTGCTTACAATTGTAGCTGTGTGCAATGTGTGTCTTTTCTGGCCGTGTTCTATGTTATGGACAGAAACTGTCGTAGGCAGAAGGCTTCGCGAGAAGAAAACTCGCGAAAGTCAAGAGTAAACTTTCTCCAATTCCCATTATTTTTGCATATTCTGCGGTAAAAATTTCCACTACCGAGAAAAAATTGACTCTTCTCTAGAAGGGAGACTTGTTCCCAGATCTCAGTTATCGAATTACTCGACAAGAAATCAGTTAGATCTGGACATTCCAAGGTTGAACTTGGAGTTCTCCAAAAATAATTTCTTCTAATCAAGGTTGAAAAAGTCAAGGTAGAGGGGAATAAGTTGATAGAGCTTTATTGTTCGGTTATATTGAGGATTACTGAGTTATTATTTGATGACAAAGGAATGTACATACAAGGCCAATGGAAAGATTTTGGTGAGTTTTTTTGTGTTGCAACATCCCTCCCATAAGGAAAACCTGGAATTTTCTTGCATATTCAGAACGTATAGAAGGAGGGCTATCATATGATATATGATTTCTTTATATTTAGAGAGTATCAAATTTTGCATATTTACCTGGATCACGTTAGCAAGGAATGCTTTTGAGTATATGGCTATTTGTAAAGTCACATAAATGAAGCAGTTGAAATTAATGGCTATCCAGTGATATGCAAATGGTAGGGTAAGATGCCCCCAAAATGTAAGGAAAGTATCTAGACACATCTCTGTGGCAATGTACTACAAAACTTTATGAGATTCAGAGAAAGTGTATCCTAACTTTAGGATATAAGTTCATGACATCATGCTAGGGGGCCACTTCACAAAGTGAAAGTGGCTGCCCAAACTTTTGCTTTTCATTAGCCACAGCAATCAATTGTCTTGAGTGCTGAAGTAACAGTTTAGGGAAAGTAAGCCAATAATTGAACTTATCATGATATTCAACGATTTATCCAATGTATTCAATTAAAATAACAAATTTTGGAAAGCCATGAAAGCACTTTTGACACCATAAAATCTTTCAAACAAATGATTTGTTAATAACTATACATAATATATATAAAAATCATGTTAATAACTATATAGAATACATATATATATATATATATATTTAAATACTGTTGGAAAGAAAATTATTGATGGTCTCAGAGAAGCATTTATTATTGGCTTTGGTGTATCAGAACAGCCATTTTTGCTATCACAGAAAGGTTATTGTCCAAAAGTAAGTCTGCTTTTGAGTATGCTTTTACATACAAATTTCTGGCCTCTGGAAATGGCTTACAGCCAGATTCAAAGAGATAATAGTTATAACACTACTCCCAATCCTTGGCAGCTTAAATGCATTTTTAGAGCATTGTCCCAGAATAAGAGCATAGAGGTATTACAACAATGCAAACTGCATTATAGAGAATATCCATGATAACTTGAAAGCTGTTTTGGATTCAAATGCCATCTTGAAGAGTGATGATCTGTTGTGCACAAATGGCTTGATCTCACAATCATAAAAAGAAACCTAAATATTCATAATCTGTTGCATCACTCTATCAACCAGTTGATAAACATCACATCATTTAAGCTTCTACATTACTATTCCAATTCTAGTGAAAGCTCTCTTTGAAACAAAGAATCTTCATTCTTTTACTGGCACAACGCTCCATTGAAAGCCATATTCTTGTTTCAAGTCTATGAGATGGCCATGTAGCAATATTGATGGAGTGTGTTGCAGACTTGTATTAACAATCATTTCTCACAGGCTTGGCAGAATTTACACTGACCACGTTATAAGACAAAGTACACCTTCTAGGAGACAGATACTCACAAACCAAATTTAATTGTATAATATGCAATATTGACAGAAGATTTCTTTACGTTTTTTATTATTTCTATCGCACATAGACCGATAAATAAAACAGACACTTGTAAGCTCTTGCAAGCCTTAAACTCATTCCTGAGACGGCCTAGTTAGCTACTACTTTGAAAAGCTCTTTAATTTGAAAAGCATTTGCTACTAAATGAATCCTAGCCATACTTTTTAACCTTCATTACTGTTTGTTTTAAGTATATAGCGTAAATGCCTTCAGCATTTGAGGAAACTTAATAAGCTATCCACAGCAACACAGCAACAATGTTCGATATTTGAGCTACCACGGTTATGTCCGCGGCTAATAAACGCAAAAGTTTCTCTAAAAAAGCATGAAAAACCCTTTGTCTCTCTCCAGAGCCATAGTGTATTATAATATCAGTGAAATAAGCAGCGGAAACATGATTTATTTCCTTTTGTGCGTCTAGTGTACACTAACTTTCTGCCTAACTAGGGCGCCATTATGGATTTGCATGCCAGGCCACTGTTTTGTATACAATAGGATTAGCCAGTCAGCGCTCTAGTTCTATTTACTCTATGGATTTTACGCTCACTTCAACGTCTCTGTATGTTTACGTCAGTGCATCCATTGTAATCTGATATTGATTCTTATAGGACAGGAGAGGGTGAGGACAATCCTCACTGATATCGCAAACGGTGAGGAATTGTTCATTCGTGGCAGAAATTATCAAATATGCTAGATATTTTCCTCACAGCCTCGATTGAATAATTCCTCATCAAACATTTAGCGCAAACGGTGAGAATTTTGCTGAGGAAAGTTTCATCTGTGGAACTTTGCTATGCAAAATCCTCACCGTGTGCGCCGGGCTTTACGAATTGTTTGTCTTTGAGGTGAACAATTAATTTAATTTATTTCGAATTTGGTAGTCGACATCCATTCCGAATAGATCTAACTGTAAAACACCTTTTCCGATCTGATCCGATGTGAAATCAACATTCTTGTTCCGAAATCTGAATGAATCCAATCGGATCAGATTGGAATCAGATTCAGATCAGATTGAATCGGATTTGCACACATCTAATAGACCACTTAGGCCTCGTTTGTATCCCTGTGTCCATCTGGCTTATGTTGTGTAAACAAACCGTACTCTGTGTGGAATTTAAGTAAGAATATTTCTGACTTCTGGGCAAAAGGCATGGTACACTATTGTTCGGCCTTTGGCTGCAAAAACGATTCATTTGATACGTCTTTATCTTTTCGCTATTTCCCAAAGGATAAAAAGCTCCAGGAGGCAATGAATAAGGTAATTTTTTGATCGAGAGTTACTTGTACACGGCACGAAAATTTGCCGCGAAAACTTTCCTCTTCTGGACAACCATTGGTTCGTGCTACTTTTTGGCAAGGAGAGTATGCCCGTTTAGAATCTTGTAAAATAACTCCAATTTGTTCTTCTGTATTTCATTGAACACTGAATTTTTTGCCAGACCATGATTTGATATTGAAACATAAACAAAAATCTATCTAATTGCGGTTGAAAATCTTAGCAAAGTAAAAAACGTTGAGACAAATTTTGAATGGCCTGAAATTCAAAGGGGGGAGCTGAATCTCCTCAAAACTTTGAAAAGTAAACAAGGGCCAGTGACCTCCTGAGCCCCCACCCCCGGAATGTACCCTTAGTAAAAACATTTATTTATTATAGATTTGGACTACTAGAATAAAACATGCCAAAAATTGAGATTTTAGCATATGTAGCTTGACAAAAGTATGCTCCGCTCATTTTGATAACGAAGATTCTGTAAATTAAGAAGGAAAACGAAGGGGACTAAAAGTAGATGCTCTGCCGAAAATTAAGAGATGGCCTTCAAAGGAAAGAGCATAACTCTCAAAACAAGAGGAAGTGCCCAAACGCCAAAAATGATTAAAAGACGAGGAGACGCAAACTGCTTCAGAAGGGGAGGGATGTTTTGATCCCACAGATAATAAAGATATGATGTCGAGATCGTGTTCAGTAGATATTGTGACGCCGTGTCTTCACAAGTTTTCATTTGACAGCTGTGTGCTATGTGCAATACAGACAAGAAGAAGAACTTACCCTGCTCTGGAAGAGCAAAATAAATTGCCAGCCTCGCCTAGTCCTTGTTCACTTTCCTCTGTAATTCGCATTTTATGTGGCGGTTCATTTTTTCTCTGGCTCCGATGACAAAGTCCGGAGGCGAAGTAACTCCCGTTTGTATATTCCGATGTATAAACGTTGTGAACGTAATTTTCCGAAAACATTTTGTATCCCCTTTTAACTACATCACCTTTTTACAACGTTGCAACTTTTTTTCTATCGTTGTCGCCGTATCTTTGGAAAATTTCCAAGATACTTAGACTTCGAGCCTTTGTCCGCCGTGCTGTGTGTGCCTTTTTACCTAGGTTAGGTCACGTGACATAGAAGCCGAAGGAGTCTATTCGTACCCTCCCATGCGATTCTCAAAAGGTGATAGATGTCATTTTTTTGGAGTGTCATGTGACATGAATTTTCTTAGCAATTGTGCTTTGGCAGGTGATGCGCAGGAGCAACAGATGTTGAGCATCTAACACGGAAGTCGAGCAGAGAATGTTTTAAAAAACAATATCAGGAATAGCTATTGGGAAAAGCAGTTAAAACCACGGCATTACAATAACATTTGCTTATTTATAAATCAAAGACCTGATAGTTAAACTGCATAGTAAACAGTGGCTTGTTTGATAGCAAAGAGATGAAGAGGGGAGGCAAAGATTTTGAAATTCTGGCTATAGTGGTAGTTTTATGCTGCATAAAAGGTATGTCGAATAATGTACAATGGTTTACTAGCTTACTAAGTATATTACATAAATACTGCGAGATCCTATCGGTGAATGAGTTTTTCTTCTCTTGTCAGTTGTGGTTCACTCCTTTCAAACGTTCGTTACGGAAATGCAAGTGTATTGATGCTTGTCAACTTCAAGCTCATTCATGTGACCCATGTTGCTTTATAACTATTGCTTTCTAGCTGCATTTTATGTCTTCAAATAGCCTTTCGTAAAACTTTGCATTGTCTACATAGATACGATGAAGTACTACTATAACAGTGAAACCTCTTTAACTCGACAGTCCCTTCAACACCCCCAGAAAACAAGCCCGTGAGAAGCACTTTAACATTTTTTGAATCTCAACATCGCATCAAGGATTTATGCCATCACGTGCTTAGTATGGGGGTTCTTCACCCCCTTCACCTAGGAAAATGCTACTTCCAGAAAATGCTACTTTTTTCAAAATAGTGTTTTCATAAAATCAACTCTTTATTCTATATTACTGGGGCTTCTTGCGGAAAGAGCAACCCTCAGTTAATCTTGCTCTGCTACCAGTTGGCTGACACAAGACGGTGGAACAGCTCACGCACAGGACAACTGTTTGAGCATGGCTGAATACTGTTGTGATTTTGAAACAACCTGGGCATTCAACATCCATGAAATAAGAGTTTGGTGACTGCACCAGTCTTTTTAGTTTGTGCAGTACAGGGCAAGTGGCAACAACAATATGTTTTTTGTAATTTAGCAGCTGAAAATACTCTTCTGTTTGTTGATCACCAACAGATAGTAAGAATATTTTCAGGTATTAAATTGCAAAAGCGCAATGATGTAGCACTTGTAGACAGCAGGAAACAATGGTCCACTTCTCCATCGTTTTTGCTTAATTCTTTTATTTGATAGTCCATAAAATTTAAGAATCAAATCAAAAACACTGGACATTGTAAAAGGAAATTGTACAACCCAAGTTTCCTCCATTTCACCTACCGGTTTCCCACTGTTTATAACATGCATGGGCAACCTACGACCCGCGAGCCAAATCCGACCCGCAGAGAGTCTTGATCCGGCCGGCGAAGAGTTTTTCATGTCCTCTCCTATGAATCTATAAACTAGTAAAAAATTTTTGAAATTTGGGTTTTAGTGATAAGAGGTTACTCCACGCCTAAAGAACACTATAAAGTATGTTTTATCAAAATTAGCAAGGGCATTCCTTGCAATATGGTTGGATTTTATTGGATTCCCACAGAAAATCGCGATGAAATGTTTGACAAATGTCCTTCGCACACTTGTCTCGTAAGAGCACATATGCATAATTGTTTATCAGGTGTTTTCTGCACCAGGCCCACGGCCTTTGATAAAACCCTAAATCTGTCCCAGATGAGGAAGAGGTTAACCATGCATGGTCTAGAACTACAGCCATTTTTGGCAACACAAGTGGCTAGGGATTCGCGTACCTGCAGCCCCCCGCCTCCTGCGCTTATGTGGAGCAGCATAATCCAGTAGCAGCATAATCCAGTAGCAGCATAATCCAGTAGCAGCATAATTTAGTAGCAGCATAATCCATTAGCAGCATAATCCAGTAGCAGCATAATTTAGTAGCAGCATAATCCAGTAGCAGCATAATCCAGTAGCAGCATAATTTAGTAGCAGCATAATCCAGTAGCAGCATAATCCAGTAGCAGCATAATTTAGCAGCAGCATAATCCAGTAGCAGGATATTCCAGTAGCATCCATGTCCTGTCCTACAAATTGGCGAATGTTTGAAAAAATTTTTTTAACTTAGCTTTTATGACAAGATGTTATTTCAAGCCTAGAGAAAACTAGATATTT
>OLMO02000286.1:8175475-8254556 GCA_900291935.2 Cassiopea xamachana
ATATAATAAGAATGGTCTCGAAAGAACTTGACATACCTGTCTCATGCGAAAGCATACGTATACGCATAGACTTTTATTGCTTGTCTTCTGTCCATTGCCCGCGGTCTTTGATGCAATAAAAATTTAGTCCTGTTTGAGAAAAAGGCTGCTCATACATGCAGTAAGCTTTGCAGAGCGGCAGCTATTTATTCAGGGGCTTTATTGCTTTATAGCGCATGATGTTTTTAATAATTGATTGAATCCTAAGTGGATGATTCTTGAAGTGTCCCAGGTGCCCTGTCATCTCAATTTTAACAGAGTAACGATTGCAAAGGAATAGAACCATTTTTAACAAACTAACTGGGGGTCTTGGTCCCACCCAGTCTTCCTTGCGGCCCAGGCACGTACCTGCAGGGAGCACGGGGCAATGCCTTCTAAACGAAAAACTTAGCATGATTTTGTCCCCCCAACAGAATCATTAGCCTGAATATTTATGTACATAGGAAAATAAGGACTTTGCCCCTCCAGAGTGCTTGCACTGGCTGGTTTTGCCCCCAGGGTATGGTATCCAGTTACGTGCTTGTTACGGCTCCTCCAGTTAGAAGAATTACCCCCCTCCCTAGTGAATAAGTCAGTAATCTAAAATTACAAATGCAATCCTTCTTGTCACTGTAGATGTCAGAGTTGCATAAATTGGCATTGGATAGATAGCCTACATCTTCATTTTAAAATGCATTGTATCTTTTGTTTGAGAGATGAATCTTTTAAATGAGAGAAAGAACAAGGATTGTGCATTAAACTATCAAAAAGTTATTTCATTTGCTCACGCTTTCAAATTGTCTGCTCCGTTTTGTTTTTACCGCTGGTGTAAGGGTGTTCAAGTTTCAAAAATAGGGCTGAGAAAGTCCAATGAATGTGGGCTCATTTAGTATAAGAATTCATTGCTTGAACTCATTGGGGGACTATCTATTGGGGAAATGGGCCTATTTGGAACATAGGGAGGAGGTCCAACAGGAAATTGCACCAGTTTCCCACCTGGTCAGAACGCCCTCGTGCTGGTACGCAAGTAAATGACGACAAAAGGAAAGTTTAATGCAGTTTTTTCATATTTCAATCTTGCTCTTCATAATTCATTGAACCTGTATAATGAACGATGAATGCAAGATATCCTGTTTTCCAAAAAGGTGTTTCCCGAAGTACTAGAGAATGTTATTTCGAAAAATTTTTGTTGGAGCAAATCCCCAGGCCCCCGATCTACTTCAACGGTGATTAATTCACATCGTAAGTCAACTTAGCAATTGCCTCCCAATACCTGACCTGTTCCCATCATGCCAGTGCAATAAAGGTTCATCGTATATCCCTTCGAAAACATGGAAGATTTTCTTTGTTCATTAAAGCTTTTTTATTGCGTTTTCCTGGGCACAAAAGTAAAAAGCATTAATTTGGATTGCACCTTGAAGTGTTGGCAGTTCATTGTAACCACTATCTATGGATTAAGGGTCCCGTTTTTACAGACATCCCCCCACACGAAAATTCTTTTAAAAAAGGCCTTGTGAAGTGGCCGATATATCTTATCATTGATGATTTTGAACTATGAATATAAAAAGCTGTAGGCTTCTATTTGGTTTAAGACCTACTTAAACTAGATCTGTTCAATATCCATTCTAGAGCCACCGATAATGGGTAGGGGCAAATTTCTCAAGGTCTTCTAGGTCCAGGGGTCTCATAAAGAAAAACTAGTAGTAACTTTCCTGAGTTGCAATCAGGAGCGTAACTTCCATACTTTACTTGGGGTGGGGATCATAGGCGTAGGAAAGGGGTGGCAGGGGGCTGCAGCCCCTCTGAGTTGGGCAGAAATCTGCTACATTCTGGCAATTTTCATGAAAGAACAATAGGAAATTCGGGCAACTTTTCTGACTGCTCTCCAAATCGCCTTACTCAGTTGGGCAGAAGTTTTAGGGCCCACCTAAATTTGAAGCCCTCCTTTGCCTATGGTGGAGATGTCAGAGGTTTTTGCCCTGCAACACTGAATAAAGCCCTGCGAAAATTGTATCCGTATTATGATAAAAGATTTTAAAGAATGGCATTGCAGCAATAAATGTTTGATACAAAATCACTTTTGCCAACTATAACAATCTAATTTGATGAAACCGAAGATGTACTTATCTCGTGAAAAATCCACGGCAGAGATGGCTCTACCAATTTGCCTACTCTTGAGTTCCGAATAGACGGGCGGACAGGGCATTTTTAACATACAACGTGGAGAAGACATTCCCCACCAGCCACTTTTGTTGCCCTACCAGTGGAGCATGCTTGCTCCACCACTTAAGTTTTTTTTGATTCAGCGACTGTCTTGCTTTTGTCTTATTTGATATATATGTATACCTATATAACTTTTTCGCTCTACAGTCAATACAAATATTTTAAGAGTACTTTTGAAAACCTGTTAATCTGTAAATTCTGCATTAATCTAGAAAGCCCTTTTCTCTAATGCCCCACCAGTGAAAAATCCTTAAAGTGCTTATGCATCGAAAATTTCGAACATACTTTTTTAGCGAAAATCGAAACTTCGGTCTTTCCAATGCATGAATATCATATTATTTTTGTTCTTACTGGCGAGAAAGGTGTAGAAATTAGTGCTTGTTTTGAGGTACTACGTGCGAATTTTGATAGCCATTGCGTGATGTCATAACGAGGATCAAACCGAGTGCATTCTTTAGGCCTATATCAGTTGATAAACAAAGCGTAAGAAAGCTTCTCGTCTTGGCGTGCTACGGCTCATTAAAATGGCAAACAGTGACAGTGAATCGTCATTTTGTGATGAAGCTACTGATTATCAATTAGAAGATGATGGCATTGATGACCGTGTGCTTGCACAACCAGGCATAGCTGCATGCCACGGAAGCCATTAGGGATGCCCAAGATAAAGAAAATGTCGAGGCCAATGACCCCGAAGGACTGCTAGCACAAACTCTTGAGGCTTGATTTGAGAGGCAAATCCAAGTTCAGGAATAGTGAGTACCAGTATCTATTACGTATTGCAGCTCATAGCTTGGCAAATTTTGTAAACAGTCACTTAGGACCTATAAGCAAAGCGTTAAAGCTGTACAACGTGTAGGGTAATGGCTTCTGCGTTAGATGAAGTAGAGTTTGCATTGATTAGAGTCTTTTAATTTACTCTTTGATCTTCTGAGCCAACTGATCTTTTTCTGATAGAATAAAATTTTCTTTTCCAAATCTGGACATCCGGTACAAACAGTATTAGGGCTTTCGAACATTTCTTCCTCCTCCATTGTGTCATCCATTTTTGAGCACATTTCACGGATAGTCCATGAAAGGAATTGAAATACATTGCTATGGCATTATAAGTTTCCTTTACTAGTAGGCCATTTCCAGTCTACCAACTCAACATACCTCCCTGTCCTGTTTTCCTCAACGTTGTTAATTGTTACTACTTGACCAGGGTCTAAAAAACAAACACATAGATAAGACTCACCTGTCTTTTAGCTCTATCTGTCAGTGACTGATCAATGGTATCTGCTGTGTCTGCCAACGATAAATCAATCAACAGCATCTGGCTTTAGCTTCCTTTTCATTCCAAGTTTGGCAGCAATTTCCTGATTCTTCGTAAAGCAGTTCCCATCGAAATGGTCAAGGTAAGGAAAAGACGAGTTGGTGCTGCTCCACTTTGGCCTATGTCTTCGCACAAACCTGACCCAAGCTTGGTGTCTTTTCCTGTCTTTTTCCTTGAATGGAAACGTATGAACGGATCTCCCCTCTGTATGCTGACCATTTGTACAGCTTATTCCGATCGAGAGACCAGCCACACAGTACAGTCCTCCACGACGTTTGCAAGACTTGCAAGTGGAATCCATGCTAACAGGCGATCAAAATGTTTTGCGTACTCGTTTTGACATCATGCGCAGTAGCTAGAATTCGCACTTAAAATGCCAAAATAGCAAAGGTTGAGTGCTCATAACTTTTTTCCATATGAGTTATGATACTTTAGTTTGTATTATGATGATCACAGCACAAAGTTGCATTAGAAAATGCAAAAAGTTAAATTTCTAAATTTTGAATGCACAAGCACTTTGAAAAATCCCCAGCGGGCGGGGGCTTGGAATAGTAGGTTTGGTTGGAAATTTCCTGAAAATCTAATAAACGAGGAGTTAGAATAATTATGATGGGTTGAAAAAAAGTTCTCTGATCATTAATAATTATGGAGGGGTTTTACAAATAGTTTCAACTGAAAGCAAAGTGAAAAAATCGAATTTTCTCGTTTTCCAGTTCTGTGTTGAAATACAGAGTTCTTTCCTTTAATTTGACTTTCTGCAGTCCATCGGTGAGACTTTCTAATAGAGCATTTATGATAACAGAAACGAGTATTCATGCGTGTTTTGCAAGTGAAAAGCTCTTGCAGTTGAACAGCATCTTCCCATCCTTTCTTTCAAATACTCTCTGAGCCTTCTGCAACTTTCATGTAAGATACCCTCAAAATTTTTCAAGACATGCAGCACTCATAAAGAAACTTTCAAAATATGGGTAGCTGAGCACTCAGATAGTTGAGCAAAAGTGGCCTGTGCAGAACGGAATATGAGTTGCGTTTGTGTTGTGGTAGTTAATGCAGCTCGGCTTATTGAGGTGAATGGCAAATTATCAAGGCTTTCTTGTATTTCAGGTTTTGTTTGTGCAAATGGCTGTGAGAACCACATAAACATTGTTGAACCAAGGCACAGCTCTTCAGAGAGCAAAGACACTATTTACGTATTGGCAATCGACGAATGGCTTAATTCTACCAAATGTACATGGAAATTCTCAACGAAAAGCGATTTTCTGTTGAATCTTTTCTTCCTTAATTACACCTCCCTTGTACCTGCTGGCTCAGATTGCAAAATTTGCTATTATATGGTAAGGGTATTTGATTCAAGTACAAATACTTCGTTTGTATATGGTCCTTACTGCGGCCAAAAGCAAAGAGGAATTCGTGTCAGCGGTGTCATCACTATAGAGTTAGTTGCTCAAAGACAGCAATATATTTCTGGACTATCATTGGCCATTCTCATTGAAGCCTCATCCAAAGGTAAACCTTCACTTCATCTTCAAAATTCGATGAAGTAACAGCTCGATAATGCACATAGTGCAGAAGAAGTAGGAAAAACAAAAGATTGTTGCAATCAGTTGCTGATCGATGGAGTTATGCTGTTGCTAAACCTACGATTTTAACCATCTTTATGGCGCATAGCAAGTAGGAAGAAAAATAAATGGCTGCAATCAGTGTTTGCTCGATGAAGTTGTGCTATAAATGTGCTCATAGTTTTTATTATTGCCAAATTTTTCATTTCCACTTATCAATTACTTCATGAATAAATAATTTTATGAAGATATTTTTTCAGATTTCATATTTTGACGCCAAAGTATTAACGAACTTACTTCTAGAATGTGGAGGACTAGTCACAAAACCGAAGGGTGCTGTTGCTGTGAGCTATGATGCTGCAAAGTTTGGAATAACCAAAAATAGATTTGCCCACTGCGTCTGGTATTTTGAGTTGAGCAGTCCAATGGACTTGCAGCTAATAGTATCCCAGTTTACGATCTACCACGATACTTACGGCAGGTGTGACTACTACAATGACTTTCTATCAATTAGATCTTGGGATGCCACAGACGGAAGAGGAAGACGTGAAATCTTAATGTGTAAGAAGTTTGACTACAAATTGCCAATGATCATCCACGAAGCAGCAAGTGACCGGTTTGCACTGATACTTCATTACGAGAGATATTATGGTACCAAAGGAAAAATTGAAAGCATCGCTTTTATTGCAAGCCCAGGTATTAAAATTTTTGAAAGCAATAAATGCATCAGGCATTGATTTGAAGCATGCAACACTTAACATTGGTGCTGCTACTTAGATACCACAACAATTATATGGTCATGTGGGGGGAGGTTGAAATGTTGTTGTCAATATGAGGAAAAGTGTTTTTTATCTCAGCATTTAGCATCTAAAGTCGACATAGCATTTCCTTTGCTGCTCATCGAATGGCCCACATACTTACTTTATGCAGGGTACATGAAGCAAATAGGCTCTAATGCGAGAGGATAGGTCATTGGTAGTGCACTTTGGCAAACACTTTGACGTGAAATTTGTGAAGCTTTTGTTAATGCTAATTATAATCAAATTCTGAACAATTTTTAGCTCACAGAAAGGGAAAAATGGCTTTCGATTTAAGCAGGAAAACAGAAAGCTATCAAAGCTGCCAGCCTACTCTTAAAACGATTGAAGCTTTTACAAAAAGTGTTGGAGAAGCAATATTCAAAATGAAAAATTTTTTAATAGACTAGAATAAAGACATTTTAAATATATATTGGCAGATCAGATATTATCTGATATAACTTTCATAGTCTGAAAATCGAAAAAAAACTCAAAGCTAACACAAAGCAACTTTAGCCTCTTTTCACGTTTTTCGAATGTTGCTACAGTGCACTCGCAATAACTGAGACCCCGGACAGCTTGGGTGCCTGCTCAGTAGGACCTCTTTAAAAGTTTTCCTCTGCTTAACTGGGATCCTTGATACGTGAGCTACCGCTCTGTGGGGCCACTTATTAGGGCTCTAGCAGTAGCTTTCTTGGGTGTTCTGCTGCATGGAACTGACTTGGGATTCACTAAGCGGTTTCCAGCTATCGGCAGTATACTGTGGTCCTTTTTTCAGAAATAACTCCAAAACTCGGTAGTGCGAAAGGGGTGGGTCTCGATCTCTAACGACCTTTCAACAACTTCTGGCACCAAAATGTTTTCTAACCTAGCACGATGACTACTAAAGGAATGGAGATCTCACATTCACGGAACCTGAAGATTCGAATGTGAAAGCATTTTCATTCTGAAGTTTTAGTTGCCAATTAGGTCCACTGAGGATTCATCACTACACTCAAAGAAAATTGATCTTATCACAATAAACAGAATTATGGAAAAGGAAAAAATGGTGCTATGAAAACTGATAAATGCAGTTTTTGCTTTTATTAGGTCAACCACACTCTGCTGTAGCAGTTGAAGGAAATGGAAAAATATCTTACGAAGAACTTTTCAATTCAACTGATTCTATGGAAGAAGAAAGCACTGTGACAGCTTTGAAACCTTCCCGTGATGGATACCAAATATTTGGAGTAATCGACAGTGACAGGATAGATTGCAGATTTATTCATCTTGAGATTTGGCTTATAAACAAGGATGCCTTTCAAATCAAGTTTGATTCATGCAACACCACATCCCAAATGAAATTTATAACATTCAATACACAAGAAATGGCAATATTGAATGTTAGAGCTCAAAAGAGGCATTTTGCCAATTTGAAAGCGTTTTACTTCTCTAGTAGAAAAGGTAAATAAAAGAATTTTTCAACTTTAGCTAAGTTGAAACTGAGTCTTTGGTGGTTCATTGCCATCATGAGATTTTCAGTGAGGATATTCAACTTCTTGTCTAGCTCCCTTAATTTATTGGTCAGCATGATTTTTAGTACTCAACAAGCTGTTTAGTACCAAGTTGTTTAATATGCTGCTGGCCCTTAGGCAATACTAGTTTTGCAAATTTTTTGCTTAGCATGAGTTAAACATGTTGTCTTGAAAAGAGAGGTCTATTGATCTTAAACTATTAATGCTGTATAATTAAAGTGAAAGTATTAACAAAATGATGAGAAAAATTCGAGACTTTTGCTAGAGAGCTGCAAAATCAAGAGTGTAAGACACTTTACTGAATTTCACTTATAGATAAATTCAGTTAAGAAACATCTCCACTTTCTATGCGACTGTTGAAAACCGTTAAATTTGCTGTTTTTACCATTCTCTAGCTACCATTCGGCCAATTTTTGATACAAAGGTTCAAATATTTGAAATATGGCTGTTGCTACAACTTTCAACATACATTCAATTGATATAATGTTGATATCATTGCAGAGTGTGGAGGACTGTTTGATATACAAAATAGCAAAAATATCAGTATTGTTTCTCCAAGAACAATATCTGGAAGTTATCCACCAAATATGGATTGTCAATGGACTGTCCTTGCACCGCAAACAATGAATTTACAAGTGTTACTTGCGTATATGGATATTGAGGATTGTTATCACTCGTTCTATGATTACATAGAGTTGCTTCAAGGATTCAGGACAAGTTTGCAGCTTGTAACAAAAACATGCGCAAACACAATTAAAGATTTCAATATAACTGGAGATGTAACCATTCGTTTTGTAAGCGATGCTTCACAACATAACACTGGTTTTACCATAATAGTTACATCTACTGAAGGTATGGATCGGATCCTCCTACATCTTAATAGATTGTAATAGACGTGTATATATATATATATATATATATATATATATATATATATATATATATATATATATATATATATATATATATATATATATATATATATATATATATATTTCCAAAATTTCTCAATACAAGGAAGTCAGATAGTATACGAAGAAACACGACAATGTTTTTCAATTTGCAAAGCATGCTTCGGTCTGTTCATCAAACCATCATCAGTTGAATAGAGTAAAGATTTAAAATTAGAATGTATAACAACACTACACTATCAATCGAATATATTAATGGAAAAAAAGAACGAAAACAACGAAAAAAGAGCGAAAGCTAAAATCTCAGCAAAACATTATAAGGCTGTAACTGTTTACTCAAATTAGGCCTTTCCCACATGCTATGCAATACCTCCTTAATCTTTAAGCTGTGGTATGCGCTTCCCAAATCCAACACCTTAAAATATCCCTCACCACAAGCATCCCTACATGAACTCGAACTCTTTAGATGTTCAAAAATGTGTGAGTCTTTATCTGCAAATACGTAGGTGCTCACGCACTCGAGTGGATAAACGGAATTACATCCCGCACAAGTAAATTTATATACCACACAAGAGTGGAGCGACCTGAACACACAATCCTTAACTGAAATCAAGTTTTTAACTTTAAAAGAGGAAAATATTAATTTGATATCAAGATCTTTGCAAAAATTTTTAGCAAGCATACGTACCTGCGCTGGGAAAAATTAGAAATAAAAAGAAATGGAAACTCAAGATAAATAGTTGAGGTGTCAGTAGGTGGTGCAGAAGTATTAGAATTTTGAGCATTATCAAGATAAGATTTGACTACTCTACTTATTAAGCGTTCAAGGAATTGATTCCTGTTAAATACATGGAAAAGCTTTTTAACATCGTCATTAAACGTAGCAAGAGTGGTATTGATTTTATAAGCTCTATCTACTAGGGTACAAATGAGACCAATTTTGTAAGAATAGGAGGTAAAGCTGAAGAAATTAGTAAGCAATCCACAAAAGGTCTTTTTGCGATGTATTGACGTTAAGAGACTGCAAGTGTCCTTATTGTTAATGCAGACATCAATAAAAGCCAACACCTTATTTGTTTCTATTTCCATAGTAAAATTTAATGTTACAAACATGTTGTGCAAATTGAAAAATATTGTCAAGTTTCTCCGTATACTGTCTGATTCTATATATACATACATACATACATACATATATATATATATATATATATATATATATATATATATATATATATATATATATATATATATATATATATATATATATATATATATATATATATATATATATATATATATATATATATATATATATATATATATATATATATATATGGTTAGTTTACTAGTACTACGTTTATGCATGCAAGAAATACTGTACTATTTTGCTGATTCCCTACCATTTCTATATCATTTTGCATTCATAGATAATAATAGAGAGATGTCTTCTACAACTGCATCTGTAGCTACAACGAACTCCAAGACAAAATTACGGACTTCAACTGCTTCCTCTATCAACAAATCTCGATCTTCTAGCATCGGCGCAAGGTGTTGTAAAACAAAGGGTCCCCAGTCAAAACAGCAACATCCTGTTTCGAAAGGCCAAAAGCATACTGAAAAGATTTCTAAGACGTCAAATAAAGCAAACACATCGGCCACATCTGAAAAATTATATGCCATTGGAATCTCATTTGGAGTACTTGCGTTGGTGCTTTTAGTAATTACAGCAGTATTACATTTTAGAAGGTGTGATTGTTATTTACTTGTATGAGGTTACCAAATGCTCCACTGCTGTTGCAAAAGCATCCTGCAGATTGCATCTTGTGGTTTGATCACTTGACAATATTGTTAAATGACGTTAGGAGTATTCTACTCAATAAGATATCAAAGCTCTTATTTATTGAATGGCTTTATTGTAAAGGCTGTTCAAAGTCATTTAACCGTATCCACATTAAGATGTCATTTGTACACTCTAAAATGGCTTTTGAAACATTTAGATGATAAAAATCTGGCATCTTCTTGAACAGTTATGATTTATTCCGTTGTCATGCAAGTTCAAAATGACGAATAGCAGAGAGAACGGTACAGCTATGAACTTATAAATTGAATTTGCTTGCTTCTTCATCAAATATAAAAAAGCAAGCTATATCATGTCAGGTTTCTTATTTACCTTTAATCTACTAAAACTTTATCTCTCATTGGCAATCTCAATGGCTGATCTTTATTTTCATTTTCAAGAGAAATCTCCAAAAGTTACTTGGCATTTGAAACACTTAAGAAAGTGGTCATTTTTCGCATTCAATTTTCAAATGCTAATGCATCATCACTTATGTACTGAATTAAATAATATTTTTCTAATAATAGAAGTATATAAAACATTGGTTACTTTTTCATGTAAAATCGATTGACTTTACTGGCACTGAATAGGGCACGTGGTTTTTCACAGGAGAGATGTCAACAGTAAAGCACCATACGTCATCTCAAATGAGCTTTATCAAAGTAGTGCATCCATTGATCATGAGAGAAATGACAGGTGTTTACATTTATTTCCTTGCGTTTTGTAGGAGCCTTTCTGGAAGTTAAGTTTTAAGAAAGGATAGTACCTTTGGTTTGGAAGTTTAGTTTTAAGAAAGGATTGCACCTTTGGACAAAATGTTCCAAATGTGAATACTCTAGTACTTTATGTTTGCACTAGACGAATAAACAAATATATTTAAATCTACATGTAGCATAAGCGTGATTTGTGTGGTGTAGCCATTTAATGTTTCCATGCTTTCTTCCTTCTTAAAATGATTAAAAATTGCTCTATAATTTGACACTTCTTTCTATTCTAGAAATGCGAAGTTTGAAGACATTCCAATGGGAAATCTTTATGACTATGCACAGTATGGCATACTTCTGTTGTGATTAAGTTAATGTCTTGTACCTTCCAGATTCTCTTTTTTCTCTTCTTCGCAACTTAAATGCTTGTTTAAAATTAACTTGATGGTAATGACAGAAGAAGATGTCAAATAAATGCGAGTGCCTCAAGATATTAATGCAAAAAACTTCAAATTTATATCTTTGAGTATTATTAGCTTTGCTTGCACTTCTAACAGAAAATCCACTCACTTTGTGCATGATTTTTATAGGAAAAAAGCTTATAAGAAAACGAGCCTCAAAATCTTAAGAAAATCACAAAGTTTAAGTTTCAAAATTCAGTTCTTCTGCTTGCGCAAAAGTCAATATCAGCTCATGCTTTGTAGGCATAAAAACTCATTATTTTTTATTATTAATCCGTTATCTTTTTCTTTTTTGCAATTTTACAGTTAGAACTGAATTGTATTGGACTAGTAATAGCGAGCTAGTCAGTTTTAGCAAGTATATGGCGCCCAAAGGCAAAAAGATAGTAAGATGTCAACCTCATTCCTAAAATAGCTTAGAAAAATTGAGGCTCATACACAAAGTTATTTCCTTTTGAAAAACCTTCACTCCGCTCTTTCTCTTTTTAAAAGCTGTAATCAAGGACCACAAGATTTATTTCTAGGCCCAAAGCGTCGTTTCAGGAAGTGCAAGGAAACGAAAACACATACGATTACCCCAAGTAAGCATATTCATCTACAGAGTACTTCAAAAATAACATGCATTAGAATTTCTTCTTGTTTCATTGTGATGACGGAGTCTACTTTATAGAAAAGACTGTCTTCCCTTATTTGTTGATATCAAATTGTTGGAAAACAGTAGAAGTTTTTATATTGCTTTCATTTTATTAGGATGTTTCAAGGATATTTATCTGCTATTGGTATGTGTAATATATGTATTGTATATATTGTAATAAGATGCATTTTGCGTGACAGTGTAATAAAAATCATGAAACATAGTATGATAAGTACAGTTTTAGAAAGCCATAGCATTTTAGATTGGATGAAGTAGAACACAACAGCAATCAATAGATAGAGATCAGATATTTTGTTCTGTCAATTCACACCCTGGGGCATACTATTGATTGCACTGTTTTTGTGTATGGCAACGAGCGTTATTAGGAAGTCGGGAGTTCCAATACATCATCAAACTCTAGCAATTTGCCAACGAGCAAAGGAATATCTGAAATGTAACTCTCAAGGTTCAAGATGAGTTGATTTCACGCCTAAAAATATCCAAAAATTCCTTTTTTGTTGATAATTGACTCCTCTTTCGTAGCTTGAGCATTTTTTAACTTCAGTCATTTGTTTTATAGGTCCTTGGGCCTCATTCCTGTTGACAATGATATGTTAGTAAAGGCTCATTACACTTTTATATTATTGGACAGATTTTATCGTTGATAACTTAGAAGCCAATTATCTTGCAATGGATGCATGATAATGCTTGTAAGCTTCTTGTTCAAGGACTTATTTAACTGATTACTGTTTAACATTTCATGCCAGTGGCATTGCTGCTAGCTTTTTCATTAAATCAACTCTTTATTCAATATTACTGGGGCTTCTTTCGGAAAGAGAAACCCTCAGTTAATCTTGCTCTGCCACCAGTTGGCTGACACAAGACTGTGGAACAGCTCACGCACAGGACAACTGTTTGAGCATGGCTGAATACTGTTTTGATTTTGAAACAACCTGGGCATTTAACATCCATGAAATAAGAGTTTGGCATTGCTGCTTACTTAGAAACACTGAATCGGATTTGGACATGAGTAGGAACAAGATTTTTTGAGTTTTTTTGAAAGCTGGAGTATGTCATAAGTGCTGTAGAAGAGGGGAGTGCTGGGAGGGGGCGCAGCCCCTAGTTGTGACTTGAGGGGATTTCAGCCCCCCAAGCTCAGTATCTATCTTGGAAGTCAAGAAGTAAATAATCCTTATCGTATGGTGAAAGACTACTGAAGACTTGAAAAAAGGTGTCTTACAAAAGGTGACAGCATTAAAGTATTAAACATACCTTGTTCACTGGACAATGTTCTCAGTTTCTTATATAGCTGGGCAGACCACCTTATAAGTTTCTTATAAAATTGCTTGCATGAGAAGAGCCCCTAGCTATCACTTTACTTCTACGCCACTGTATGCCATCAAGCCCAGGGCCTACTGATATGTTATATCACTAGTAGTCATTCGATAGTTTCTGGGTTTACATTAGATAATTAATGCATTAAGTCATTAATTCTAAACTACTGTTTTAAGAGTTTATGAAAGAATGGATTCGCAAACTTATCAATGCTGCCCAAGAAACACTCCGATCGATGAACAATATTCATATGCTGCCTCAACACATAAAGAAGAAAAAGCATTCTTAGAGTATGTATTCTTCGTTGCTTTATCCTTCATAATGTTTTAGATTTCGAAAAAGTGTCATATCTTGATGGAAAAAGAAATTTAAGGATAATGACAGGTAGAAAATTTCTGAACAGCTAAACAATTGCATGAAATATTGATAGCACTATTCTATACATCAAAATTGCTTATTTGTTCATAATCTTTCGAAAATGATCAAAACGTGTTTATAGTATATAAAAAAATGTGTGTGAAAGGAGTAATGAATTTAGCAGGATATTTGACTTGACTACCACAGTTACAATTCTTCATTAAGAAAATAAGCTGTTTGCATTAATTACGATGTCGCTACCAGATAGCGCTTGGTCAGTTGAGAAAGACACGTGTTTTTCCTGCCACTTCCAGCTCTAACAATCAAAATGCTTATTTATAAGCAAATGTTCAAGTTTTATTGACGAAAAAATTTCAAAACTGGACTTATACATTTGCTTTTGCTCCAGATCTTCACAAAAGTTAACGAAATGTGCTGATGGAAAGATCAGGTGTGTGTTTCCTTTCATTTTGTGCAATGTGTTATTCTCTCATCACGAGAAGCATTACTTTTTACAATGCTTTCTAGATTTCAAATATTCAGAATTTTAATTAATAATTATTTTGTAGCAAACATGTGTCCAGTGCAAATGGATTATGGTGAAAATTAAGAATTGGTTTGAAAAGAAATTTCATTTGCAATGGACCAACTCTACAATAAAATTTGAACAAATTGGCCGTGCCATTACGTGAAATTTTTCTGCATATACGTAGAGCTTCTTTAAAAGCACAAAGTAACACATTCCTGTATACTAAAAATCACAAATAATAGCACTGTTATTATCGAAATGATTTTTCATCAGAAATTAAGCTCAAAGCTATCACCTTGCTTTCCAATTGTTATAGATTTGGTAATGGAAGCATTTATGACCAACCTTGTAGGACAGACGCGTAAGTGCTTCTGTATTTAAAAATCAACATTATTTTCTTCCTTTTTACTGTCAAAAGATTTATCCCTTACTGACTCAAGTTTGGATTTCAAACTTGAAGAAAAAAGAATGGAGTTGATCTGAGATCTGCATATGACAAGATACCATTCTTGCTTGATTGGAGGTAGTATCACGTTTTGCTACCTATTACTCTCAATGCATAAGAAGCCAGAAACACAAAGCAAACTAGTGTCGTGCTTGCTACCATAGGGAGGATGAACATGCTGTTGAACTATAAAGCTTATTTTTTGATTTTCTTCGAGTCAAATTAGGGATTTCGTACTATTTTATTTCCTACTAGAATTTAGCTGCAATAGCGTTCTAACTTTCTTTTCTAGTGCAAAAACATTGATGAATGACTCGTCAGAAGCTGACTACAGCTGTGTATCAAATGACCAATATATTGCACCTGATCAACTTTGAGGCGGCTTCTTGCATCATGTACTTGATGTGATTGCATCAAGTTGCATAGTATGGTGATGATTGAGAGAAGTTATAGCCAGAAAAATACATCAATTAGCAATTATCATATTAATCTACTACAGATATCCGATTCTTGGAATACTTAAAGATAATTGGTGCACTTTAAGTGAAAAGATATTACCTGAGAAGATACTCTAAGATTCCTTCATTGGATTCAATTTGAAATCAGCATTAGCATTTTCAGAGAACTCATGTTCTGTAATCATTAAATACCAAAAGAGATAGGAGAAATATTCATGTGTCTAAAGAAGTATCTACTCCTGCTTTTACTAAAAAATAATTCAATATTTTTTTATTGAAAGTGGAACTCAAAGCAGCTAGCAAACTTGCACTGGACAGTGGTGAACATCATGAGATAGATGAAAAGGCTGGGAAATTAGACAATAGTTGAAGATAATAGTGGAATGCATCAGAAAAATAAACAAAACTGTGTTAGAATTATTCTTGTCGAATTTAATGTAACCTAAATATGGGCAGAGTGCCTAGCAACTTACAATTTGAGGACTATAATCGACCTAACTTGCGCTGTGCGGAAAGTGACACAGTTTTTTTGCTATTGAATGACAAAGATTCATGAAACACGACAGCTCATTTTAATCCTAGTTGTTAGTCTATATTTTTCAGATACTCCTTTCCTTCATTCTACCGTTTAGAATATAGACCCGAAGCATGCTAAGCTTTTGGTAACGTCTTATTCGTTCAGCTATCTTACAATAAGAGAGTAGGAATGCACATTAGAAAGCAATGGTGTAGCGTTAGGGTATTCAAGATATGCAGTAAATACCATACGATATTCAGAGAAAGATAAAAGTCCATATTAAGTTGTAATAATTTCATCACTTTTCAAAAATGATCTTTCATTTGACAAATTCAACTGCCATTCAACAAGTGAACCCTTGTAAAATTTAAAATATATAGTACTGAAGAGTAGTTATACTTCTCCATACCTGTCTATTTTCTGCTTAGCAAACCTTCCCCCCTGTTCCTGCGGACACAATTTGGGATCTGTTCTTCAATCCTAGATCAGTCATGAAGCCAGATCTTAAAAGATAGGTGGAAACCAGACAAGATGGGTCAGTGGCAGCCACATCTAAATATAACGAAAATAGTCATTGGACACAAAAATTGCGAAACAACTATCATTGCAAGCCTTTTTACATTTATTGAAACTCTGTAGGTGTTTAGAAATACTAGAATATTCATCTGCAGAAAGATGCTCACGCACTCGTGTAAACAGATGTCAGCTTGTCTCCCCAACTAAGCGGAATTACATTCGGCACAATTAAACTTATAGACTACATTGGAGCGGAGTGATCTAGGTACAGTATCTTTGAGATTCATTAAGCTTTAATTTTGAAGGAAGAAAATACCAGTTTGATGTTAAGATTTCTACAACAACGTTTAATCAAAGTGAGCACTTTACGTTGGGCGAAATTAGATACAACAAGATATGGCAGTTTAAAATATAAGGTGCAAATACCGTCAGGTGGTGTATCAGAATCTTTACATGGAGTAGTGGAATTATTAACTCTGTCAAGATGTGTTTTGATGACTTTATTTATTAAATGTTCAGGAAATTGATTCTTCTTTAGTATATAAGAAAGTTTTTTAGCATTCTTATTGAAAGCAAGAAGGATATTATTGATCTTATAAGCTCTATCTAATAGTGTGCGTATAAGGCCAAATCTGCAAGAAAAAGAAGTAAAACTGAAAAAATTGGTGAATAGTACAGTAAAGGTCTTTTTATGATAGACTGAGGTTATGAGGCAAGAGGGATCTTTATTGTAAATGAAAACGTCAAGAAAAGCCGAAGTCCTAATAAGTCCTTTTTCCGTGGTAAACCTTATATTATGATGTTGAGAATTGAGATATTTCTGTAGAACTAGATTAACAACTAGGGGGCTCATGCATAAACTCATGCATTTCAAAACGAGACTATGTATTGTATTCCAAAACGAGGCTACTCGACAATGGCATTATCATTCAAACTAAAAAGAGGCTAGCTCCCAATTTAAAGCTTGCATAAAAGATGGTCAGGGGTGTAGCATCTATACTTTCATTTAAACACTGGACATTGCCCTGCGATATCCATTTGTACTGATATCTCCAGTTCTTTCCAGATTTAACAGTGAATGGAACGTTAAACTTTTGAAATTATGGACAATATCACACCTTTCATGACAACTCAACTTGGCAACTTTGTCAAAGAAAGAGCCAGTATTGTATTTGATTTTACTACTTGCCATATCACCTGCTTTAGAATATGATGCTTCCTGACTACATGAATCTAAAATTGAAGGGATTTCTTTTTCTTTCCTACTGCACTTAGAAATAAGTCTCCTAAATTGACAAAGAGGATAGAAATGAATGCCTATATCTCTTGTAATTAGCAAGAGGTCCAAAAGTGCATTAGCACCAAATAACTAACCTTTTTATTCACAGTACCAGCGGCAGGAATAGTTCTTCGAATAAACGCCACAAGAACTGAACAGCGGAGGAGCAACGTCTTCTGTAGTAAATATCGTCAATGTCATACAGCTAAAGAAGATGACTCAGCGCCTCACTTTGATACGCTTAAGGGCTCTCGTTCTCTATTGGACATATGACTTCTCGAGCAATGAAGTCAAAAAAAGAAAGTCAATTTTCTCGCGAAAAAAACATCGAAAAGGCAAAAAAACCAAATATGTAGCAAACAGAGGACGCAGAGAGGGCCAGGAGCAATTTGGGGGCCGATAGGGCGACCTGTCTAGGAGGAGTTTTACTTAGATGGTTTACCTCATTTGCATAACGGGATATTAGTATATAGAGAATAGGAAGATAGTACTTTTTCTTGACTTCTTTAGTGATTTGAGGTCAGATAAGTCCTATGATGAGTCTTTTGCTTCAGTCGTTCAAGTGGCTAGTGAGCCAAATGCAAGGCCGGATATGAGGCACAATTATTGAAGACTTTTCTTTGAAGTCATTGATAATGTTTCAGGTATGTTAGGTCTGGTTTAAAGGTCGCATTTCTGCCGCGTCGAATTAAATTCAATTTAATTCGACAGTAACACGGTAAAATGCGGCAGTGGATTTAAACGTCGAATAAGTTTCTGTCGCATCAAATCAAATGTGGCGCCAATTACTTTCACGCATGCGTTTGACAGTGACATGCTTTGGCGTGATCCATAATTACCTGTAGGGATACATGTGTTGTATTTAATTAGAAAGAGTTTTGGCCTTGAAATTCTCTTAGCTTTTTTATAGTTTCAGTATCAAACCTTTCTTAGCAAACAGTTTTCAAATTCCGATATTCTAAGAAGCAGAAAGTTCAAAAAGCTGCACATAAATCCAACGTGTTCATAAATATTGGTCAATAGCAGTAAATAGGCTCCTGAAGATCAGTGAAAATAGCGAGTGTAACGACATTGAATTTAACGATGCGTCACATTCTTGCCTTGAACTACTGGAACCATAGAGTTAATAGAACTAGAGCGCTGACTGACTAATCCCATTGTATACAAAACAGTGGCCCAGCATGCAAATCAATAAGGGTGCCGCAGTAAGGCAGAAAGTTAGTGTACACTAGACGCACAAAAGGAAATAAATCATGTTTCCGCTGCTTATTTCACGGATATTATAATACATTATGGCTTTGGAGAGAGAATAAGAGTTTTTCATGCTTTTTTGGAGAAACTTTTGCGTTTATTAGCCGTGGACTCAACCGTGGTAGCTCAAATATCGAACATTGTTGCTGCGTTGCTGTGGATACCTTACAAGTTTCCTCAAATGCTGAAGGTATTTACGATCTATACTTAAAACAAACAGTAATGAAGGCTAAAGAGTATGGCTAGGATTCATTTAGTAGCAAATACATTTCAAATTAAGGAGCTTTTCAAAGCAGTAGCTACCTATGCCGTCTCAGGAATGAGTTTAAGGCCTGCAAGAGCTTAAAGTGTCTGTTTTAGTTATCGGTCTATGTGCGATAGAAATAATAAAAAACGTAAAGACATCTTCTGTCAATATTGCATATTATACAATACAATATCTGTCTCCTAGAAGGTGTGCTTTGTCTTATAACGTGTTCAGTGTAAATTCTGCCAAGCCTGTGAGAAATGATTGCTAATACAATTCTGCAACACACTCTATCATTATTGTTACATGGCCATCTCATAGACTTGAAACAAGAATATGGCTTTCAATGGAGCGTTGTGCCAGTAAAAGAATGAAGATTCCTTGTTTCAAAGAGAGCTTTCACTAGAATTGGAATAGTAATGTAGAAGCTTAAATGATGTGATGTTTATCAACTGGTTGATAGAGTGATGCAACAGATTATAAATATTTAGGTTTCTTTTTATGATTGTGAGATCAAGCCATTCGTGCACAACAGATCATCACTCTTCAAGATGGCATTTGAATCCAAAATAGCCTTCAAGTAATCATTAACACAAAATGAAGAATTCTGAGGAGAATGGATATTCTCTATAATGCAGTTTGCATTGCTTTATACCTCTATGCTCTTATTCTGGGACAATGCTCTAAAAATGCACTTAAGCTGCCAAGGATTGGGAGTAGCATTCTAACTATTATCTCTTTGAATCTTGCTGTAAGCCATTTCCAGAGACCTTCAAGAAATGTGTATGTAAAAGCATTCCCAAAGGCAGACTTACTTCTGGACAATAACCTTTGTGTGATAGCAAAATGGAATGTTCTGATGCACCAAAGCCAATAGAAAATGCTTTTCTGAGATCATCAATAATTTTCTTTCCTACAGTATTTATAAATTATATATATACATATATATATATATATATATATATATATATATATATATATATATATATATATATATATATATATATATATATATATATATATATATATATATATATATATATATATATATTTATATATAATGATTTTTTAAATATATTATGCATAGTTATTAACAAATCTTTTGGTTGAAAGATTCTATAGTGTCAAAAGTGCTTTCATGGCTTTCCAAAATCTGCTATTTTAATAGAATACATTGTATAAATTGTTGAATATCATGATAAGTTCAATTATTGGCTTACTTTCCCCGAACTGTTACTTCAGCACCCAAGACAATTGATTTGCAGTGGCTAATGAGAAATAAAAAGTTTGGGCAGCCACTTTCACTTTGTGAAGTGGCCTCCTAGCATGATGTCTTGAACTTGTATCCTAAAGTTAGGATATCCATTCTCTGAATATCATAAAGTTTTGTAGTACATTGCCACAGACATGTGCATAGGTACTTTCCTTACAATTTGGGGGCATCATACCCTCCCATTTGCATATTACTGGAGAGCCATTAAAAATTGCCATATCCTCAAAAGCATTCCTTGCTAACTTGATCCAGGCATATATGAGGAATTTGATACTCTCTAAATATATAGAAATCATATACCATATGATAGCCCTCCTTCTATACGTTCTGCATATGCTAGAAAATTCCAGGTTTTCCTTAGGGGAGGGTTGCTACAACAGAAAACAACTCACCAAAATCCTTGCATTAGCCTTGTATGTACATGCCTTTGTCATCAAATAATCACTAAGTAATCCTCAATATAACCAAAAAATAAAGCTCTATCAACTTATTCCCCCTCTACCTTGATTTTTTCAACCTTATATGAGTTAGGCACTAACTGGTGCAATGAGACAAAAATATGGATTTCAGCTGTTCCTGGTGTTTTCAGCTATCTATGTATATAATTGTACGCAGCGTAAGAGGTTAATATTACGGAAATAATTATTTATTTCCAGTATACATTCCCCAGTAATAATATTTCAAACGTCTGTTAAACTTCTGCAATGCGAAGGTAGTTTCCGTGTGGTCTTTTGCCTGACTACGCTACCATTTTGAATTTACATGGTGGACCCCGATCACGTGACATAGCGAGCTCTCTAGTCCTATTATCTCTATGACTGGAACGCACGTTTCACAATAGCCACGTCAATCAAACCCTTTGAGTTTCTTTGGTAAAGTGCGGACCCCGGTTAGATGAATTTAATTCGACGCGACACGAATGCGACCTTTACACTGAGTCGCATTTCTGCCGTTCAATGCGACAAGCCTGGTGAACTACTGCCGCATCTAATCATTTAATGCGACAACGGATTTAAACGTCGAATTTGTGTCGAATTCAATTGACAGAATCATCTAATCTCTGCTGAATGGGCCTAGCCGAGTCATAAACAGTTTTTGTTGTGAAAACAGATGCGTTACAAAGGGGGCAATCGAAGAAATCGAAGGAAAGGAGAAATATCAAGAAACAATGGAGAAAAAGAAAAGTCACATCAATGAACTGAATGGCGAAGTAATGAAGCATCAGAAAGAACACAGCGTCACCTCAACTGAGAATTCCACAAATAATAATGCAAAGAGAGAAGCAGAAAATGACTTAGTGAAATCTTCATTGGAAAAGTCCAAAACCAGGAAAAAAACGCAAGAGTCTGATAAGAAGAATGTCCGAAAAATGTATTCATCATTGGTGATTCAATTCTAAATGGATTAAACGAAAATGGGTTAAAGAAACGCCACAACGTCAAAGTGAGAGCACATAGTGGAGCAACGAGTACAAATATCAGCGACCACATAAAACCAATAATCAGGAGAAAGCCAGACTGCGTGATAATACACTGTGGAACCAATGACATCACAAGCAAGGAGGGAATGGATACAATCAAAAATTTGAAACAAATTCTATCCGAATCGAAGAGAGAATCGACACAAACGAATGTTGTGATATCATCAGTAATTACAAGGAATGACCGAGTTGGGATAAATAAAGAAGTCACAAATCTTAATAAAAGCGTCAAGACATTGACTGAAGAAAACGGTATTCAATTAATAGATAATAATAATATCGATTTATCCTGTTTAAGCTCGCGTAAACTTCACCTAAATAGAAAAGGGGACTCAATGTTGGCACAAAATTTCCTGAAATTTTTAGATAAGTATTGAAGTGTAGATGCCATCCCAAGTAATTTTGTAGAACACCTGTCTACTACAGAAATACCCGTGGCTATACCAGTTCAAAATAGTGAACAGGATGTGAAGTGTGACCCTAATTATTACAATAATAATGAAGTTTGTCAATGTTCTGGCTATATAGAGCCAGACAATAGGATAAATGAAACTGAGACTGATGGCTGGGAAGAGATGAAAACGCTTCGTTTGAAATATCCAAAAAACATTATAATAGGATATGTAAATATCAACTCAGTTAGGAACAAGTTTGAAGACTTTTCATACATGGTAAAAGATAAATTTGATATATTGATTATTGCAGAAACGAAGCTAAATTCATCTTTTCCAACTGATCAGTTCTCTATAACTGGTTTTAAAACACCCTATAGATTAGATATTTCTGAAAATAGCGGAGGACTTTTAGTCTTCATTAGGGAGGACATTATAAGTAAAAAACTAGAAGGTATTTGGATCCCAAAAGATATTCAAGTAATACCAATAGAAATAAATATCAGAAAAGCAAAATGGTTGATACTACCCATATATAAGAAACCTACCCAAGACCCAAAATACTTTGTTGATAATATTTCAAATATCGTTGACGGTTTTGGAAAATCACGAGAGAATGTCCTAATATTAGGGGACTTTAACATGGATGCACAAGAAAAGGACATTGCACCCCTGCTAGAGATGTACCAATTATATAGTCTCCATAAAGGACCAACATGCTTCAAAACTACAAAGGGTAGATGTATTGACCTAATGCTCACAAATAAGAAACACTCTTTTATGAAAAGCAAGTCTTACGAGACTGGATTTAGCGATCATCATCATCTGATATATACAATATTTAAGACAACGTATGTAAAACTTCCCCCTAAAATGATTAAACATCGCGATTATTCGAAATTTAACACCAACAATTTTCAACAAGAACTTTGTAAACAGTTACAACATGGAAATGCTAGTGAATACTCAACTCTCCACTCCATTACCGTTGACGTACTGGAGAAGCATGCCCCTTTGAAAACAAAGATTGTGAGGGGCAACGATAAGGAACATCTAAATGGGAACATACGAAGAGCCATAATGAAAAGATCGAGGCTCAAAAAGAGAGCAAATAAATTAGGAACGACCAATGACCGCGAACAATATAAAAAACAACGGAATAAAGTGGTAAAATTGAACAGGGAAGCTAAACGCAAATTTTATCAATCGCTAGACGCAAATTCTGTCGATAATGATAAACAATTTTGGAAGACAGTAAAACCGATGTTCTCAAATGGGAACCCAATGACTGATAAAATAATTCTGATTGAAAGGAGGGAGATCATATCAAATGACCAGATGATTGCTGAATGTTTTAATGATCACTTTGTTAATATTACAGATTCATTAGGCCTAGATCCTACATTCAGGGATGACTTAGAATGTCAGGATCTTGAGATAAAAATAGATAGAGCAACGGAAAAGCACAAAGAACATGCAAGCATAATTGCAATAAAAAACAGGAAATGTACCTCAACTTTCTCTTTCGAGCATGTAAATCCATGGAATGTAATGGATCACATTAAAGCACTAGATACCAATAAATCAAGTAGTGGGGATATACCAATAAAAATTATTGATGAGGCTAAAGATGTCCTGTGCCCCTACTTAACTGACTGTATAAATACAGCCATAAACAACTGTTGCTTTCCAGAAATACTTAAAGAATCTTATGTTACCCCCATCCCTAAAAACAAGGATACCACCCAAAAAGTAAACTATAGGCCCATTAGCGTCTTACAATCCATTGCGAAAGTGTTTGAGCGAATCAAATTTGATCAAATGTACCAATATTTTGCAAATATTTCATCACCATTATTATCTGGTTTTCGAAAAGGTTATAGTACTCAGCATGCACTAGTTCGGGTTATTGAAAGCTGGAAAAAATGCCTTGATAGCTCTGGCATAGTGGGTACTATCCTGATGGACTTATCAAAAGCATATGATTGCATACCATATGATCTTTTAATTGCAAAGTTGAGCGCTTACGGCTTTCAAAGAAATGCATTAACACTGATTTACAGCTACTTGACAAATAGATCACAGAGGGCTAAAGTCGGCTCCAAGAATAGCACTGCTCAACGTATCTCCATCGGAGTACCACAGGGGTCCGTACTTGGACCATTATTGTTCAACATTTTCATAAATGACATTTTTCTCATGGACTTAGAGTCTGAAATATGCAACTTTGCAGATAATACCACCCTATATTCATGTAGCACGTCTTTAGACGATGCTACGATTAGGCTTGAAAATGATCTCCAGAAATTACTTACCTGGTTTACTGAAAACGGAATGCGCGCAAACCCTAGTAAATTTCAAATGATGTTTCTGGGCCACAAGTGTGCAAATAAATTATGCCTAAATGTTAACGGACAATTTATTTTACAAAATGAAGAAGTAAAACTCTTGGGTGTAAAAATTGATAGAAAACTGACTTTCAAAAACACATGTCAAAGAAATATGTACTAAGATAAACCAGAAAGTAAGTGCTTTTCGGAGGGTTAGACCATACCTGGGGATACAAAAGTCTCAAGTCCTCTTTAACTCTGTTGTAATATCGAATTTTACTTATTGCCCCCTAATTTGGGTATTTTGTAGCAAAGCTGCAAATAATAAGATAAATGAAACACAAAAAAGGGCCCTGAGAGTATTATACGATGAATATGAATCTACATTGAACAACTTTTAGAGAAAAGTGAATCAAAAACGATACACCAACGGAATTTACAATTCCTTATGACGAGATTTACAAGACATTGAACAATTTAAACCCTGCATACATGGCGGAATTCTTCATAAAAAAGGATTTACCGTACAATTTACTTAAAAAAGATCTTTGTAAGCTCCCAGCCGCAAAGTCTCTAATGTTTGGAACAAGCTCACTTTCATTTAAGGGAAGTCTGCCATGGAACACTCTCAGGGACAATGTCAAAGGAGCCATAACCATTCAAAAATTTAAGAAAGAAATACGCCACTGGGATGGCAAAAATTGCACGTGCCATATCTGCACATAGGAAAGGAGGAGCGTTAATTTATCCAGTATTGTCTTTAAAAGCTTTGTAGTTAAGTTTTAAATTTTAGGTTAGCAGTTTGTTTGAATTAGTATTAGTATTTTTTGTAAATTACTTTATTACTATGTATTAACCAACTTAAATATATGTGAAATGTAAATGTTGACACTTAGTATTTTTTAGGCTACTTGATTTAATTCGACGCGGCAGAAATGCGACCTTTAAACCAACCCTTAGAGGAACAATTTCATGATCTTAAAGACTTTGCTTTTCTAGATCTAGTCATTCTCCATTGTTTTATTAATCGGAAGAATAGTGTCCCAGCTGAGGAGTTGGAGCTATTGGAAAGGAGATATGGTCCTCTTTTCAAACTTTCTTTGCTTAAACAACAACTTTTGTTTATATATAGAGATTCTGATTTCCACAGAGCAACTTCTTAAGAGTTGTTAGATTACATCATGTTTAAATAGCTCCTTGGTCTTATGCAGGAATCTAACAATTGCAGCTACTTCTATGATATAATTTGACCAAGGTTTGAGATGTTTGTAGGAAAGTTCAAATGCATTAATAACTTGAATGAACTATGAAATCATAGCGCCTAGTGTTTACAATCACACTCGGTATTCACGACGAAGAACTGCTGGCTTGCAATCGTGCGTACGAAACGAGGGATGCTTTTGTCCAATAAAAAGGTCTTTCTTCAGCACACATCTGTCCTCATAGTCGTAAGAAGCGCTAGAAACTGCCATGATGGCTAAATAAGCGTCAAACGATTGTAGATGTTGTGATTGGCATGACGGCAACCTTTTAGATCGTTTATTGGACTCTAGCCAACTACATGTAATTCTTAAGGAACCTCGTTTTAGGATCCGTAGTTAGTTAGAATTTAATTGAGATACGATAAAGACGTTGTCATTGCTGGTCTTTCTCCGAGAACCCTATAAAGTACAACATAGACTTGACTTGTTTCTTGAGCACTCACAGCTGTGGCTCGGTCTTTTTGCCAACATGGGTCTACCATTTTCAATATACATTGTGGCTACGCATCACGACACCAAGCCCGCATTATAGGTCTTATATTTCTATGTCTAAAGCCTTGTTTACACTACACAAACTAAGCTAGGTTCCCCCCAGATTAAAACTAACCTAGGTTAGTTTTTCGTAGTGTAAACGCGAACTAACCCAGATTCGCCCCAGGTAGATTCAACTCACTTTTGGAGGTGTGTTCGCCCTAGGTCCAACCTAGGTTAGTTTTGTAAAAGTGTAGTGTAAACACAAACTTGGCGAAAACATGGGTTAGTTTTTCCTCTACGCATCCTCAATTAACAAAGCGCTGTGTACATTTCAACAGAACAGCAGAAAGCTCTTGAATATTTAGGGGAATTCCTGCATTCGATCAATGATTTAGATATGCGCGATGCATTTAAACATTGTTAGAACCATTGCTTGAAAGATACTGAAGTTTTAAGAAGTCATATTAGGATTCAGGCTGAAGAAGCAATTTAGCTTCAATTTAACTTGTTGACATGGAAGAGGCGGAGCTTTACGAAGTTCGCGAAGAGCTTGAAGGCTGAGATTGGCTTGAAAAGAACACCAGTTAGTAAAAGAATTCTCTCACTATGGTTTTCAGTTCTGCGCACGCGTCGATACTAAACTAACCTGGGTTTGTCCCAAATTTCATCTAAGCTACAAATTTGGAATGCACAAGTGTAAACGCGACTACAACTAATCTGGGTTAGTTTTAACCTGGAGCGCACTCAGGTCAGGTTGTTTAGTGTAAACAGGGCTTAAAGTACTTCAATGGACTGCTTGGAAAAGGTCAATTTGCATGACAGAAAGAATCGCTAACAATTCTCAGCTCATTCATCTTACATAGTTACTTAATAAAATTAGATCAACTTCAAGTCTAGCGGAGGGCTTCTTTAGAATCAGGTAAAACTGAAGAGCAACCCTCCTTAACAATTTAAAGCTGGTTCCCATATAATCGCAAGCATGTTTCCATATAATCGAAGGTTCTTGTGATGCATCGGCGATGGTTTGCAGGCAGATACTTTTTAATGGAAACACTCTTGTTCCGACGTCTGCGATGCATCGGAGACATTATAACAGCATCGGGAAAGTAGAACCATGTGCACATTTATTGTGCACATTAAAATTTTTCTAACACGGAAGATTCTTGTATTTGAATGCTTAAATGGAACAGGCCATCGCAAAATGTCGCGTGCGCGCCAGAAATTGGTGAATGGAAATCAGCGATAAGGAGAAGACCCTACGAGTGATAACACTACTATGTATCTGCGATAACCTTTTGTTTTTGTAATCCAAGTGACAGGAATCATCCAAAATCAAATAACTTCAATCGCAATACGTTTAAGTAATGTTTACACACACACCTCTTAAAATATCTTTCCTGGGTTACAAGCCCTTAGTTACCGATTTCCTTCAATATGGAAACACTCCTCTGCGATGGATCACCGATGCATCGCAGGTACCTTCCGACTATATGTTAACATGCTTACGATCAGTGGCGGATCCAGACCAGGGCTACCAGGGCTTGAGCACTGGTCAGATTTTCAATCCTAAATAGCTGGCTGAATTAAAACGGGAATCATCACAAGTAGTGACCAGTATTTACTCCTCATGGACAGGGGCGGATCTAGAAAATTTCATGACTGCCGCACATAAGGCGTGGCTCGTTAGTAGGCGTGGTCAAATCAAGGAATTCTGCGACTGTTTGCTGTGAGGCTGGTGAAGATAGTCAAAATAAATTACAAATGTTGAGAACGTAAATATTACACCATAACACATTAAAATTAAGCCATGCAAAAGAGGTACTCTTACTATCATGTAATTATAATTTCTAATTGTAATTATAACACTAACCCTAACCAATGCGCTAACCCACTACAGTACTCAGAGGTATAAATGGATTGCTGCTAATACCTCATGCTTCATTATGAGCAGGGGTGGATCCAAGGAGGGCTGGGGGTCATGGTCCCCTCTCAAATAGCAACATTTCCTATAGCAAACAATAGTGTTTTGAAACTTCCAACTTAAAAAAGACAATAAAATGAATCAGATGGGCCCCCAAAGTCAAGCACTAGACCCTCCCCTGATTTATAAGACATATAACGAGTTACCAAAAGTATTTCATGACGTATTTCACAAATTCCATGTAACTGAAATGACAACACAAAAATGGGCTTTGAGTATGGGGAATTACCATTCTCAGGATCATTCCCTAGCAATATGAAATATGATCCTGAAAGTTACCTGCTCTCTGCAAATGATTTCAGATTGGTTTCAGGCACGTTTAAGGAGCAAGAGAACATAATTTAATATTGAAAATGATATGTTGAAATGAACCTTGCAGCTACGACTCTTTTATCACTCATAACGCGAAGGCATGCATCATTCTTTGGAATGTCGCTGCTAGCAGACAAGTCTTCAGCTAACAGGATTTTCTTCGAAATTACGGCACATTTGCCGAGCTTTGCTAATTCAGCATTATAGATTACCTCCAACCCGTTGTAGTTCTCTTCTTCAATAAAGCGCTTTACTTTTTCCAGTAAATCCATCATAAAATAATAAAAATTGAAGGCATGAATGGAATTCTGCGGCCTTTCACGTGCTAATCAACCTACTAAAATCTATTTAACAAATCTACTTTAAGATTGTGCGACAGTACTACTGTAAATATTCTCTTTCATCCAATGAAACATCGCCCTGACCAGGGCTCAATTTCTCTTAGCCAATCACAATACTCCGTAACTAGGGCTCGACTATGTCAACATGAGCACTACAAGTGATATTGTTGATGTTGAAACAGTGTCCTCGTGGCGAGAAAGACGGTAGTTGTTGAGTGCTTTACGTGAAAATGGGCAATTACTTTGAGGTACTAGAAATGTCTGAAGCGGTTAGAGAAATCCATGATGCTAATTCTCAGAGCTGCAGTTCCCTGCCTGTCAAGAAACCAAATGCCCTAGTATAACACCAGTGAGGCAAGTCGCGTCTATTATTTGGATAATATTACGGCCATTTGATTAAATACACGTTTTGTTTTTTATAAGAAAAAAGTTTATAAGAAAATGAGGCTCAAATCGACAAAATCTTAAGAAAATCATAAGAAAATCACGAGGCTCAATTTGCAAAATCAAGTGTTTTTATAGGCCAAAAATTGGTATTTCCTCATTATTGCATTCAAAATGTTAAAGATGGAATTCAAATTCAAGTATACAATATTATTAACGAAAGTTTAAACCACTCTAGCCAGCTTATTTCAGCGAAAGTTAAGAACAATTTAAGAAAATCTGAGGCTCAATTTCTGGAAAAGTTAAGAAAATTGAGGCTCAGGCAGAATAATGATTTTCTTATAAAAAAAAACGTGTACGTAGGAGCCCTAGGGTAAAGGGGGCACGTGCTCCTCCCAAGTTTCATAAAACTGTTGGTAAGGTCCCCCTTTGCAGCTTATAGATTTGTCTCTTTTGCTTGCGAGAATGTCCCTTGCCTCTGAACTCAAAATTTTGAATGCTTCCTAATTCCTTGCAGTTGGCTGTTGCGCTGAATTTTACTGCCGTCTAACACTATTTTCGTTGTCAACTGTTTATTGTTGTAATGAAGTCAGATATTGAACAGAGCAGATGCTGGATTTCAGCGAGTCAAGTTTATCAAGCCTCACACTTATAATGCCACACCCATGTTGGAAATACCCCAACCCTTGCGAGTTTCAACAGATTGAGAGAAATGTGTGCTGTTTCAACCTTTTTATAAAGTCAACAAAACAAAACAAAGTGAATTTGATTGCTTCTTTACTGAAGTCTAGAATATCATATTTCAAGTCAATAATAAAAGTCGGACCAACTGGAACTTATCTGTTCACAGTTCTGGGATATGTTCCACACCCATATAGCCACTCCCACCATCTTTTTGTTGAGCTCTGGTCAGATTTCTACCTGGATCCGCCCCTGCTTACGATTATATCGAAACCAGCCCTTAAAATGACAATGAAATTAAACCTATTATGATGTACAACTGCAACAACAAAGGCAATGAGTATTGGCTAAGCGGAAGTGGAGATTAACACTGCTTGCTTGGACACGAAGCGATTGATATTTATGAAATTAAACTCTTCATGAGAAGTTTGCCGTGAAAATTTGCATGGTACAAATGCGAACACTGTAAGCAACAAGGACAAGGTTGCGAATTTCCTAGCTGGAATACATAAAAAGAATTTGTAAATGTCTATGCCATGATACGGAATTCGGCACAATCCTATGGTGTAATTGGCGTAACAGAATGTTGAGAATTTATGTCCTGATTGTTATGTGCTTTTCACCTTCCATAGGTATGTAAACATCTTGAACTTATATAGTATGAGAGTATGTAGCATGTTGTGGCCACTTGTCTTTAGTTATAATGTAGAAATCATCATGAATGGGATGGGGGCAATGTTCCAAATAACACAGGCCAACCTCCAGTTAACGGTCAATTTATGGTTTGTTTCCGGCACAAACCAAGTGTTTACTTCTTGCTAAAGGTCCTATGAAGGTCCTATGTTTATCATTTTTGTACTCACAATAACTACATTTGATGTGCTTTTTCATGTGGTGCCATTTTTTGGCAATATTCTTACCACAAGATGTTTAAACATAATGCCGCAAATGCAAAATTCCTTGTGACAACAACAACACAGTCTGTGACGTGACATGGTTTGAAGACGCTGTATTTAGCGCGTCTCCCAGCAATTCCGTATGCGCATTAGCAGGAAAGTAATGTGATTGCTCCTTCTATACGACGTTATCCGTCCGTCAAGAAGTCGCGCGGTCTTCTGCAAGATTCTAACCGTGCGAATTCCTACCAGGCTCCGGAGTTTTCCTAGATGACTGAATGCCAGGGGCAGATACAGGATTTATGTTGAGGGTTGCACATTGTTAAGTCATTATGCTTTGCGCATGCACAGTAACAAACATTTTCAAGATCTTTGCGACTTTGACACTACCGAATCAGACACATTTGAGTTCAACCCATTCTCTTGCAATCACCAATAATATTTTCTTGCATCTGATTTATTGGCTTGATCTCATTATACATCAAAGATACAAAAGACTGAATTGTCAGCACAGAAGTTTTATGAGTTTCTGATTTAATTCATGATTATCAAGCTTCCTTAATGGAGAGTTCCAATTGCCCAGAGGTTTTGTCATTAGGTTCCGTATTTTTAGAGAGCTTAGTCTAACTCTCCTTCCAAAGGATGAGGATTGACTCTTAAAGTTAGAAAATAATAGCAAAATGTGATTTGGTGCATCAGATTTTGTGCCATTCACACCTTCATGAAATTCTAGCCTTTTCTAAAGGAGAAAAATTTTATCAGTCATATTCCCAGTAGGGTCAGGTGGTACAGCAACTGAATTGTACACTTTATGAGAGCATTTGGCTTGTTCACTAGACCCAGCTTTGCTATAAAAGGACTTTGTTTGCAATTCCAAAACACTTGATAGATCCATCACTGACAAAAAAGAAGACTGCCTTGAATCTGGCAACTTATTAAAGCTTCCTGCTTCACCCTGTCAACATAAGAACTTGACTTGGCTTTTAATAGGACAGTTGCTGCAAAGGTATCTTCAACAGAGAAAAAGATATTAAGTAGGCAAAGTCTCTTCTCAGTTCCAAGTAGGTTTATAAAGGGAGGGTAGGAGGAATAATAATTAGCATTCAAATATAGTTCAGCATATGTTGGGGCCCTGAGTGCTAGGGTGACGTGCTCAATCCCAGTCACCAAAGAAGTTATGGCATTATAAAGACTATCTCCATTGTGGGTAACTCTAGTAAAGATATAAGAAAATTATACTCTTCTAATGCATAAACTAAAACCTAACAGGATGTAAAAACATGGGCTACTGTGTTTAAGCAAGTACTTAAGAATAACATAAGAATTTGACATAAGAATTGCTTTGTTTTACTGAAATCAAACCTATACCATTAATTGATCCAAGGCTGTTGTTATGATAGGGGGTGTAGGGAAGTTGTTACACTCCAAAGAAAAAGGACACAGGGAGAGGTGCTCATGAGCCTTGTCCATTTGCATGCATAACTAATGTCCCCAGGAGTAGGTGAATCAAATGTTGATGGTTGTTGTTCTATATATTTTGTAAACTTTCATTTCAACAACAGATTAACTACTTACAGTTATACATATCTCTTTATAATGCAATGTACAGTTGGCTGTCAGAGTATATAACAATAATAATGAAAATAGGAAATCACAAACTTGATGCAAAATGTCAAATTGTTGTAAAATTTGTAGCTATGTCTACTTATTAAGCAGCCATTGTCAGATATGACGTTATTATTCTATTCCATTGTTTTGTTGTCGAAAGCACAATAGTGCCTAGACCCCTGTTCTTGATAACTTGCGTTTTCCATGTGCTTTTTTTCGCTGTTTTTCAAATACTCAAGATGAGCTAAATGATCTCCTTCTTGTGTATATTCTTCCTCCATCATGGAAAGAGATATATTAACGGCCATGACCCCTGGGAAAATTCATATACGATGACCCAGAATGTGGTGACAAGTAATAATTGTCAGAATAGCTTTGGGTGTCTTTGGGTGCCCTGGCTGAAGCAGGGCTGATGAGAATCATAAACTTACCTAATCTGCGCGAAAACAATATGGTAAATAACCAAGAACATACTATCAGTACCACATTGATTTTTCTAGCTGGCTGTCTACCTTGATTACCAATGGAACTGACCATTCAAGGCTTAATGAAGGTGGTGGTGAGGCAACATGAGCAACCCTTTCACTTCTTCCCAACTGCAACTGATTCAAAAGATCAAGTTCATTATAAGGTTCTAATGCTGTAAGGTCTTCAACTTTCTTTAAAAGGCCCATTACTTGATCGAATGTAACGAAGAAAATGCCAATTTCTTTTATGAGTGTTTTTCAAATTAACCAGCACTCTAGCAAATGACAACAAAATTCGCTCCTTCGCAACTACCACTTAGACCCAGTATCTTGAGATTTGTGCAACGCAGGTACTTATCATCGTGCGCACAGACTTTTTTGTTGCACCAGCTCGCCACTTCTTTGGTCAAGGCAGGAATGTATTTGCATAATAATAGGTCGTGCAACACAAATGTTATGGTTAAAAATCCTTATACTCATAGATAAATTTGCCTGTTTTATTTTTAACTGCCACCTTGCTATGATCCCATCCCGGAAATCATTTTGCGGACGCACAACATCACAGCTCAACTAAGTAAAACTAAACCAAGTTATATGTTGTGGATGGGTGGGGGAAAGCTGAAACTTCAGAGAGGAGATGCAGTTTAGACTTTTGCAAATAGCTGAAAGACAGACTGCAAGAAAATTTCAATCTAATAATGTGACGGTCTTCCGTACAACAAGTGCAACCCCCTGCATCCGCCCATGCTGAATGCAACACCGTTGGTTTCTCTTCAAACAAGCATACAAACACTGAATGTTGGGTTTACAGTGGAGTGTCCTATGAAACTGCCAGTTTACTGGAGAGGGAAGGAGTAATGGGCCTTGGCGGTTACTATCCTTTTGAAACATTGGCGTAGCCAGGGTTAATGCGTTGGTCGTGTTATACATGCGGACCTCTAGCAATGCACAATACATACACTGCAAAGAATGAACCTCAGTTGCAGTGACTAGGGGTCTTCTCCGCACCCCAATGAGAAAACATATACAAACAAAACGTACTACACATTTTTACATAAAAAATTGGTTAATAAGCCAGGTAGTACTAGACACCCAAAGATTTAAGAAACTAACCATTACATAGTTCAATCTAAAATTGAACCAACAACGATGTGGAAATGACGTTGCTTTCAATTTTAACCGACACTGGCGCATTTTGCTTGTCATATTTCCCAATAACTTGCTACGTCCACGTATTATCTATATTTTACAGCAATTTTTTTCTCCTTTAAAGTAAGAAACTTCAAACTAAGTTTGTGAACTAAAATGTAGTCAAAAATCAGGAGAATTTTACTACAAAAACTGTAACAAAAGTGGATTCTGTAGGTTTTCAAGTAATAATATTTGAAAACCTACAGAGCACATTTGCACAGGAAACTGCTATGAGTGTCTAAGGAATTTAAAAAACTGATCCAGAGTTTATACACAGCCTGCCTACTACTTTTCTTGAATTTTCCTCATTTGTTCTTGAAAATGAAGGTGTTTTCCTTACCACATATCAGTCATACATAATATTTTCCCTGGCCAACTGGTGTAACGAGTGATGCAATTCACCCATCTTTTAAAAGTAAGTACATCAATGATGTCCATGCTATAATTAATTACCAACTTGTAAGCGAACAAAAGCTGGCTTGCTTGTTTTGGCATGTATGTGCAATGTGTGGAGTTGTCTAATTTACTCCAAAGAAGTCATTTACAAGGATGATGAAAATTTCCGACTTTTCTTCCCTTTTTCCAATTTTCAATGAAATTTCCTGTCTTTTCCTGACTCTTCCTGGTGTTTTCTAAAGCATATTTTTCTTAATTTTTCCTGACAATATGAGCCCTGTGATCCTTGATTGAAGAATGCTTTCTCCAACAAATCATGCCTCTCATTATATCCAACAAAAACCTGTTTTCTTGGCAGGTTCACAAAATATCTATTCATTTAATCCAGAATATACTTTATCAGATGAGTAGGCGTATGTTCTTTCCAATAAATCATGTTCCTCAAAATATGCAACAACAACTTCCTTCTTTGCCAAGTTCCTATAAAGTATTACTGAAGTAAGAACTCCCAATGAACATAATATGAGAATTCATTTGTAAAGAGAGTCAAGTTTTCTAAAATTAATCAATGAAGTTGATGTTGATCCTCCAATTCATCAAAAAATAGCATGAATTGAAAGTGAATCTTGAAATTAGGGTTAATCCCAAACCCCCCTAAATTGTACACCACAGCTCACCACATGGTGCTTGGCATAGTATTACATGTTGACTTTGCTTGGCAGACGGCGCAACAATTCTGGCAAGTTTGGCTGAAAAGATGGGATAAAATAGAACTGGGTAAGGCGAATAACACTTTTTATAGTGTAGTACTATGCTAGGCATCATGTGGTGGGCCGTGGTGTACAATTTAGGGAGTTTGGGGTTAACCCTAATTTCAAGATTCACCTCTTTCTTATCGTAAGCCTACCACTCATTTTGGAATACTCTGTCTTTCTTCTTGATACTCAGCTTTGGCTGGGGCCTACCTTCCTGGATAATTATCTCTCAACCATACTTCATCAAGGTTTGACTAGCAGCGGGGAGATTATGTCCTCCCCAGTCACAATTCTCTGGTTTATACATAAAATTCTATTGAAAGCTCTGTTTGAGATTCTCGTTTAAATCGTGCTATTTCAGATCAGCACGACCTAAGGCTCGAACTAGCCGCAAGTTCAAGCACAAAAGCCAATCAAATTGCGTTAAATCTGCCAAAGTACTGTACCTACTACCATCATAACAATCAGAAGATCGTTCTCGTACGACCTTCCACAGAGTGACCAGTGGCAAAATCACTTAAACTGAGAGAAAACATCTCTTATAGCCTAGTGTTTGCTCTTGACGCAAGGTAGAGAAGAAAGGTAATTGATTTTGATTGCCTAAATCATTAACTGCTTATTGCAAAGATGTCTGCCTATGGCTTTAGCCAATGGCTTCTCAAACTATGGGTCGCGACCCCAAATGGGGTCGCATAATAAAATTTTGGCGTCGTGTAATACTAGTACGAAGTTGTTGCATGGTCATAATAAATTATTTCGACACTTTTAACGTCAAGTTAATAGGCTACCCGCTTCCAAGAAATGTGTTTTTGAGGATTGACCGCAACCGCCGTTACAATTGATATATTGTTACGCCATTAGAGAGTTTACGCAACACGACGCGCCTGCTGACGACGAGCCAAAGAAGTCTAGAAACGAGCGCGGTCACGCCATCCTCTCGCAAGCATTGGCGCGAATCTGAATATCGCGCTAGTTTCTAGACTCCTTTCGCTCGTCATGAGCAGACGCGTCGTTTTACGTAAACTCTCTATTATTGCAGTAACATGCTGACTAAAACTAACTTAATTGCTCGCCTAGTTTTTGAAGGAAGCTTTTTTACTACACCACTCTCGCTGATAGCACTTAAACCTAACTATTCCAAGAACATAGAAGGACTTTAGAGTTAGACTAAAGTTTAAAGCAGTCACAAGATTGATTTCACTATGGACCAGTGGTTAGGCTTAGCAGATTCATGTGGTAACTATGCAAGCACAAAGAAAACAGTTGATAAATCAAAAAAACAAAGGAAATATGATGACTCATTTTTGCAATATGGATTTAGTTTTAGTTGTGAAGACGGAGTGGAAAAACCTCTTTGCTTGATTTGTAATGAAACTTTGTCTGCGGATAGCTTGAAACCCTCTAAGTTAAAAAGGCATCTTAACACTAAACATGTGGAATCTTTGGACAAGCCAATACAGTATTTTGAAAGACTTCTCAAGTTTTCAAAGAAGCAGAAGCAGTTCACAGAAAATTTTTTCACTGTAAATGAGAGATATATGCGTGCTTCTTATGAAGCCAGTTATTTGATAGCAAAATCAACCAAACCTTTCTCGGTTGGTGAAAATCTCGTTTTACCTGCAGCTGTTAAAATGTCAGAAATCGTACACGGAAAAAATTATGTTGACGAAATTCGTAAAATGCCCTTATCCAATAACACTGTTGCCAGAAGAATTGCTGAAAGTACTGACGATCAATTGCAGCAGCTAATCACTCGCTTGAAGAAAAGTCAAGAGTTTGCAATTCAGCTCGTTTACGTTTACTCATTGCATGATCCATAGGGAGGCACTCGCAGCCAAACATATGTCACTTGATCTTGACACTGTTCTTCGAGATGTTGTCAAAATAATCAACTATATTAAAAACAACGCTCCAACAGTCGTTTGTTTACAAATCTTTGAAAAGAACAAGATTCAAATTATACAAGCTTACTCATGCATGCGGAAATCAGGTGGCTATCGAGAGGCTACAGTATACAAAGGCTATTGCAGTTGAAGGATGAACTTGTCGTGTTCTTGACAGAACAGAAGTCTGCTTTTGCGGAACTTTTTCTCAATGATGCTTGGGTTCTTAAGCTATGCTATTTGTCTGACATTTTCGGAAAATTAAATGATTTGAACATATCTCTTCAGGGAAAAAATGCAACATTTTTACTTTCAAAGATAGAATTGAAGCTTTTATTAAAAAGCTTACAATATGGAAAAGTAGGACAGAAGATGGTAATTTGGAAATATTTGCTGCTAGGGATGATTATTTAACTGAGAAAAACTTGCCCAATGTTTTTGATTGTCACGGTCATAGTTGATCATTTGAATACCTTCAAACACACTTTCGAAAGTACTTTCCTACGGACATTGATCCAGGAAAAGAAAGTTGGATTCATGAACCATTTGTAAGGCAATTGTCAGATGTCACAAACCTGTCATTAAAAGCCCAGGAAGAGTTTGCAGATTTATCTAGCGACAAAGGTTTGGAACTTCTATTTTCAAAACAGACTTTATGTGATATTTGGATAAGGACAAGAAATGAATACCCAACCCTTTCTAAACTAGCCCTTGAAAAACTCTTGCCCTTTTGCACTACATTTTTATGCGAAGCGGCACTCTCAAAACTTACAACCATTAAGTCAAAAAACCGATCCTCTTTGGAAACTGTTGAGGATGCTCGTCGCCCCGCATTGTCTTGTATCATTCCACGAATGGATCACTTGTGCAAGAAACACCAAGCGCATCCATCCCATTAAATGTGGTTGAACACATTTTTTGTCATTCTTGTGCATTTGCATTGTTTTGTTGTAAGCTAACTGTCAGATGTCACATGTCTTAAAAGACAAAAATTTCCCATGTAATTCGCAGTAGAAGGTAACGTTTTAATGTCATTAACGTGAATGTGCCCATAATGGGGTCGCGTAGAACTATCTTTTTCAAAACGGGGTCGCAGAACAAAAAGGTTTGAGAAGCCCTGAGCTAGAGCTCTGGATAATCAAGAATTTTTGATGAATAGAGAGTAAGCGAGTCACATTGTGTCACTAGATGATGTCAGTGTAGTCAGTTAGGCCATACATAACCCCTTTGACCTTCTTACTTCTCCACAGTCTTCTATTCCCATGGTACTCTCTTTTACCCACATGTTTGCAACTCTCTTTGTCCTCATTATAAGTTGTCCTCATCACTTGTTTACGTAGTAATTTCTCCAGTATGCACTCCTGGGCGCTCTTTTATGTGTTTTTCTACACGTCTTGGTTGATCATGTGATCTCTCTTTATAAATATGTGCCAAAACGTCTGATTGTGTGTGGATGGATGGAAATGTTTAATGGGCGAATTAATGGAATTGCCAATTAAGGGATGCGATGGAGAAAGTTAATATTTTGACTTTTTTATATCATACTCATCTTCAAAAGAAAATACATTCATTGAATTCAAGAATATTAAAAAGTAGTATTATAACTATAAAAATGATCAGCGTATTGATAAGGATAATGAAACTATTCTTAATATTCAATTGATTGTGTCTTATACGTAATGTGAGTATCAAGTTTCACAATATCTAATTTTATCACGGATATTATATCATTAAAGCATTTTTGCAGGAATATTCAATGCATCATCTTGCAGAAATGCAATTGTAGCAGAGGTACCCACGTTGTCTGCTTCAAGGCCAACGTTTGGAAAAATTCATGTTCTTTCTCTTCAACAATCAACTTCATTGTCACAAAGGTCATGCGTATGGGAATTCTCAGCCCCCAAAGACTTTCTATTGAATTTACACTTCATAAACTTCACTTCCGCAATAAGCAGTTATAATTGCAATGGCTGCTTCGCAACGATCAAGAAGATCCTTAAAGGAGACAACACAATAGAAGTATCTCGGCAATATTGTGGCAGAAGTAATTCATCAGGGATTCAAATTAATGGAACAGTTGAAATTGAACTGCAATGTAGTAGAAGTTTTAGCAGTTATTTGGCCATGACTGTATTGATAGAAGCAACAACTGAACGTAAGTTATTCTCTGTACCTCAATCTTCTTCAGTCCATGGAAACCTGCAGCAAACGCTTTGAATGAGTTGGTTGCATAATCTTGCAATTCTCATCTCCTTTTATTCCGTTATTGTATTCTTATTTAATTGTTGTATTTAGATCCTTGTTAAGATACTCCTCTGGTCGAAAATCCAAAGTGATTATGTGCGATTGTTTGAATTTAATTTCTCGACCAGAGGAGTACCTTAAAGGCCAGGAGTTTGTCATAATACTTTGCACCGCCTGGTATCGTCCTCGTGGTGTTTAAAGTAGATTGTTAAGTTTGTAATTTGTTGATGTACGTTCTTGTATCTATGGAAAAAAATCTGCAGCAAAGAATAAATAAAGCAAATATAGCTATGTAGAAGCTAGGATACTCTTACTTCAACCAAAGCTAGTATTTTTAGTGTCATAGGAATATGTACCTGTTTCCTATGGTTGGAGAGATAAGCTCATACTTTCTCGCATTAAAGTGGCTTGTATTTCCCTCGCTGTTTAGTGGTTTTATTTTGTAGGAAATTTTGCTGCTAGATTATTGTTTTGTAGCAGTGATTTTAATTATTCTCTTGAGCATAATTTTTGTGCATGACGGAAGCTTACTTACACAACGACTCAAGAAGTGAGAAAGCTGTTTATGATGACTATGGCAGCCAAAAGTAACCGGTCTCTTTTTGGTTACCTATTGACGTCATTTTGGTCATGTTTTGCTCTTTTCACTATTATGCAGCTTTTTCACTTTTTGGTACCTCCTCTGCTTTTTGGGTCACTATTTAAAAATTTTCGCTTTAAAATCATGCAGAGCTGGCAATGGTAATAAAATCATGGAATGTGTAAATATTATTAACTGCATAATTTGATTCAGTCAGTTTTTCATTCGAGAATCATCGAGACATTAACTGAGAGAAATGCAAAATTTTTCAAAGAACGCTGCAACTTGTTAAAGTCCTCTCTACCAGTCTACCATTACAACCCATGTTTGTGTGGACGGCTGCAAAACTGCTAACCAACATCAGCAGCAATAAAGTGTTTTTAGTTGCCCTGATGATCACTTCATTTTGCTGTTTTTCACCTTGCCATTGAAATTAAATAAACTGGCATGCTGATTACTCAAATTTTGGTTTTAGAGTCCCCTTCTTAGCATGTTTTGTATAATAGGTAGAAAACATGGCATATTAAGGTTTTATTGTTGTTTTTTCCTGCAGATTGCGGTGGTATTTTCAGTGACTCATACCAAGCTGCTACTCTGTCTTACAATGCCTCTCAATACCAAGTCAATCAAATTGTGCATTGCGTTTGGTATTTTGACTTCAGTGAAGAAATGCAATTAAATATCCTGGTTTCCAAGTTTTCTTTGCGTCACGATTATAGTCAAAGATGTGGCAGTGAATATCTTGAGATAACATCTAGAGATGATAATGGCCAAGTAAATTTTTTGACTAGAAAATGCAAAGCTAGGAATTATCAATTGCCTGTAAATTTCACATCCTCTAGCGGTAAACATTTCTCTGTTCGGATTCACTCTTCAAATCCTGGGAAAAGGAAAGAAAAAGTTGCAGCGCTGTGCTTTCCTACTACTTCAGGTAAAATCAATTGAAATATCAATAACTGGTTTTTTGATCAATAACTAGGCTTGAAAAAAATCAGGTTCAATAACATCTAGCATGGCAATAGAATATTTTGTTTGTCTTTGCTGTTCCAACTAGTCTTACTTAGCACACTTGTTTCAGTTGTGTTAGTTTTCAGTTTTCAGAATTTCGATTCTTACTAGTGCCAGTTGACATAGTTTTAGAACCTTCAACAAAGTAGGAGAATGCAGAAACTATAATATACCCATTTTGATGTTGAATTACAAGCATTTTCTTTTTCAAACTGGCTTACAAATGAGCTATTTTCTCACAGTGCTGTCATTTATTTGTAGTTGGATAGAAAAGTGAAAACTCAACATCACATCGCATTTATAGTAGAAGTTTTTGTCATAATTCTTGTAAATGCTGAAAAATGAATCTTATCACATATAACCTATTACTTATTGCCATAGCATGCTTTTTAGTTGTAATGTTTGGCCCCTTTCAATAGTTGCTTTCATAAGACAGCATGGAAAAATTCAGTTGACATAAACTATCTTGAACTCACTAGGGAGATTGATTTTAGTCAGAGATAGCGAATGCTGGAGATTACGGGCTATTGAGCCAAACGAGAGAAAGTGAAAAGCCGCTAGAGCTAGCTAAAGTTCGAAAATAGTAAGCAGTCGAGATTGTGGATGTCGACTGTGGTTGGACTGCATTGAAGGGGTAGATTGTAAGTGCATTTGGTCTGTTATCAGGTGTGGATTAATTTTGACATATTAAAAAACTCCTAGGATATTATTTTACGAATTTGGTCTATATTCAACTGCAACTGTTGCATTCATAAATATATTAATGATAAATATAAACACTAGAAATTTATTAATAATGGTTTAATTTTTAAGGTTACTTTGATGCATATTTGAAGATCAGTGACATTGTACAAAAACCAATAAGGATTTCTTCGCATCCTGTACAACCCAGAAGTATAGTATCTGGACTCCTTTTTTTAAAAACAAAGAGTGAAAATGCATTGTTTGCTATTATGGAGAACTTTGCTGCATTTTGTGACCAAGGAGCAGCGCATATCTGGTCTGATTTTGCCACCGAACATGGAAATAATTCAAGCTTTTGCAAGAAAATTGCAAGTGTATCAAGAAAAATATTCAACGCACAGTCGTCTCTTATCATCTACTATATAGTCGCTGCATCAAAATTCAAAGATTTTAATGTAACCTTTTTTGCCAGCACAAAAGGTATCATTTGTTTTCTAGAGCTGCTTGCTACCTACTTCTAGCCAATGAATATTCAATTTTCCTACGTCATATCAAATATTAAATGCCCAGCTTTTCTATGCTAAAGAAGCTCAATTCCTTTTCAGTTGTTAACCGTCTCTTATTGTGCTACAATAGCAACGCAGTTACCCAAGAGCTTTGATAAGTTCACCAATAGTTTACAGTGTAAGCGTCTGAGTGTGTTTTTAAAGCGACTAATGTTTCCTATGAATTTGAAATTTATTTGCTATGTCTACCCTTAGGTCCTGAATAAGCGGGGGTCCTAGTAAGCGGGGGATTGGAAAATTCTTGAAGATGAAATATATGGGGGCGGGCGGGTTTGAATAAGCTTGGGTTGGAAGTTTGAGCTAACTATGCACAACTCCGCCGCATACATACATATATCTAGTGCCATCTACAATATATTTCTTCCAAAACTGTGTAAATACTTTTAGTTCAATGTGGATACTTCATGACTTTCATCTGCACGATGGAGTAGTGCTTCCTACAAATTTAGATTATGATAGTGCATTTGCCTCTAAGGTTCTTTTATGCTAACTGCAATGAATTGCTGTTTATGCTTTCATGAAATGGAATTATGATGTTGCTGTTTTTCAAGCGATGAGCAAAAAGTATTTCAAATCTTATTCAATTCAATTGTCCTTCTCAATGTCTACTGTAGGTTGTGGTGGTGCTTACCAGCTCACTGAAGGCCATGTGAAAATGATCAAGTCCCGAGGCTATGATCAAGTTGGAAGTTATCCTGCAAATTCAAATTGTCGTTGGTTCTTCCTTGGGAATAGAACCGAGTTTGAAGTATCTGTTTTGATGATTGATCTTGAAAATTGCCAGAATTGCAATTGCGATTACGTCAAAATAGAACCATTCAGATCAAAAACTCCATCCTACAGATTCTGTCACATGCCAACAGAAGATTATTTGGTCAAAGGAGATATGGCTATTGCCTTCCACAGTGATGGACGTGTGGAAAAAAGAGGCTTTGTAGTAAATATTACTGCTTGGGAAGGTAGAGAATGAGTTTTAGAGGCTTTGATAAATATGCTATCCACTTTTACCTATTGATTATTGGAGTAAAAATAATAGTGCAATCAAGTAACATAAATCTTTTTAGGAATGCAATATTGTTGGTCAAGCAATATAGTTTTGAGTAATTATGTACAAATTATATAAAATTCCTGTACAGATTTACTTCCAAATTTTCCAATTTGTGGATTTAATAGTGAATACGTTAGAAAAATTTCAATACAAAAGATACGTAAGTCAAATCAAAACACTGGGAAGTTCTGTAAGCTTTGCAACCAGCCAATCAGAATGCAGCATTCTAGAACCACGTGCGAACTGAAATTTATCTCGAGAACGTGGATTGTCACTTATTTGCATCTTTCTTGCTGAAGGAAGAAAGAAAGTGGTGTTATTAATGTTGAAAGAAAAATTATCTCAATCTATTTTGACTAGCTGTTAGCTTGTTTGTTAGTTGGTTAGCAGACATGATTTGGTACTTGAAAGGGTAGAGCTCCCTTGATAATATTTCTTTTGATCTTGGGGATCTTGAGCCTACCTTTGTTTCTTTTTTGCTCTCCAGTATCTTTGTACGCGAATCTCCCTCTCCCTTTCCATATGAAACTTTAAGTTAGCTATAAGCTACTGTGTTCTGGAGCTACCTTTTGTGATTATGGATATACAGCATTCTCACATCTCATTATCTGTATGTGATCATTTATTTTTGCTCAATAGATTGTGGCAGAGAATTCTATTTGCTTCCTGGCGATACAGTTGAAGTGGCTTCCCCTCGCTATAGCAAAGGAGCTTATCTCCCAAATAGCTTCTGTCAATGGAGTATTTTGACCTCAGATACAACCGTTTTAAATATATCTGTGGTTGATATGGACTTGGAGGCATTGTTTTGTCGCTATGGCTTTTTTGATTATGTTGAAATCTTTAAAGGCGTGTATCAAAACATCACTCTACTTCATAAGATATGCAAGAAACCTTCTTCTAATATTGTCTTGAATGGAAGTTCAACAATTCGCTTTCACAGTGATGGTAGTAATGCAGGCATGGGATTTAGAATGATAATTAGAGCAGTTCCAGGTATGCATTTCTTTATCATTGTCATCTGGTAGATCATATGTTTTCAGATTCTGTTAAAGTCCACTTTTTATAGGTATCAAGTTGAAACAAAATAGAAAACCAAGAATACCGGTCGTAACCTGGACGCTCGTAACATTTATGTATGGCATGAATTAGTGAAGACAGAACATGGCATATACTTTATGAAGGGGTCAGTCCAAGCACGACCAATCCAAACTACATTTTAAGTCAAGTGTAAAGGGAGTGGCCAATAAAGTAGATTAAGGTGATATTGCATAGCATGTACGTTTGTGATAAGAATCATAGGAGAGAATTTAAAAGCCAAAGTTTGAATACAACATTACAAGCATTTAATGATAGAATTAGGATAAATTGAGCATTTAATTACGAAGTAGGAATTTAAATGGAGTTATGACAACGCCATTGTTTTGCTTGCAACAGAAAAGTATCATAGCCGAGAACACCAGGTAGGAGTGCGCTGGCTGTATGCAAGTTTGTCTGCTTTTGTAAATTAACTAACAGGTAACAGGTAAGGGCCTGTAGAGAATGGAATATTTTGCTTATGTGTAAGGTTTGCTAACTGTCTCATTCGAAGCATGCGCACGGTCAGTTTCTTACTTAGAAAGTTGTTTTTGAGAAAGTTAGTTGTCATCTTCACATCTTCATATTCTTTAGTAATCATATCAACGACAACAGAATCACCGACAACAATGAAAATGGACAGCACTTCTAGCATCTCTTTGAGCACAAGTAAGAGAAATGTGAAAACAGGTATCTCTTTTAGCGAAACCAAGACAAGCACAAAGAGTTATCCTGTAAAATCTTCCTCAAAATGTTGCATGACGACGACAAAGAGTGTCAGTACAAAACGGGGATATACAACGACCTTAGCATCCTCAAAGCCCACAAGTTCAAGTAAAGATAAGTCTTTCAACCAGATGGTAGACAATGCACCGTCATCAAATGACAAGTTGTATATTATTGGGATTGTACTACCCTCCACTTTCATTCTGTGCGCATTCATTGCTACCATCTTTTTCCTGCGCAGGTACACAAAGGTTAATAGTATAAACTCTCAAGTAAATATCAACATTTGAATGCTTGTTATTAGCTCCAAGTTTCCTGATGTGCTCCATTTTAGAGAAATCTAGTATTTTTTAGTGTTATGTGGCAGTCTCTATTTGGGGTTGCAAATCAGTGGCCGTTTTTTAGGACAAATCATAGGAGGCATAGGTGCTGAATTTACGGAGTATTTTAGAAGAAGCCGAAATTTTTTCGATTACACGTTTTTCCATTAGGGCTATTCGCTAAGTACGTACACCCTGAAGGGGAGAGGGGGTACCCAAAAAAGCGCACAAGACGAAGAAGGGGGAGGTGGCTCTATATAAAACTTACGTACGGTCATGTAATTGTCAATTGGTAATTACCTGCAAAGCATCCTAAATATAGAAAACTGTCTTTTATAGATTATGCACACAAGATAGCATACTCATTCATATGTTTATAAAAATTTGAAAATTATGAGAGTTCTCGGGTATGTATTAAAATTCTGCAAAGTTTGAAGTTGCTGAGATGAAATATAGTAGCAAATGTTTAGGCGGGGCGTGCGAAGACTTGAAAGTACGTACGTTCAGGGGAGGGCATACCTTGAGAACTACAAAAGCGTACAGAGGGGGTTTAAAAGCAATGAAATTGAGTTTAAGTGTTTTTTGAGTGGCCCTTTAGAAAAACATTTTGAAGAAACATTGAGGATCCGAAAAAATGCTTTTCTTTTAAAAAAAAACGCGCATTTAGCCTTTGGACCACTGCTTTTGCCAAAAATTCGCCAACTCGATAAGACTTAGGGGCACTGTGCCTCCCCTTGCTCCCCTAATAGTCACTGCTTTGCAACTCAATTGCTGTATTGTGCTTTGACATTACTATGCACTTTCACTCATCCTAACTTGGTATGTTGTGGCGAGTGCAGTATTGCTTCGGTTAAATGCTTTGTTTGAATTTAGCCGAGAAAAGTTGTCATCTGTTTGACTAAAGGTGATTTGTGTACCATTTATTGTGGCTCAGAAACAATGCAGGAAAGAGGCCAAAACTTTATGATTCAGCATTTTGCTCTGCTATGTTCCAGGCACAGGGCTAATCATGACTCGTCTGAGAAGAAAATTGAAAAGAATGGTCATAGTGAGACCGATAGATGGAATAAAAGACAGAACAGGTATGACTAAAAAGTTTTTGTTTCTAATTTTGGTAATATTAGTATTCAAGTGGAATATGACGATTAAGTTGTTTGTTATGCTCCTAATGATTCTGTTGTAATGCTCTGTTCAAGTGCTCTCAACATTTCGCTAAACACCACTAAACATTTTGTTGCTTAGCGATGCTTAGTCTTTTTTAGCGAAAATTACAGCCCGTCGAAAATGTTTAATATATCGGCTCAACATTTTCATTTTTCATAGTAAAGTTTAGCGATGTTTTTTGCGTTTCAACCTTAGAGTTAGGAAAACTAGAGTGCGTACTAGACCCCTTTGTACTGGCTTTCAGTGTGGAAACGATGCGCTTCCATAATGGCGGATATAGAGTGGCAAAAAGAGATTTAGATATTTTCTAGGTTTGAACTGGGAAGCGACATACAATGAAAATATCAGAGTTTACAAATTCTTAGTGGCTGTATGCTGAGTGAGGAACATTTATACAACTGAGAGTGGAAGAATTTCACAGGAATGGTAATTCTAACAAAGTGTTTGACAGTGATGATGACAAGATTAAGTCAACCAAGGGATCTTACGGGGAGATACCTGTCTTCTGGATAGGCCGAGCATTTAAAAATCTGGTTTAATTATCTGCCTGCCACTCTGGTAAGTGAAAATTGTTGGCAATTTTTCAATACATTTGTAAAATTATGTTCAGCATGATGGTCGGATACTCGGAACAACAATTAGAGTTGTAGAGATGCATGTAAAAAGTCGAACAAAATAGGCCCTGTCTAGGAGTGTAAACAAAACATACCTACTTATTCAATTCTTAACAATAACAATGTCGTCAAAATACTTCAGAGATGCAGGACTCTTGAAAGATCTGTGAAATTCTGTAGATATTACTCATAATAGAAAAATACCGTCTTCGTTAACTTCCATCTCTTTGATACTCGGTTTGACTTAACAATCTTCTGTATGTACTCAGATAAATTGATTGACAAATAATTCAATATAGTAATGAACAAATACACTTAATTACTGTTGTTATATGGCCTTTTTTATTACTGAGCATATGGCTCTTCATTGAGTGCTCTTCTAGCCCCAGATTCTAAGGTAGAAAAACTATATTTTTAGCCCTTCTACAACATTAATGGGAGTCTTCTTTTTCCTTTACTTAGATGTATCCTGTCATTCAATCAGCGTCTCTCTGACTAGCTTGTCATTTTTGGCATGTTTCTGACCAAAGGAATGATAAAGTTCATCTGTTCATTCAATGCTTTTCATGTTTGCAACCATTTTCTTTGCAATGAAGCTTCCAATGTAGAAAAAGGCATTATTTTTCCAATACATGAATGACTGTAAAGTGGTGATGAATATCAGGATCAACTGCTGAACTATTATCAGCAGACTCTTAAAATACATTATTGGAAGGTTTTAAAGGATCTTCATCTATATCAGTACAAATAGCCATTCCTAGAACATCTATATTGTTCTGTGGTAAAAGTGCATATTTGAATTATGAGACAATGAATTATTATGTCATCCAGTGACCCCATATTTTACTGAAAATATTTCTACTGATTATTACATGAATCCATAGGTCAAAATATATTGAGATGGAATATTCTCTTTGTACAACAGATCTTTAGCTATGGCTATAATAAACTTTGCCAAAGTAGTAAAGCCAACAGCCAATGTTTTCCTTCTCCTTTTAAATAATAAATAATTATCTTGACCATTTACATGCACAAGACTTGGTAAAATTTCCTACATGTACAATCTTTGCATATACAGTAGTTTCCTTTTGATTAATTTTGCTGCCTTTCCAAATTTATTTCTGCTATTAAATATCAAGCATGCTCATTCTTTGTAAAAAATGATTTTTGAAGCACTATTATCAATATATGGAGGTTTCACAGTTACAGCAGCAACTAATTTTTTGTCATATCAGAAGAAATTAATTGTTGCTGCAACTGAAGTGCTTAAATTTGACCAGCAACTTTCACCTTCATACTGTAATTTTGCCACTTTAGGTGGTATCCTTATAACTTGATTCAAAAATATAAACATCTTTTGCTTGCACCTGGTGCAATTTTACAATGAAGCCCTACTTTATTGTGTAATTATGAATCTAATGCATTTCCTACTAGTTAAATCAAATTTCATGTATCTAATCTGCCAGTTTAATCAGGTGGACTATTTTCTTGAAGGAGTGCTTAAATACTAAAAAAAGCTGCAGATGGTTAATAAACAAATCCTCCCCCATTATTCCATCATCTCAGCAGTACCCTTGATGTGCTATATGAATATATTGCATTTGGAGTAGTAGTAGGCCCACATCAGCACTAGCTGACATATGGTGACATATAGTGACTGTTTTATCAAATAGATTATGCATGTATCTATGTATGTCATATTATGTAAACATTTATCTTTTCTCTAAAGCATATTTGAAACAACCATCAATTTTTCAACATATTTTCCACCTATTCAGTTTTTTTCACGGAATGATGAATTGTGCTTCATTAGAAACCTAAAAGAAACATATATTTGTAAAGCTCTATCCTATTAATTTGTAAGTATTGGCCAAATTATGATGAAAGCCATCGTGTTAATGTACTCTCAAGTGCCAAATAAACAGAGGGTCCAAGTAAACAGGGGCGTTGGAAAAGCTCTAAACTTTAATAAACGGGGGGGTCAAAATAAACGGGGGGGTTTGGAATTTGAGCAATGACTGTAAATGGTTAGAAAATGGTGGTTAGAAAAACTTTAGGGCCATACCTACAAAATCAGGTTTTCACAAAGCATAGAGCTAGAATATATACGGAATCATTCTATTTTACCTTGATTATTGGTGACTAGTACTAACAATGAAGGAAGTGATAAGAGTAGTTCGTAAAAAAGTCAGCTTCCTTAACATTAATAAACGGGTGGTCCTACTAAGGTCCGAGGGGTTGGGGAAAATCGAAAAATTAATAAGCGAGGAGCAGTTTATTTGGCACCTGAGAGTACTGCCGAGCCAATATCTAGGGCATGAAAGACTTTAGGACCATACCTACAAAGCAATACAACCTCTGCTATACATTGTATGGTAGGCTTACACCATCTAATCAATTGCGAAACAAAGATGTTGTAAAATATTCTTGTGTGTACTTTTACTTACTTGTTAAAGTTTAGTTTTGGTTCACACTTTCGACCGCAAAACAAGGTTTTGGGATTATTACAATGCCATTATGTGCGGTTAAAATGTTGGAATCACTACACAATGCACATCTCTGTCAATTATTTCTGCGTTTTTCGAAGGTTAAATATAGCGCAAAGGTGCAGTTCGAACAAACATATATGCCAATAGCGTTGCTACGACGTTTTCTCAAAGGTTTCATTAGTAAGAAGATTCACGCGTTGTTTACTTTTGCCACTCTATAGGGGCCATCTTGGATCTCCTATGTTGCCACGCATCACGTGACCTAGTACGCTCTCTAGTTCTCCTAACTCTATGGTTTCAACACTCAATTAAGCATTGTTTAGTTGGCGCAAGCGCAGCAGTCAGTTATTCTCAATATTTGCCTCCTTTTAATTTGATGCGCAATTCGCATGATCAATGACATCACTACATGACCGAGTGTTTAGTGAAATGTTTAGTAAAATGTTTTGTGAAATGTTGAGAGCGTTTGAACACCTTTTTCTCAACATTGATGAATTTTGTTGAACATTTCATTCAAATGTCTTGCGATGTTTAGTGAAATGTTGAGAGCGTTTGAACACCTATTTCTCAACATTGATGAATTTTGTTGAACATTTCATTCAAATGTCTAGTGAAATGTTGAGAGCGTTTGAACAGAGCTTAAGCGGAATCTGGTCATTATCAGTTGAGGATAATTTCTTCCTGTTCAGAGAGTCACGAAAGCAATTATTTAATTTGCAAGTGATGAACCTTTTGACATAGGATATTTACTAGGGGCCTGTTTATATGTTCCCGGTAAGTGGGCTAGCCCGCATTGTTGCTGTTGTTGCTTAGCAAGATCTCGCCTAATTAAGAATAGGAATATTTGTTTTTCTATAAATGAGAAATATTGTCAGGTTAGTGAAAGCTGTAACTGGTATTACGTAATCCAGTGCAACCTGTTTCATGATCGGATGGTTGGTGACGATGCCGGCTCACCAACCTAACTTTAAGGTAAGGACGGTCGATAGAGACCCTGGCGACTGATAGTGCTTCTAGTGTTCTTAAGGCATCACAACTTCTGACTTGTAAAGAAATATTTTTCATTTGTAACTTAGCTGATACATTTACAGCTACTGATGGAAAAGCCAATAAAGTTAATAGTTCTGTGTCAAAATATTTTCCTTACAAGCTAGTTGGGGAATTTTTCTTGTTTCAAACTGTCTATTAAATAATTCTTAAGAATCATTCCCAATATGATGCCATAACTCCTATGGCAAATGAAATAACTTAACTTCTGTAAGCATGAGTTCTTTAGAAATTGAAAACGCTCATAACAGTCTTGGAAGTTTCTGACAGGAGAATCAAAATGCTAAAGACCTGTACTACATGAAAAACTAATGAATTCAAGTAATTAGACAACAAAATCTAAAAATTCTATATCCCTTATTGAATATGCGCAAGCAGTGCATGTTTCTCTTCTTCTGTCAGATTGTTATGCTTATAGGGAGCGTGAAGTTGAGGGCGTAGTAGATATGCTGGGTTACTATATATGCATAGTGGATGACCATCTTGGGTGGTACAATGTTCCTCAAGTTTCTTCAGAAGTTCCTGCTGACAAAGTATTCCAGCACGATGGCTTTTGCCCTCTGTTGAAGAATATAGAACTTTTGGATTTAATAATTAATCCAATAAATATTAGACCAAATCATTAGAGAAAAAGAAACTGATGTCAGAGTCAACAACCTTCATGATCCAAAATAGTTCATCAATAAATCTGGGGATGTGGCTAGGGTTATAAAGGGAGGGGGAAAAATGAAAATTTTTTGGCCATGTCCTCTACTTCTCTGTAGACTTGCTAATACCCCCCTCCCAATTATTTTTTCATCGATTTAAAGGAAGTTCTGAGCACTTTCTTGGTAAAAAGTGGGGGCATTTTCCCCCATAACCCACTTCCCGTGGCCACACTATTGAATGAACCAAGTAAAAAAAACTGTATTTTACTCACCAACAGGATCATGAAGGTTTACTACAAGGCCATTTGCAGCCACAAAAGACTGGTACTTCAGTGCATGAACCTGCTTGTGGCCGTTTTAAACAACTTTTTGTTTCTCCCCAGGTCCACATATTGGCCGAAAAGTGCCATCTATAAATCCCCAGCAGTTATCAAAGGCATGGCTCTTGCTATGCACTGCTTGTGCATATTCAATAAGTTTGTTCTGTTGCAACCAACCCTACTCTAAGCTACTCAGAAGATGTTTCCACGTATCATTGAAATACCGTATGACTGTATTGACTATCAGGCACATTTCTGACTTACTTCTACCAAATCTCGGAATTGAGTCACTGTATCGGCAAAGGTAGGCAAATCTCTTCAGCAACGTACATAGTCCCCCAACTACTGAACAGTTGTTCCGTTTGAACAGATAAACTTTGGAAGTAAAAGGAATGCCTTCAGAAGCCTAGGTATATCTACCTTCTTCAAACGAAATTCGGTCTTGCATTCATCTTCATTAATAGAATTTAAATCAAAACACTTGTAATTCCTTTATGAAAAGATTGTCGCCTTCTTTTTAAGCTTCCTGATCAAAGCAAAAGAATAGTGGATAAATAAGGACTGTGATATGTAGGAAAATATTATGAGGAATAACAGCACAACAGCGTATAGTATAATCAACAATATAACCAGGTGTTTTACATGTAGGAGACTACTGCATTCGAAGACAATACAGGGAGAATACTAACTGAACCTAAAGCAGTTAAAGACAGGTAGACTGAGTACTGTAAGGAGTTGTAGAACTATAAATTTACTAATGACGAAGACCTGCTAAAGGAGCTAAAGAATACGCAACTGTTTTGAAGGTGCAACAAATTATAGCGACTTATTGCTGGAGGTGGTGATTAAAGCAATTGGAGGGCTTAAGAAAAAAAGCCTCTGGATTTGATAATATTCCAGCGGAATTGTTGCAAGCTGGAAGAGATCATGTACAAAGGGTGTTACATGAAATTTGCAATGAAGCGTGGAAGGCTAACAAATGGCCAGAGGAGTGGACGAAGTCATTAATAATTCCATTGCATAAGAAAGGAAATACCAAACTATCAGCTTAATTAGTCATCCAAGTAAGGTTTTGTCAAGGCCATGTTAAATTGATTGAAACTTTATGTTGAACAACTAGTATCAAGAGAACAAGCAGGATTTAGAAAAGGTAGAAGTACCACAGACAAATCACTAACTTTCGAATTCTATGCTAGAAATACAAATAAAAAAGGAAGAAAACTTCACCACCATTTCATTGACTTCAGAAAGGCTTTTTATTGAATGTTGCAAGAGGCACTATGAGCCACAATGAAAAGACATTACATCGACCATCAGTTAGTTGACATGATTATTGCGTTGTAAAATGATACTGAAAATGCTATTCTCATAAACACCATAATTGGTGAATGGTTCAAGGCAACAGTAGGTGTAAGACAAGGATGCTTGCCATCACTCTACTTATTAAACATCTTTCTAGAGCAAATCATGATAGACACTCTTGAAAGGATTCAAAGTACTGTTAGTGTAAATGGTAAAATTATTTCAAACTTGAGGCTTCCAGATGACATCAATCTAGCTGGGTCAGAAGAGGAACTGATTGTTCTAACTGATAGCTTAGACAAGACTTCAATCCGGAATGGAGTTGAATGCAGATAATTGCAAAATTATGATAACGGATGGTAAGGATGAGAGACATGGACAGACTAATATTAAGTTTGATGATAAAAAATTCGAAGTCAAAAGCTAAGTTACTACTTAGGATCCTAAATTACAGGTGACTGCAAGTCAACTAGAGACGTCAAGGCTCGTCTTGCTATGACGTTAGACAAGAGGATAGTACTAAATACCATTGGGGAAGAACAAAAAAGCTCAATAAAACCTAAAATTAGGTTGCTAAGAGTAATAATTTTTATCAGTAGCTCTCTATGGCTGTCAATCACGAACATTCATAAAAGATGTGCAAGCAAGAATTACGAACTTTGAATTTAAATGTTGCAGACGGCTGTTGAGAATATCGTACATTGAACATGAGTCACATGAAGAAGTAAAGAATCGTATTGAATCAGAAGTTGGAAAGATCGTAATTTTGTTAGAGGTGGTGAGAAAAAGGAAGCTACAATGCCATTGGGTTTGGTCATGTGGTTAGACAGGGTGCTGATAGCTTAGCGAAAACAATATTAGAGGGTATGGTTGATAGGAAGAGGAGCAGGGGTAAACCAGAGAATAGCTGGATGAATAACATCATTGACTGGACAGGGATGAAGGTGGTGGATTTGATAATATGGGATCGAGACAGAGAGGCATGGAAGATCATTGTTGGGCGAAGCCCAGTTGTGTCCCCCATGACCTGAGGGTAAAGGGACTATGATGATGATATGAGAAAGTGGGCTATCCCGGTAAGCGAGATCTCATTAAAAAACACTAGTGATATCTCCGTATGTGGGATACCAATTCTCCCATATTAAGTCTCCAGCCACTTGCCTGGGTATATTGGACTATACTGCGCATGTGTTATTGCAGAGCACATACATTCTCGAATTACATAATCATCTTTTTTGACTTTTGGCTATTTGTATCAACTTTTACGAAGCATGTATTGTCTTGATCGTACCAAAGACAAATAAAAATAGCTTTTAAAGAGCAGAACTTGAGATGAACAAAAGCTACGTTACAAAGAACTGTGAAGGGGACAACTGATTATGTTGACAAGGTGGGCTGCAGGTTTTCACATAAAACCGAGAGCTCGCTAAGTGGCCTAGCCCTCTTACCGGGACCATATAAACAGGCCCTAAGACTGTCCATACTTTATGATCTCACTGTACTTATTATCGAATAATCGATTGTTTGGTAAATATAGGCGTGATCATAATTTAGGTAGGGGCTGCTTTTGGCCTGGTCTGACGCGTGTACATACGAACCGGTTGCACAGGGGCACGTGTCTACCTGTCAAGTTTCAATGCTAGAAGGGAGTGAGAAATTCACTGATCAGGGGGAATACAACATTTCTAAGGGAAGGGGATGCTCTGCGCATCACATAGAAAATTATTGTTACTGTTGTGTGGCCTTGACTTCAAGTGGGCAGTTTTTACTTAGATTAAATGAATGTCAATTGCAAAATATATTTCGTTTTATTATCGTTGTAATCAGATAATCAATAGTCTATAATCAAAGTCTGCAGAACATACATGGATAGTTTGCAAAGGATCCAAGACACTTGCATTTGACAGTATTCTAACGTTGGAATATTTTCAACTGCAAGAGTCTTGGACCTTTCAAACTATCCATGTATATTTTGCAGACTTTGATTATTAAGTGAGAATAGCGGCCTAGCACGATGTTGATTTTGATGAAAAACAACTTGGATTATCAACAGAAATACGCAAATGAGAGCAGAAACGCTTTAGATCATGTGGTTTTATGACATTCACTACAGCATATCAAATATTAGTTTTTTCCCGAGCTTCCCCTTTTAAAGTGAACCTGGTGACCTGTATATATATATATATATATATATATATATATATATATATATATATATATATATATATATATATATATATATATATATATATATATATATATATAGTATTTTAACGTGCTATTGTTAATATTTTTGTCCAGTAAAATATCTTTCTTCATCAGTAATCTAAGCTTAATGTAGAAAATTAAACATTGATGAAGAATGCGTGAGAAAGTCCTTTCTGTGCTAGTGAATTTGAGAGAGACCCAAATTTTATGTGTCTCACGCAAAGTGCGCGAGGTTTGATAGGCATGCATGTTCCTCCCATTTTTCATAAAACTGTATAAAGAGTGCCCCTTTGTAGCTGATAGAATTGTTCCTTTTTGCTTGTGAGAGTGTCCTCTGAACATGCGAGCCCCCACTTTTGAATGCATCATATCTCTCTGGTCAGAAGTGCGGAGCTTCTAGTAGGCTCTTTGCAATAGTAATACGAAGAACCATCTTCTTACCTCCCTCTGTGATGTAATATTATGCAGAGCCATTTGTTGGATTGTTGACACATTATCAGCTGTATTATTTCAACTTCAACTAGAAAAGCAAATTATTTTGCACTACCTGGATAATCAGAGAATGTGACTACACCAGGTTAATTGATTAGATAATCGATAATTGAAGTATTTAATTACATTCTGATAAAATGAACATTTCAACTCCACCCGATTAGTCGACTAATTCGACTACTCCCGAATAATCGGTTAGAGGATCCACTGGCCAAATACTAAAACTGATACCCAAATAATTCGGTCTTCAGTGGAAACTGTAGTATTTGCTGAAGGAATGTTGTAAGAAGCTGATTCTTCTTAATAGTTATTCGCATAATTCTTATTCCAAAAGATTTTGTATTTTTTCAATAGCACAGTGCCACTGGTTGATATAGAGGGATTGCAAAAATCGTAAGTATCTTATTGTTTATTCTCATACCTGGTGAAATAGTATCAAAATATTACATCTCTTGCCGTAGAACAGTCCAAATTTGTCAAATATTGCAAATTTACTAGCTAACAATGCGGCAAACTAGGTAGCTTCCACATTCTTCAACTTATATACTGTTGGTATAGTAGGGGCGGATCCAGACTGTCGCAGATGACTTGCGCAAGTCATTCAGCTTTCTGATTGATAAAGCTAAAATGGAGCGAAGTATAGAGCAGTGGTTTTCTACCAGGGATCCGCGGAGGAGCCCTAGGGTTCTTCTAGTACGTTCTAGGGGCTCCGCCAGAAGTTACACAAATGCTATGATCAACAGTAGTTTTTAATTCTCATTTGCAGCTATTTAAACAGGGGTCCTCGAGTAGTTGGATAATCTGCCTGGGGTTCCGCTCCAGCAAAACGGTTGAAAGCTACCAGGAATTCCATTCACCAATTTCTGGCGCGCGCGCGACTTTTTGCGATCGACATTTTGCAAACACATGGTGGATATCAAATTACAGTACACTTTAGCTACAATGCAACTTTAGCAAAGTGAGGGCTTTGAAATGCAGTCATTTGCTGCATAATAAAAATGTTTTCAAGGGGGCAAAACAAACTCCCTGCAAGCTCTTAAAGCTAAAATAATAGCTGTTCTTGTCAGAGTGGCTAGTGGCTTTTGCTTCTGAAATATCCTAATTTTTCTTAAAGTAGATGGCAGAAACTAATGTCTCTGATGATTTCCCACCTACCTATCTTCCTTGATCACTATGTATATGATATTGTTTATGTGCAAAGCGAACTTCAAACCACATTATTCTTAGCCAGACTAGTCCACAGCTACGACGCCATTGTGGAATTTCTCACTTCCTGAAACTTCTATTCTTTTGATTGGCTACTACTGGCGGTCTCTCAAAAAAGTCGAACAAACTTAAACTTTTTTTAGCGATCGCGCGATCATACTCATGTGTATTTTTGTTGTAAGTACGCATGCCTAGATCCACTATCAATCGCAAAAAGTCGCGTGCGCCAGAAATTGGTGAATGGAAACCAGCGTTTAAACTCTCGTGGATAAACGCCCTTAAGATCACTTAACGACACTTAATATCTCAGTAAGTACCAGGCTTCATTGAGATTAGCGTATTCTCAGTGGTGTGAACCAGGCTTTGCGGCCATGGCGGAAACATCAAGCGACCACAAAACTACTTCTCCACGGCTTCCAAGATAAAAACTAAGGAATCGGTCCGCAGTACATACATGCAATAGCGAATGTGACCTTTTCATGTTCATGCTAGTTTATCTTTAAACATCGAATGAGATTGAATTTTTGTACGGATTATATTCAGTTCTAACGGTGCAATAACTTACTTCAAGAAGCAAACTGCATGAAATCTAGTCTTATGAGACTAGAATATGATGCCCAAGCCCATATCTATACGTGGATGGCCTAAATGAATTCACTACCGAATTACACAGAGTGGCCAACAAGCCCTGGAAACCCTGGAAGACCCTGAAAAACCCTGGATTTTCTTTGCCCCTGGAGCCTGGGAAACCCTGAAATTGCAACCCACCCCCAAAACAATTTGTTATGAAGCAGTTTTCCCGTCTACAAATATTTGGCCTTGCAGTGCTGCTCCGTTTTTGATATGGGGTAGACTTGTCTCTTCCTCTGTTAACTGTCATGGATTCACATGAGAGCATAGACGGTGAAACTGGTGGACTGATCCTCCCTCCCTTCAGTGAATCTTGCAATATTTTTGTACCATGTAGTAGAATGTGCAATGTTTTCTTACCATTCGATAAATTCTGCAATATTTTTGTACGATTCGATAAATGCTGCAATAGTTTGTACCCAGTGGCGGCCTGGCAGGGGGGTCGGGTCCCGTGGCCACCTAATAAAGCGTTGTGAAGGTGCGCTGGAGAAGAAATAAGAGCGCTGAAGCCGATAAACCGTACTGTAAATAGCCAGAACCGAAAGAAGAATGGCAATAAACAGATACCAGCTAAACAGGGAAATGGAATTAGGTTTGAAGCCATTTCAAGAGCAGCTGCAATAAGAATTTTATAGCTATATTTGGTCGTGTATTATTCAACATTACTTTTAACTTTCTCTGCAACTAGGGTACCGAGCTGCAGTGCCAAGTAAATTTAGCATGCAATGTGCTCATTGAAGGACAGCCCCTGGTCCCGTAATAGATCTTGAATCTGGCAAAACAGATATGACAAACATTTTTACATTTCTGTTTATTGTTGAATAAAACAGGGAAATCTTTATTATTGTTAATTTATCCGGCATTTTGGATAGAAATTCATTTACAAGCATGAATTCCAAAACCTGGCAATGAAGCACTAATAAATACAAGAGGTACTTTTCACAAAAATTCTAAAGATGAAGAGGCATCAGCTGAGATAGGGTGTAGTTTACTGAACCATCAAGGCATTTTGGCAAAAAAAAATTCAGAGGAGGACATGCATTCCTTCTCTGACTAGAGATCAATCATAAGCATGATGCATGTCCTACATGCTAGAAGGGTGTTTTCCGACATTCTAGAGGGTGTGAGCTCAAAAGATTTTGTCGCTCGCTCCGCTCGCGTATTCGATTATTTCCATTTGTTTTCTGGTACACGACATGCTGTTGCCACCCATCCCAGAAAGCACCAGCCGCTGCTACTATTCGCACCATTCAGTAAACTTAAAAATTTCAACTGCCACCCCCCCCCCAATAATCATCTGTAAGTCCGACCCTGCATGAGATGTGATTTTTTGCTTCTAGCAATGGTGTTCAGCCTTTGAAGATTAGTGATGAAAGTAAAGACATTCTATTCTGCAAAAGGGCACTTTCCGACGTTCTAAGGCGTGTTACCTCAAAACAAGTTATGGTAACTTTGGAAAAAAGGATAATATATTTTGATTTATTGCCGGAAATATTTTACATGTAAAACCATCAAGCTTTTGGCTGGATTTCTACTTTTGTGCCCCCTAAGTGCAGCTGGTTATATTATTTGTTTGGTACCTTCTCATTAGGGTTTGGGAAATGTGGTCTTTTTGCACCCTCGGTCAGGGAGGAAAGTATCAGTTTTACCCAGAAAGTCAGGGAAAGTCTGGGAATTATATTCTTATAACCGCGTATAAACCCTGCGTGTGTTGTGTGGCAAGCAGTCTGGTTTTCCAACAACGGACACAAAATTTAAAGTAAAAGCAGAATGGAATGTGGATAGATAAAAGCAAAAAACTGCCCTGGAAATTTGACAGAAAATCCCCTGAAAATCCCTAGCAAATTATTTCATTTTGCTGTTGGCCACCCTGTTAACGTTTGCACCATCAAAGAAGCTTTCCACCCGCCCTGGACGTAGGAACGTCCTTTGAAGGTAGTTATTTTAATTTACGAAGGAAGAAGTTACTAGACTAAGTGATAATTCATTCCATCGATGTAGAAGGTACTCCTCATCCAGGTTATACAGCACAATTCAGATGGACTTTCCTTCAGTTTTAATGTCGTACAAAATTTATCGACGATTATGTCGTTCAATTTGTACCATACGATGATGATGACAATAGTGTGATAGGAAAATTGTTCAGTATTTTCTGCAAATGCGCCAAAATTGAAAGTGCTAGCAGCCTACACTCGTATTTTGTTGGTCAGTTTTTTTTAAATAGTCAAGAACGGAAGGGGCAAAGTAACCCAAAACTTCCCCAAACCACGCCCTTTTGGATATTTATCTATAGTTTTGCGACAGTCAGAGTCATTTCTGGATCTGCTCCTGGGGTATGGCAAGTCCGTGGTCGTCTCGCAGGGCAGCGTACTCTAGCATCGAACATCTAGCAGGGTAACGTACTCCACCGTCGAGTATCTAATCTAGCAGGGTAGCATGCTCCAAAACCGAGCTGCAAGCAAGAAATGAGGGTGCTTTTTGAGTTGTTACAGGTCTATTGTGACTTGCGGAAGGCCCTAATTTGAAAATAAATGAAAAGGAATGACTGCTTTCAATCAGGAATCATTGTGCCTGCGCTGTCATGACTCTATTGGCCTTTAAAATTCCTCTCTGGGTTCATAGAAGTGCTTGAAAATTGATTTTTCGTTAAATTGCGCCAAATTAGGAGGGAAAAGCCAAACGAGTCCACTAGCTGTGAAAACAATACATGGCTTTCCAAAATAGTACTAAATTAAATTTTTACTGGTTGTAACTGTAACTAATATTTTGGTTTAGATTTGTAGGCTATTATTCATTTAATGGTTTTCTGTCGTCTCGTCTGTTTCACGGGTCAGACAAACCGTAAGTGAATTTAGTTCAAAGATCCATCTTTTTCTATTCGCCATTTCGAAAACCAGTAGGTTATAGCATGTTTGCTTTCCTATTGAATACAACTCTAGGTAATAGTTTTATGATATTGGATCCTTCAAAGTCTTCTCGAGCATTTTTAGCCATGATATGCACGTTCTTTTTTTATAAGAAAAAAGTTTATAAGAAAATGAGGCTCAAAACGTCAAAATCTTAAGAAAATCGTAAGAAAATTACGAGGCTCAAATTCCAAAAGTAAGTGTTTTTATAGGCCAAAAATCGGTAATTTCGTCGTTATTGCATTCAAAATGTTAAAGATGGAAGTCAAATTCAAGTATACAATAGTATTAACGAAAGTGTAAACCACTCTAGCCAGTTTATTTCAGGAAAAGTTAAGAAAAATTTAAGAAAATCTGAGGCTCAATTTCGGGAAAAGTTAAGAAAATTGAGGCTCAGGCAAAATAATGATTTTCTTATAAAAAAAACGTGTATGCCATTCAATACACAATGGCACCTCAATTAGAAATACTTACCCGAATAGGGATGTAAAGGATACTAGCAAATATGGGTGAAGAGAGATCCCAAGCTCTCTTAAGCTCACTGTGCAAAGATATTTGTACAAAGATCCCTCAAAACCTTCCATGTACTTTGTAAAAATCGTGAAAATCATATTAGCAACAAAAGGGACCATCCGCGACAGCAGATCATATGCTGAGACGGCAGATAGTCGGGTAGCAAATTAGCATATGATATATTGACGCTTTTGCAACTGCAGTGATCGATTCCCTATCAAATACGAATAACAGTTTTAGTAGATCTGGCAAAGTTGACAAGACAAAACATAATCAAGCCAGTTTTAGGCCATGCTGCCAATCAAAACAATGGTGCAAAGGTATTAGCATTTTACCTATTAGTAAATATACTTTTCAGTTTATATTTTATCCCAAAAAACTTACGGCTCATAGAAAGTGCCACATCATTTTTTATATTTATTACTTATATTGTTTAGGTCTTCTCAGAATACTTCGTTGTCCTACATCATTGAAAATGGCTGGTAAGTGTGTCAAGTAAATTTATCTTGACTGATATAAAAGCAAAACTACTAAAAGTGTCATACAGCTACACGACTCAGTAGAAATCTTATATAAGGAATTGCTATTTGAATTATGGGATTATTGAGAACCCCACCATCATTTCCATTCACCTATGTGGTTTACAAGTTGGATTCAATCCAAACAATTCTAGAATTGAAATTCCTTAAGGGACCTAATTTTGGCGGATGAAGCAATTCGCCAAATCGATTACAAATTGGCGGAATTTATTTTAGCGGATGGTCAAATGAAATAGTTTAAATTAAAAAGGCGGAAAATACACTTGTGGCTAGTAGCTAATGTTGTACTAATTTATGGTTATGTGACGTTTTGGAAAGAGAGTTAGTTTGGAGCGAGGCTGTAGCCGGAAGTTTATTGTTTAGTTTTACATTGTTTTAGAGAGACTAGGGAGAGAAGAGAACAGAGTGTGAAGAAGGAGTGTCGATTGCGAAGTGGAGTTTTCTTTTTGAGATTTTTGTGATTGTAGAAGTTGTTGATATTGAATGAAGTGGAGAAGAGAAAACTAGAAATCAAGTCTCTGTTATTGTGAAAATCTTGGTTCTTGTGGGCTTCGTTACAGTTAATATGAATCTTGATCTAGTTTCTTCTCTTTTACCGCAAGGCCTTATTATAAGGAATGGTTTGATATATACAAGGAGATAGCCCTGAACAGAAATCAATGGAGAGGACTTATTCGCGATCTCAATGTGGCGGGCCAAGGACAGCAATGCCTGCAATAGCCCCACCTGGACCTGGACCTGGAAAGCCTTATTATACCCACCTACTTTTATTTTTGAATTTCACTGAATCTGAGATCTCAAGTAGAGAAAAGGAAATTTAGCAATTGCTCATTTTGGCAAAATCAAATAAATTTGTCGGGAACTAATCTTGGTGGTTCAAAAATAATATTAAATTTGACGGGAAAATTAATTTTGGCGGTTCACACTAGTTATTTTTTGGGGGGAACAAATTTTGGCGGATTTTTTGCAACTCCTTCAAAATTCTTTCTTACCAAAATTGGTTCCCTTAAGGCCGGGCTAGACGCTAGATATTCAGATGTATTCTAATGTGATGATTACCATCTTTTGTATATCTTGTCGTGTAGGAGGCCTGTGAGAGGTGGGCCCTAAGGGCCGGGCTTCACTCTATATATTCAGCAGTAATTTGATCTTTTTTATAAGCACCTTTTTAATATCTTGCGTGTAACATGACAAAAGATATCCTGGGGACACCTTGCTTTGTAAATTCTGATAAGGGAGAAATTTCCAGCGATTTTGGGATAGTTCGTAGTTCACGAGCAAGTAAAGGGACTTTTAATCATTCCAAACCCATGTTCACTGTGCTTCAAGGCATTATGTACTGTGGCTACAACCAACCAAGAAGAAGAATTAGGTACTGCGAACAGCAGAGAGGTAGAAATCGGTCCCATTTTCGTCGGCAGAACGCAGGGTCTTCTCATTCCCTCTTAAGAATATGCTTTAGGAAAGATTGTGCTTTAGGCCCCATTTCGCTCGCCTCCCTGTCCAAGCAATGCATTTTGTTCTCATTCTCTTTCTTTCTCGTCTATTATTGTATTTATCCTCCACGTACTTTGTTGCAGAACACCCAGTTACGGCTGCAGTTAGAATTTCTTTTTCCTCTTCGCAAGAATTTACATTAAAACATGATACAAGTACACCCACATCTGTGCGAAGTTGCAAACCGCTTGGAGTAGAATGAATGACCTGGGTCAAAATCGTCTCATGCTAAAGCTGATATTCAGGATAAAATCAAATTATATGTTTTTATTCAAAAGATATTTTGATCCATTAAGGGATCTCTCGTCAATATCTCTTGCTATGTTACACGACAAGATAAGCAAGAGAGGTTCATTATCATATCAGAGTACAGCTGAATATCTAGTGTGCAACCCTGCCCGTAGAAGTTCATAATCAAGTAACAATAGATTTTGATGTTGGAAAACGCAGCCTCAGAATAAATTTAAGTAGTAAGCCGACGGCAAAAAGAGAGACATGCTAGTGCGGCTTTATCCTTGAGTGACAGACTTTAATCCATGAGTGACATAAATATTAATCCATCAGCGGGGACGTGAACTTAAACCTTAGTCCATGAGCGACATAAGCATTATAATACTGGAAGTTTCAACGTCATACTAGATCCATCATCAGTAGGAAAGGGAAGAAAGCTAGGTGGAGTTAACTATTTATATCAAAAGGGAATAAAGGAGGGGTCGAGATACCGGAACTTTCAATAGGTAATCACGTCAGTTACTGCATTCTACTAATGTGTATTTGTCAGGTTCAAGTGACTGAAGTGTTTTTCATTTCTAGCTACGGTGGTACTAATCTATGCGAATCGAGTTTCGAAAATGAAAATCCATATTATTCAAGGTATTTGGGCCATTTTCATTGTTTTTTAAAAATAGTTTGCGATTTCCTTGGAATTGAAGTTTCATGGCCGGGTGTCTCTGGATTTTGACTTGAGTTTCGGCTTGTGAAAATATCTAAATGAATCTAATTATCTTGCATTCAACAATTTGTTCCTAGCAATAATGCTGACGCTATGAATAATCCTGGCGTTGCCGATAATGATGAAGCTATCAATCCATATTATGACAAGTAGGTGATATAAGTATGTTGCTTTTGTCATTTTAATATAGTGGTGTAAGATGAATAAAGTTTTATTTTCCACAGCCATTTCCGATGAAAATTCTTCTTATCGAGATGTCTCTTGCGACTGATCACACGTCACCAACTGTTCTGCAAAAATTGACTTGACTTCTTATTCAATTTCTTCTTTACTTATCATTAACCAGGCAGTTGATACAGACTTCACTAATTCGCATGCTCCTCTTACTAAGAATTAATGAATTTTACATTACCCGCAATCCAAGGGCGCCAGCCATTACATACTGGGAGGATTTTGGGCGTCACCCTCTAAAAGTTTGACGCAATTTGGTTGCCACACCCATTTCAAAATCCTGATAGAGGCCCCTCACCCCAATCCTAACACTTTCTCATCGAATTTGGACGAATTAGAAAATTGATCTTGGTGAAAAGTGCGGAGGGGGGGCAAGTTCCACCCCCATGGCGCCGCCAGTGCGTTAATCGTTACATATATCATACCATTGTAACTTTCCATTGTAGTAGCATGGCCGATTACACATGTATTAATCCAAACGACGAACAGCTATATTCAGAAATTCATTCAAAGCATGAAGAAGCAGAATATGCATATGCAGCCAACCTTGGATACCAAATGTAAGTCCCATTAGCTTAAAGAAGATGCCAAATGTAAGTCCCATTAGCTTAAAGAAGATGCCAAATGTAAGTCCCATTAGCTTAAAGAAGATGCCAGAGAACCAAGTAAATGCTCAATGTATTTCGCTACATGATTTTACCTATTTCACATTGATAACTAATATTACTAGATGGAAAAGTCCATGAAATCCATGAAGATATATGAAAATGCTTGAACATCCATGAAAAAGCCTTTATCCTTAATGAAAAACTTTGAGAGTCCATGAAAATATGTAGAAATTCATTGAACTTCATGAACATCAATAATTTGGAAATGCCAGGCAACGATGTTAATGATTGCTTTCGCCTAAGTGACTTTGGAACCCATATATTCGACTGTCCGTAAGATACTTCATTGTTTTCTTCCGCAATCTTTGAACTTATTTTTGATCTTCTCCAGTGACTCTGCTGATGGACAAATTGAAGACAACCAATATGCTTCTATCGAAGATGGCCACTTGAAATAACAGCTCTGTATAGAGATTTTATTGCCGTTGTAATATTCTTGGAAATATTTCTAATTCATTTCTTACCTATCGTATACTTTCAATATTTATAGCTTGCTTTTAGCAGTCTAGGCGCTTTTCTTAACCTGGGCTTTCACATTTTTGACGAGTGAAATGAATTGGCAGATACCAATGCTGTTTGCTCCTTTATCCTTTGGAATGAGCGCTACCAAGCAAAGTTATCATAATCTGCACAGTTTACGTAAAATAGTGCACAAACATTGGCTGACATTGGAAGGCTGTTTTCCCTTTGAGTTCATTTTGCCCAATGATATGTTTTGCTGGTGAAAAGGGGCACGAGACCTTTTCAAATTCATCACTGAGATAATGCGATTGCAGTTTAGATATACTGGATTTATAGGATTTCGATCTTCATAATTGTTGACATTCCCAGTCATTTGAAATTTTAGCCAAATGACCAATTTGATGTAGATATTTGATAGCAATACCTGATAACCCATGCAGAGAGAATTGACTACAAACCTGTGTAATTGAAGATATAAGGCGCTTGAGGTATTTAAAGTGCTTATGCATCGAAAATTTCGAATATACTTTTTTAGCTGAAATCGAAACTGCGGTCTTTCCAATGCATGAATACCATATTATTTTTGTTCTTACTGGCGAGAAAGGTGTAGAAATTAGCGTTTGTTTTGAGGCACTAGGTGCGAATTTTGATAGCCATTGCGTGATGTCATAACGAGGATCAAACCGAGTGCATTCTTTAGGCCTATATCAGTTGATAAACAAAGCGTAAGAAAGCTTCTCGTCTTGGGCGTGCTACGGCTCATTAAAATAGCAAACAGTGACAGTGAATTGTCATTTTATGATGAATCTACTGAATATCAATTAGAAGATGATGGCAATGATGACCGTGTGCTTGCACAGCCAGGCCTACTACTACTTGTACAAAGTGTAGGGTAATAACTCCATGCCACGGAGAGCCACTAGCTGACGATTCGGATGCCCAAGATAAAGAAAATGTCGAGACCAATGACCCCCATGGACTGCTACCACAAATTCTTTCGGTTTGATTTGAGAGGCAAATCCAAGTTCAGGAATGGTGAGTACCAGTATCTATTACGTATTGCAGCTCATACCTTGTCAAATTTTGTAAACAGTCCCTTAGGACGTATAAGCAAAGAGTTAAAGCTGTACAACGTGTAGGGTAATGGCTTCTGCGTTAGATGAAGTAGAATTTGCATTGATTAGAGTCTTCTAATTTACTCTTTGATCTTCTAAGCCAACTGATCTTTTTCTGATAGAATAAAATTTTCTTTTCCAAAACTGGACATCCGGTACAAACAGTATTAGGGCTTGCGAACATTTCTTCCTCCTCCATTGTGTCATCCATTTTTGAACACATCACATATCACGGTTAGTCCATGAAAGGAATTGAAATACATTGCTATGGCATTATAATTTTCCTTTACAAGTAGGCCATTTCCAGTCTACCAACTCAACATACCTCCCTGTCCTGTTTTCCTCAACGTTGTTGATTGTTACTACTTGACCAGGGTCTAAAAAACAAACACAGGTAAGTCTCACCTGTTTTTTAGCTCTATCTGTCAGTGACTGATCGATGGTATCTGCTGTGTCTGCCAACGATAAATCAATCAACAGCATCTGGCTTTAGCTTCCTTTTCAATCCAAGTTTGGCAGCGACTTCCTGATTCTTCGTAAAACAGTTTTCATCGAAATGGCCAGAGTAAAGGAAAGACGAGTTGGTGCTGCTCCACTTTGGCCTATGTCTTCGCACAAACCTGACCCAAGCTTGGTGTCTTTTCCTGTCTTTTTTCTTGAGCGGAAACGTGTGAACGGATTTCCCCTCTATATGCTGACCATTTGTGTAGCTTATTCCGTTCGGGAGACCAGCCACACAGTACAGTCCTCCACGACGTTTGCAGGATTTGCTAATGGAATCTATGCTAACAAGCGATCAAAATTGTTTTGCGTACTCGTTATGACATCATGCGCAGTAGCTAGAATTCGCACTTGAAATGCCAAAATAGCGAAGTTTGAGGGCTCATAACTTTTTTTCTATATGAGTTATGATACTTTAGTTTGTAGCATGATGATCACAGCACAAAGTTGCATTAGAAAATGCAAAGTTACATTTCGAAATTTTGGATGCATAAGCACTTTAAACACCTGCCTTGACTACTCAGCAAAAAAACCCACGAAACAATTAAGTACAAGCTGTGGCTTATAATCGAAAAAGTAAAGTACCTCTTTCAATAAGTGCTTTTCAGGACGCCTGGAAAATTCCCGCGCTGCCCTATTTATCATTGGGTCATTAGAAGAGAAATAAATATACAGATATATCTCTGTGGTACTAGTATTGGGTTGCACTTGTTTTGAAATTTTTATCTAGCAAAATCTAATTTTTTATGTAGTTCCCATTTATAGTGGTCAGCACGTTTTGAAGTCCAGAGTTCTGTGCTGAGCTTCACAGTAAAGTATAGATGATGTCGCGAACTGCCCCAAGATCACAACAAAAATATCACTGATTTCATTTTATGTTTTCTCATGAACAATAACAAAACTCAATCAATCAAAAAACAACACAAAAATTGTTCACCCAGTTCACTTCTCAGTCCTCGCTCGTCTTCCTCTTCAGTTCCTTTTTTCGAAAAGTCACGATATCAATTTTTCCAGGGGGTCATGTTTCCGACAATGACTTTGAATACACGTTTTTTTTTCATAAGAAAAAAGTTTATAAGAAAATGAGGCTCAAATTGTCAAAATCTTAAGAAAATCGTAAGAAAATCACGAGGCTCAAATTCCAGCATTAAGTGCTTTTATAAGTCAAAAATCGGTAATTTCGTTGTTATTGCATTCAAAATGTTAAAGATGGAGTTCAAATTCAAGTACACAATAGTATTAACGAAAGTGTAAACCACTCTAGCCAGTTCATTTCAGCAAAAGTTAAGAAAACTTTAAGAAAATCTGAGGCTCAATTTCGGGAAAAGTTAAGAAAATTGAGGCTCAGGCAAAATAATGATTTTCTTATAAAAAAAAAACGTGTATGGAAATAGTAAATATAACCCTGTAATGTTCAGTGACCGTAACATAGAGCTTGAAACCATCGAACCCAACAATCTTTAATAGCTTACGCAATACACTCTTGGGTAGGGAACTTGAATAATTTTAGTCGTATTTAAGTGACAGAAAATGATGTTGCAAAGTGGAAGGCCACTTGCCTAAAATATACGGTATAAGATATGGGGTGTCTCAAGGATCCTGCCTATATCTCTTCACACTGCAATAATAATTGAGGGTGTCCACCAAGTTGAAGTTGAAATTTCATCCTAAATTTCAGAAAAGTGACCTTTTCCAGCCTTTTGGGCATAAAAAGCACATAGTTTTCCAGCCATACCATGAATTTTGATATGAAATGATATTGTCCTACTATTGTCACAAAGCACTGAGTGACCTTGAAATTTCCAATAAATTGGAATTTCCTATAAGAATTCAACGGCAATACTAGCATGTTCGAAGAAACTACCAGTATTTGCTTTTCCTTGCTTTAAAGTAACAAGTTATCACTCATATGGCCAAAACAATAGGAATGCTTATCAGTGCTAGTAAGCGGCTCAGGAGCAAAATGAGAAGCCTGCAATCGAAGCCGGTTTTAAATTGGAGATACCGTGTATTGCTAAATAACGTCGCCACACGGTCGACCAAAATCTCATTCACAATAAGCATGAAGTCAAAGCTTCCAAGAAGGTATGGAGAGGGTTAGGAGTGTTTTCTATGCAGAATGGCTCAAAAGCCCAGAGTTTATATGGAAGCCTGATTGAGCAATACTTTAAGGCATTCTAGTTCGGTAAAATCGAAACAATTATATCTCAATAATCCAATTTTGTAATCATCGTGCGGGCAATTTTGTTTTCGTATAGAATAACTTACATAGAAGGTCAAAATTTCAATCTCTGTCTTTCATCAACACGATGGATGAACTCGGTGTCCGATTGATTTTTCACTTGTTTCCATAAAAGATTGTACATAGTGCTTTCAACTGGGAAAGTTTCTTTTGAAAACTTACGTTATCTAATGTTTTACACGAAAGCTTGCAAAATAGGTATTTAGTTAGCAGAACCCAGTGCACAGATGATTTTAAGGCAAAAGAAAGTGAAGAATACAATGCAGTTATTGGAAAAATTGTACAAATAGAAAAGCAAAATAATCTCATAAAAATTTGGCTCATTACATATGCAATACAAGATACAAAAGGCACATAGAAATAACAAAAAAACTGCAAATATCAATCTATCCATAAAGTCACCTTTACATGCCCCAAAGTATCTTCTATGTAGTTCCTGAAAGTGACTGTAATACCTGCCGTGCTACACTTAATAAACATGACGCTAAGAATATTAATTGGTCATTAATTGACAAGAATAGCAAAGTTGATATTTAACATGAGTCAGGTCCGTAGCCATGTGGTGACATGGGGTGGCAAATGCAACCCCTGCGCAATAGGATGTCAACTTTTTGCCACCCCTGGAAATTAATTCGCATTTTTTTAGTTGCAACTTTACTTTTTAGCTAAAGAGAGACCACCTGAAATTTTTGTTGAGCTCAACGATGGTCTCTGTGACACGCTAGAAAGTTCCACTCTTTTTTTGCACACATATTATCCATTTGATAGCAATAGCATAAATTATGAAATAAGCTCTCAGGTTTTGCATCACGTGATTCCCCCAGGACAATTTTGCCACCCCAGAAACACAGGCCTAGATACGGGCTTGACATGAGTGATGAATAAAGCGAATCAGAAGGTCTAGCAATTATTATGGAATTTAACAACGTGAATTTCTGGTACAAAAAAATTGAATGCAAATTGATTGTATTTCTTGCCATGCAAATGTCATAACATAAGTTTTGCTGTGAATCTTGTGATTTATTAAGATACAAATTCAAACGAGTCTTTCTTTGGAAAGCTTTGTGTGTACTTAGGTGATTTTCAAAAGTCCTCAACTATTTTACGCATATAAAGATTAGGAGGGTTTTATTAAGCGCGATACAGTAAACAAGAGGGGTAAATCAAAGCGGGAAGCAATTTACCCCTAATTAACTCAAAATTTTTAGCATGCGCGATGATGACAACAATTGAACAATTACAGCCAATGGATTGAATAACAAGTGAACAATTACAGCCAATGGATTGAACAACAACTGAACAATTACAGCCAATGGATTGAACAACAAATGAACAATTACAGCCAATGGATTGAACAACAACTGAACAATTACAGCCAATGGATTGAACAACAACTGAACAATTACAGCCAATGGATTGAACAACAACTGAACAATTACAGCCAATGGATTGAACAACAACTGAACAATTACAGCCAATGGATTGACTAGTGCAAATTTACATACAGTAAAACTAGTATTAGATTAAGCAAGTAAAATCTGGGCGTTCTCAATAATATTTCTGGGATAGTTGATTATGATTCTCAATTAATTTTCATTGATTTGCGGAGGGCTGCCCTTCAAACGAAGATCATTTGCAAGGGCCCCTCTAATGAAAAAATTGAATTATGAAACTGGTACAGAAGTATAACTACAAAAAAATACCAAAAGAAATGAATGCAAAGCGAGATAAATTAAATTTTGACAATTCTTTTCGCATACTACATAATTAATCACTAATATTAATAACTACATAATCATTAATACTGTGTTTGTGTGTCCTAAATGAAACAAGAGTTCTCAAACAGCATTGGCACGACGAAATGCAATAAAGCTATGCTTATGACGTGCAACAAAAAAGGCTATCATTGCACGAAGTAGGCAATACATTTGCGTAAGAAATCTGGCTATGTTAAGGATGAAAAGCTAGAAAGGCGCTAAATTCTATCATCTCTAACTGAAATGATAAGCCTATGAAATCACTTGGAATGCGTTTGTGTATCGTAATGTGGGGAGGACATTCATCTTTATTCAGTATACCTCGGCTACCTTCTCTCATAAGTATGATCGATGTTCATCATCCAATGTGAAGGCTTTTGAATGTCATGCATGAAGAAGGAAAATACCGATTTGAATAAATTTCTACTTGGCTGGTTTGAAAATGCTTGTTAAAACGAAGAGTGAAACAGGTTCTAGTTGAAACACCGTTCGCACTTTCACAAAACAATAGCGTGGGGTTTAGTTTGAGGGGCTTCTGCTAGTATGGGCGGTTTGATACTCCAAATTTTTGAGATAACGGGGGTGAAGTGGGTAGGCTACGCGTATGCTAGGATACTTTAAACTGAAGAGGATCATAACAAAGAGCGAAGTAAGGTAATGCAAGAAGAGACAAGCTAATGGCGAAGTAACTTAAACAATTACTTCGTATTGCACAACAGAAACGGATAAGTAGTAAATGCATTGTCAAATGTGTGCGCTTATTTATGTTGCAATTTGAAAATCGAACTAGCGATGAGGAGGAGATGAAAACCGCAAACTGAAATGAAAGAAAATGGTTTCAACGAGCAGCATGTCACTAATTCCCGGAGTTTCGATAAATCAGATCCGACAAACATGTAACAAGGTGCATAGCGTAGGCTGAAAGGCTGCAAAAACGATGGGAACAGATCTAAAGAAGAAAAACGAGGCTTGTATGAAACCAATAGGCAAGGCCGGGGGTACATTTTGCCACATACTGAATACCAGCCCCTTGTCTCACCCTGAAATTCTAAACAAAAATTGTCATCTGAATTGAGTGCATACTACTTAGACCTCAAGAAGTTGACCTCTAAATACCTCGGAAAAGGGCAAAGCAAATCCACGGGATTACCGCAAAGAGCGGCTGATGCAAAGCACTACCAAAAGCTGTTGCTTCATCTTCAACATACTATGACGTCAATAATTTCTAAGGGTCTCTTTCACAAATCCCAAGGCAGCAAAATGCAACTAAAAATCCTCCGTCACTTTATTGCTAGTAGCCAACCACCAACAAGCGATGCAACGCTGCTGTTTTTCAAAACCAGAATTATCTATAGTTGTAGTGTTGTAGTCATGACATTCTGCATGCGTTTCACGTGGTATTCGTTGTAGTATAATCGAGTTCATTAGTGATGACGTCATAAAATATATCTTTAGAAATTTCATACTTTGATGATGTGGAGTGAAAGCGCACCTCAAAATAGACATGTGTTGAAAATCTTAGATCAATATTGTCAAAATGAGCTGAAATCCGACCATTTGAAGACAGAAGACTTCATAGAAACCTCAATTTTTCTCCTGGTTCTAAACGTTAGGAACCAGACACAAAATACAGTTATTTAACAGGAACCATATCAGCATTTAATTGCCTACATCTCGATCATTATTTTTAGATCAACCTGAAATTTGTCAGTAGTGGCTATTTCAAAGCGGTTTGTCAGATATTAAGGCCAAAATCAAAATTGTCTGAATATATCATTTTGATGACGTCACACAAATGAACTCTATGAGAGCTAACAGACAGCGGACATATCCTAAGAAAAGATAAAACATAATAAATGGCGACGACGGTTTAAATTTCTGTTGTCGCCTTCACATGGCTTCCGCAAATATGGATCAACGAGGTTTCAATGAAATTGAAACCTTGCTCCAAAGCAAAACTCTGATCAAATATCGCTAGCCACAACAGGAGAAGAGCGTGCAGGAGGTTTCATCTAAGCTTTTATGAAGAGCATAGGTATTGAATTGTCTTGAATGAGTAGAAAACTTAAAAGAAAGAAGTTTTTAATGCTATTGCTCCACAGAAACCTGAACTTATGTCAGTATAGTAGCGTGTAACAAAGGACACGAAAGAGGCGTGAAAGAGTGCAATGTAATGAAATAGAAGGGAATTAAAATCTTGCTTAAGGTGTGATCGCAAAATCTCCAAATATCCCGGGCATGTAACAATCATACTTTACAAAAGGGCTGCCGCCCAACTGTCTACGATTCTCATGAATATCACAGAAACGTTTCCATGAATTTGACTTGAAATGCTGAGTTTCTATTTTGAAAACGCTAACCTAATAAGTCAGTTTTTCGCACTTCAACTGCTGTACATCAATACAATAAAGTCCTTCACAGTCACAAACATTCTTTCACAGCAAAACGAGCTTCAACAGAAATTAAAAAGACAACTTACACGAGGAATATTGAAAGGACAGGCCTATCCGAACAGAATCGCGCGCATCATTCCTGTCATGTTCTTCAAAGAGTGCAAATAAAAAAGCAGTTTTTGTTCATGTTCTTTGAGAAATATGATACGAGTGATGCGTATGGCACATCGATTAAATTATTGTCAAAAGGCACAAGCTTCTACTCGCTCGAAACTGCTGATTTTTTGAGAGCTTATAGCTCAAATATCGAAAAAGATATTAAGATGCTAAATCAACTGATCGGCCAGAAAAACAGAGCTTGCGAGTAGCCTTGTTCATACTGCGCAGACTGAGAACTAGTTTGTCTGATTGTAGGGGAAGATCTTGTTGTTTCGGTTGCCAGTCTTCTTGTGCTGCACGGTGTTCACAAAAATGGTTCGTTGGTTTTGCAGCTCCGCGCTTTGTTTTAACAACCACAATTCTCTTCATGACAAAGGGAAGCCGATTAAAGCCTACAGGCTTCCTCGTAACCCACAGGTACAGGCAGAGTATCGAAATATTTTAAAGAACTCAGGGTTCAGCTGGAAAAACGGACATATTTGCGCAGAACATTGGCAAAATGGCGTGAGAATGGACACGAACGATTTGCCAAATGTTGCAGTGTCCTCGAGTCAGGTTGACGGTCATCGTATAAAATATGAAAATGCATTAAAGGCTGTTAATGCTGCCACTAATGTATCTGCAAAGCAAAGGGAACCTTAAAGAAAGTGAAAACATTTGAACTTGTGATGAGAAGAGCGGGAAGTGCCTCAGACAACGCCAAGTCTGAAAGAAGAGTATTCCCTGGGAGATACAATGGTGAGGGAGCATTTGCCCCAGCAACTAATTTAAATGATTGTGACAATGATGTGCATCCAACTGCACAACAACATCAAAAAGAAGCTCAAGTCATTGCTAAGTTGGAAGAGCAGATAAAAGGTCTAAAAGATTCACTAAAGGCAATAGAACAATAGAAGAAAAAAACCATTTGGAGATAAGGAGCCAAGAGCTATTAACCATAACAACTTTCATGAGAAAGAATTTACTTACATTAATATGATGAAAAGTCCAAAAGAACTTTTCCTATCTCACTGGGTTAACAACTAAACAGTTTAATTTGATAATGGCATGTGTTAAGCCTTACATTCATTTGATTCCCTGCCCACACTCTAAGGGCTCGGGCCAAAGCTCTTCATAAAAAAACTGAGCCAGTAACAGTTTTGGCAATATGTAGACATTCATCGCATTTTGGTGTAATGGCTATTGTACTAGACAAGTCAAGAGTTACTGTGCAGGGAAAGATACCGATAAAAACACCCAAAAAAGTCATGGATGAGTCACTAGATATGTTAGGTATAGTACCCCCGTTCTCCTGCCCATTCCCCTTTAGTTATATTCCTTTGTTCTGATCGGTTAGGCCATGCGTTTGTAGTCTATCATAGCAGCAAGTGGCCATATAAGAAACTTCCTTCGAATATCTTAAGGTAACAGATACAGAGATTGCAGTTTCCCTCTGTACTGTTAGAAAAGACAAGCAAGGTTTTGCAAAGAAAGTGGATTCGCACAACGCCATTTTACGCACAGTTGCCACGAGGAATAAACTGTACCTAATAGAAAATAAGAGCATTGATGACACGTGGTTAGGTATGAAGAAACTTCACCACAATCGTAAAGGTACATCTTTTCTCGCTAATAATTTTAAGAACTATATAAATGATATCTGACTTAATAACACTGATAATAATGGCAGTTCTGATAAACTGGGCACCAGGATTTATAATTGATGGGTACAAATTCATACGCTGTGATAGAACTCGCCATGGGGTAGGAGTAGCCGTCTATTGTAGAGACATCTTCAAATCTAAAGTAAGAGAGGATATTCCAAAAACGTCACTGGAAATTATCGAGGTCGAGATTACACCCCTTAGAGCTGCACCCCTTATAATTCTCTCGTGGTATAGGCCTCCCAGTGATCTGATTGATACTTTTGATAAGCTTGAACAAGTCATGTGTTTCTTAGAATTGGAGGGGATGGAGATAATTCTATTAGGCGATACAAACTGTGACCTTTCGGTAAATCCTAACACAACTGATGGATCAGCACCTTTGTTCTCAGGTAATGCTAGACGCATCAAAGATATTTACGAATCTTTCGGCCTGATGCAGCTGATATCCGAACCGACAGGTGAAACCGAACAAACTTCCATCCTGATAGATCATATTGCTGTCAGTAATGTAAGAAACATTTCAAAATCCGGTGTTGTTAGGACTGCCATTAGCGATCGTTATCTTATGTATACAGTAAGGAAGCACCTAGGTGGTATTGAAGGAAAACACAAACTAATATATACTAGGGAGATGAAAAACTTCAAAGACGAAGCTTTCCTTCAGGATCTCTCTGCCTATGATTGGTCAAGTATCCTGTATTGCTCTGAAGATCTTATTATAGTAATTGAAAAATGGGTTAATATGCTTTCGTTAATCATAGTAACTCATGCCCCTTTGAAGCAAAAGCGAGTGTCTGATAGATATAGCCCTTGGTTTCTTCTAGTCTGAAGGACTTGCTTAGGAGTAGGGCCAAACTTAAGATTGTTGCAGTCAAATCTAAAGCTGAAATCCTATGGCTGCAAATAGGCAAGTAAGAAATAAATCAAATAGGATGAATGCCGATCTTAACCCTTTAGAGCCTAAGAGGTCCATATCTGGATATCCATATCCATATCTGGACCCCTTGAGATAAATTAACATAAATCATAGTGTGGTTTTGTGATCGAGGTAGGATTTGGTAGGAGCAGATTTAAAGTAGCACTGCATAAGAAAATGGTTATTTGATTGGTTGTTTTTGATTCTCTAACAAATGTGAACAAAGCAAAAGTTTTGTATCTTGGGAAGCTGTCATGGCGAACAAGGAATTGGCATCTGCTTCTTTCAGTCGCGTTCAACGTAAATTACAGACTACTGAGGAAGTATTAGCTGCACTGCTTGATTCAGAAGATGATAGTGATGCTGTAGATAGTTATTTAAGTGATGATTCTTCGATGATTCAAATGCTGATAACAAGGATAGTGACACCGGATGGCAGAACTTTAGTGATAGCGCTGAGCCATGCTTCAAAGACAGTAGATCTATTTCTGATGTAAGTAGCAATATAATAATTTTGACTCTTTCTAGAGATATGTGTTGTTTTAGAGGTATTTGGCTATATGAAATTAAATTGTGTCTCTTCAAAGAAAATGGCTTCTTTGCAAGAGGCCATTTTGAAACTTATATATCAGCTGATTACACTTTATGCAAGGTGTTTGATACCTTGCTGCTGAAGCTTGTGACATAATTGTTATGACATGATATTCTAGTCTATATTGAATTGCTTATGCAGCATATTTCACATTATTTATGCCAACTGTCTGTGTAGAGTTTTAATTATTCATAACTTCAGGGTGATAGGAATGATGAAGGCAGTGATGATGGAATTACATCAAACATAAAAGAAAGCAATGACACTGTATCAAATGCTTCCACACTGTCTGTCAATAAAGCAAGTGATTTACCAGGGACACAGCAGAGTTTTGCAAGTTGTTCAAGTTTCTATGGTGATGTAAAAGTGAGCATAAAAAGAAAAAGAGCAAATACTTCAGGAAAAGTTGCGCCCAAGAAAAGTAGCAGGGATTGTAAAAAGAGCCAGTTGCCAAAAACCAAAACAGGCAAATCAGTATCAAGTATTGGGGATGACCCAAGCTGGCAGGTCGTAGAAGGAATATAAATGAACAAAAGAAAGGTTGAAATAAACAAACGACATAATTTTAGCTCATTGACTCTGTTATGATCACACGTATATTGTAACGAGGGAAATAAATTTAACCGATTCTTCGTTTAAGTGAGCATTTACAATCATAAATGGATAACGAAATTGAAGAAGATGCTGTTCTTGATATAATTACCTGTTTGAGAGACAAAAAGCAAAGACCAGATCGAACGAGCATAGCAAAATTTGCTGCAAAGAAGCATGGCCTAAGTTCCATCGCGACTTCGAGTGCTATCGACAGACTTCTTAAAAAAGCTGCGATTTACATGAAACTAAACAAAACAGGGAATCAGTCCTTCTTCATCTCAAAGTCAAACGCAGAATGTGCAACACAAAACGATATCATAGATGATTCCGAATCTCAGTATGACAGTGAGAATGAAAGTAACATTAATGAAAAAGAAACACCTAACGAGACATCGGATACAAATTCCAAATCAAACATCGCAATTGCTACGGATGACTTGCTGGAAAAACAGCAGAAAAGAGAGTTGATATCCATTGAAAATAACTTTGTTCGTGTTTTTCAACAATTTGGGGATATCATAGCAAATCAGAATCAGCAACTACTAGATGCGAAAAGCCAAGAAAAATCGTTGATGGAGGATAATTTCAATTTGAAAATAGAACTTGAAAAATTGTTGCTTGATAACAGATATCTATCAGACCGAATTGCAAATACAGAAAAGCTTTTAGAAACCAGGTCTGAGTCTAACGTAAACACAGCAAGCTTATCACAAGTTATCGATTCCACCATTGATACTTCCGCTCATATTGTTATTCCCGAGAGGCATGNTCGATATCCATTGAAAATAACTTTGTTCGTGTTTTTCAACAATTTGGGGATATCATAGCAAATCAGAATCAGCAACTACTAGATGCGAAAAGCCAAGAAAAATCGTTGATGGAGGATAATTTCAATTTGAAAATAGAACTTGAAAAATTGTTGCTTGATAGCAGATATCTATCAGACCGAATTGCAAATACAGAAAAGCTTTTAGAAACCAGATCTGCGTCTAACGTAAACACAGCAAGCTTATCACAAGTTATCGATTCCACCATTGATACTTCCGCTCATATTGTTATTCCCGAGAGGCATGAAGACGCACTCGCACAACAATGTCATCTGAATTACAACAAACTGGCTGCAAAACAAACCCTTGCAATTCAATTGAAGGAGATACAAGCAATAAAACATGAAGAATACCTTTTATACAAATCTAAAATATGCACAAAGGAAGACCAAAAAACTGCAAAGAATAATTGGCACCAAAAATCCAACAGAAAAATTCAAATCAACAAGAAAAATCGAAAGGGAGAGACAGAAGTGAATAATCCGAACATCGTATTTGAAAGCATAGAAATGAGAGAAAATAACCCACAATCAAAAACAATTCATAAAAAGTCAAAGGCTAACATACAAAACTTAGAGGACAACAAACCTCTAGTTCGGAAAAAGCCAGCTAAAATAATCTTACATATAGCTACTAATGATGCCACAGATCTTAATGCTGACCAAATCCTAGAGGAATTACTCGAACTCAAGAGCTACATTGAAATGAATTTGCCATCCTGCCATGTTATAATATCCATGCCCACCATGCGATGTGATAACAGGAAAGCAAATAAAGTTATCCAAGACCTAAACGAGATGATTGCGAATCTCAACATCGATCGTGTGGAAAACTATAACATCAATGAAAGCGATCTATTTGGTTCCATCAAACTACACTTAAATACAAGAGGAAGTGAAAAGTTAGCAACTAACTTCGCTAATAAACTTTGTCTTTAGCAAACCAGAATTAGACGAGAAGGTTAGTGCCGACTTACCCTACCATTACCTGCATAATAACATGATTAAAGCCCGGTGTCGTCAGCATTTGGGGTCCAAAAAAGGCTTAGCCATGGCATCTCTTAACATAAATGGCCTTAGGAGCCATATCGATGAAATTGAATTACTACTTAACGAGCTAAAAATCGATATACTAGCATTAAATGAAACCAAATTGGATGAATCCATTAATTGTCAAATAACAGACATTG